>JAGFZM010000011.1:206688-230625 GCA_017657215.1 Limnothrissa miodon
CTTTTATCCAAAGCGACTTACAAAACGAGGATAACAATCGAGCTACATAGCAGAAACCTTAAGGAGCATAGTGCTAGGGGATAGTGCTTCAGTTCATTTTAGTGCTAGGATAGAAGATGTTCTCTGAATAGCTGGGTCTTTAAGAGCTTTTTGAAGGTGTCCAGAGATGGCCCTGTTCTGATTGTTTTTGGTAGGTCATTCCACCAGCGTGGGACGACATATGAGAAGAGTCTGGATTGCCTTGGGCGAGGTGCCGGGACTGCCAGTCGACAGTCATTGGAGGACCGGAGTGTTCGGGGGTAGCCTGAGCTTTTATGAGAGCGCTTAGATAAAAAGGGGCATATCCTTTAAGCACTTTGTAAGTCAGCATCAGTGATTTGAATTTGATGCGAGCCGCCAGAGGCAACCAGTGGAGCTCGATTAGCAGAGGGGTGACATGCGTTCTCTTCGGCTGATTGAAGATGAGACGCGCCGCAGCATTTTGGATCATCTGAAGTGGCTTGACGGCACAGGCAGGAAGTCCTGCCAGAAGGGCATTGGAGTAGTCAAGGCGTGAGAGGACCATAGTTTGAACCAGCAATTGGGAGGCTTGTTGAGTTAGGTATGGTCTGATCTTTTTGATATTGAATAGTGCGAAGCGACAGGCCCGGGCAACAGAAGCAACATGGTCATTGAAGGTTAGCTGGTCGTCAATCATAACACCTAGGTTCCTGGCTACTCGAGAGGGAGCAAGAGACAAGGAGCCAGAGTTGATGCAAATGTTGTGGTGAATAGTTGGTTTAGCTGGGAGGACCAGCGCTTCGGTTTTTGAGAGGTTCAGCTGGAGATGATGGTCTTGCATCCATGCAGAGATGTCAGAGAGGCAATCCGAGATTCGTGTTTGGATGGTTGGGTCATCGGGTGAGAATGACAGATAGAGCTGGGTATCATCGGCGTAGCAGTGGTAAGAGAAGCCGTGCTGACAGATGATTTGGCCCAAAGAAGTGGTATAGATGGAGAAAAGAAGGGGGTCCAACACAGATCCTTGGGGTACTCCAGTAGCAAGGTGGTAAGGCGCAGAGGTGTGTCCTAGCTCTCAGGCCGCTCTTAAAGCCAGATTGGTTGTCGTCGAGTAGATTCTGTTGGCTCAAGAATTCAGTAACCTGTTTGAATACCGCCCTTTCAATAGTTTTAGCAAGGAACGGAAGGAGAGAGACCGGCCTGTAGTTTCCCACTTGGTCGGGAGCAAGAGAGGGTTTTTTGAGCAGAGGTGTTACCTGGGCATGCTTGAATGCAGAAGGGAAGATTCCTGTTGATAGTGAAGCGTTGATCACATGTGTGATAGCTGGTGTGATAGTTGGAGCTATGGATTGCAAGAGGTTGGTTGGAATCGGGTCTAGAGGGCACGTTGTAGGACGGCTGCAAGTGAGAAGTTTGGACACATCCATTTCGGTGAGGGGTTTGAATGAAGCAAATGTCGCGGCAGGACTATTGCAATCGGAGGTGCTTCCGCTAGTATATGATCCAGTTGTAGCCTTTGCAGTTGGTTCAGAGAACTGCCTACTGATGGCAGCTACTTTGTCGTTGAAGAAAGAAGCAAAAGAATCAGCTGTCAGATTGGTAGCAGGAGGTGGTGGTGGGGGGTTGAGTAAAGTTTTGAAGGTTGAGAATAGTCTCCTGGTTTCCGTGGCGTTTTGAATTTTGTCATTATAGAAAGCCTTCTTTGCAGCAGTGACATCCGATGAGAAGGAAGAGAGCAGTGCCTGGAACCTGTTTAAGTCAGAAGGATTTCTTGATTTGCGCCATTGCCTTTCAGCAGCTCTGAGGTTTGTACGCTGTCGACGGATGGAATCATCAAGCCAAGGATGCGGTTGGGAGGGCCGAGCCGGTTTGGTGGATAGGGGGTTAGGGGACATAGCCTATCAAGACACATCCTCAGGGTAGAGCACAGAGACTCAGTGGCATCATTGACCTCAAGTGAGGAGAATGTACATGCTGGTGGAAGAGCAGAGGCAGCAAGAGAAGCAAAGTGAGAGGGAGAGAGATTGCGGAGATTGCGGCGGAACGATACCAGAGGAGGGACGGTCCGGGATACTACAGGGAGGCGTAAGCTGAACTGAATGAAGTAGTGGTCCGAGAGGTGCAGAGGTGTTATAGTCTGGGTAAACATTCATTTACTGCATCCACGTTTTAAAAATAAAGCTTATACATGCTTTTTAGGTATTATATCCAATATAGGTGATATCTGTACAGTGTGTTTATGTGTGTGTGTGTGTGTGTGTGTGTGTGTGTGTGCCAACTGTGTGTGTATGTGGTGTGTGCGTGCGCACAGGTGAACATGTGCAAATGAGTGAGAGATACTCACCAGTCCAGGGGACATAGAGGTGAAGCTCAGGGCTTTCTTATACTGCTCAAATGTAAGGAACTGGGAGAGACAATAAGAAATGTGTTGTTAGGCAAGATACGGAGAGTATTTGTTACTGCTTCCCTAAAACAGTTACCACTATAACCTGGCCGGTAGACAAGGTAGTCACAACAACAACTTATTCATAGATTGCAATTCTTCTAGCAAGAAACATGTTTCCTCTGAATGGTAACAAAGTAACACAGAAGTGCAGCCACCATTCATTTACCTATGGTGCAGCAATTTGCAGGTTGAGCTGTGGTATATAATGTATTTTACAACGGCATGGGACATGATTCCACCATCTGATTTAACCATAATTCAACCAACTATTCATTTCAGAAGTTGATTTTGTTACTGAGTATATCTGGGATCTGAGAGGTATATGTAAAAGAGGTCATTCGTTCATGTCCATTACCATGCCAGGTAATGTTTTAACCAGTTCAGAAAAGCCTTAAACCACTTGAAATGCCATAGACCATGCTTGCTCTCGAGAGCCAGTGGTGGCAATAAAACGGTTGATGACTGAGGGATTTCCAAATTTTTTTTGCTCACCTTAACTGCCCTCTTGGGTGTCTCTGCCAGGATAGGTGGCAGGATTCCCTTGTAAAACCCATAAACACTGCCAAAGTAAACACAAACAGTGTAAGCAAAGAGATCACATCAAGTACATTACAAGGAATTTTGGCACGAGTGAGAATCTACACAACCAAGCACTGATGGCAAGATGTATCTAAGTTCAAGTTGATTCAGGTCTATGTGTGTGCGTGTGTGTATTGCTGATTTTCAGACAGACATGCTGATACATAATGGAAGTCAGAGAGAATAAATATTTAGGAGGAAGCTGCAATGCATGCAAAGTACACAAAGAGATAGGTAGGAGATAGAACTGTAGTTCCAAGGAAGTCATAACTTTTTTGAAACAAAAATGACAGTGTGAATTGTCTCTAGTAACCAGCGGTGAGAAACAGGTCGAACAGGTCTGTGTGTGCAACAGCAGCAAGAGCAGCAACAGCTCACCCTGAGAGCTTCCATACTGACACTGATGGAGTATTGACAAAATAAATGACATGCCTCCGTACAGTTCAGGCTGTCCATTCACAGGCTTAGAAACATAAACACAGCTTCCTCACTTATATGTTTAATGATTTTATTATGTAATTATGTTTGTCAGTCTTTTATTGCTGTACAGCTTGTGGTTTGTTACTTCCATAATTTTTCAACAGAAAAATGAAACCTACACTAACCCAGAGCATTGAGAAGCCTGCTGTGTGGTACCAGGGGAAACAGTGAAGGGATAAGGTGAAAGGGTTCGGCACCTTCATGTCCATGTAGGCATGGAAAGCAGTGTTGGATCACTTCACTTTTCCCTTCTGATCTAGGATCGAGCAGCAAGTGTTTGGCTCTGTTCGATTGTTCTAAGGCTCTATTCAATAGGCCTAATATGCCTAAATAGTTTGTTGTTAGCATTGCTAAAGAATAAAACTGCCTAAACTAAACTGACGATGGGCAGGATGAGATTGAATTACAAAGTACAGATAATGTAACAGTTGATGCAAATTTCTAACTCAACTGTCTGTAGTTTTAAACCACTTTTAGATTGATAAGACCAGGGAATGAAGTGGACCAGGTTTGTTACATGAAGCTTCATGTTTGCTGGCTGGGATTATAACAACCACAATATAGATACATTACTATTTGCATGCTTTTAGTCCCCAGGGAAGTTTATCTTTGAAATGACCTGTGAGACCAGAGGTCTACTGTGCACTCGAGGCCAATACTAATGTCAAAAGTAAACTATATAGTAGAAACTAGTAAATGTACAATTCATCACCGGTTTCATCATAAAGGTACCATCATAAGAATTTTTAAGACAGTATTTAGATAATTGAGGAACAAATCAACAAGTCTTATTTTCACTAACCATCCAATAAACCCCCTGCAGTTCCGTTGGAATAGAAGGGATAGTGAAGAAAACCCTCTAGCACATAATTGCATGACTGTAAGGCCTTCAGACCCAGCAGTGTTCTATCAGTGCCAGTAAGGAGCTGGGGAATGTTTGGAGGATCTTGTGTGACTCTACTTCTCCACCCAAACTC
Organism: Limnothrissa miodon; assembly: GCA_017657215.1. NCBI lineage: Eukaryota > Metazoa > Chordata > Actinopteri > Clupeiformes > Clupeidae > Limnothrissa > Limnothrissa miodon. Next base: position 211,171 of record JAGFZM010000011.1, read on the forward strand.
AGCAATGTTGCTTTTGGATCATTTATTGGCCTTCCAGACTAGTAAAGTTGCTACCCATCTTTCCTACTGTATTTACAGTCTTAATCTCCGTAACAAAAGCAATGGTCTTCAACTAAAAAAAACCTGTTCAAACCAATCAATTGCAATTTTTTGTGTTCAAATGTATTGTTACCTACAATATGTTTTTTTAAGATGATTAAAAGCTGTAGCATGAAAGAGTCCATTGTAATTTGCAGCTGTTACAAATAACACAATAACACAACGGTCACTCTGATGAGTAGATGAGCTCTGCAGATGATGAAATTATGCATTTCACCGCTATATTTAACATCTTCAGTGTCACCTTTTCTTTGCCATCTTGCTTAAATTAATCAGTGTGATAATGAAGTGTGCAGTGAGGGCGAAAGCAAAAGAACATGTTCAAATATTATTAAATTGGTTCACTGGGGAGATTTTGAAAAAATGGCTTAAGGGAAGACCATAGGGTGATAGGTGTGTCGGGTTGTTGACATATGATACACATTAGCTGACAAATAGTATACATGGCTTAAAACACAAATACAATGCGCACACGCGCACACACACACACACACACACACACACTTTAGTTACAGTATAAGATACCGATTTTGTATCATCATGCTGCTGATGTTGGGTTGACTTATAGATGAAATGATTGCCATTAAAGGCAAGGGCCAGGGTGTTAGAATGGAGGGTGCAGCCTGCTGCAGGGTGCCGACACCATGGATGAGGGATCAACTTGTGTCCCTGTGCTAGGCTCTACATGGATCAGTCATTGATTTTTAAAGGAGTTACCAGTGGTTTTTGAAGCTGGTAATTTGAGTCTGGCTTAGCCCACGGGCAGGTGGACTTTACTGTGTCAGCACAACAGCCACCACTAGGCTGTTTGGGACTGTACGGCAAAACATCAACAAACTCAACACCATACCTTGTGTGTATAAGTATGTGTGTGTGTGTGTGTGTGTTTGTGTGTGTGTTTGTGCGTCTGTCTGTGTACACTATATATATATACACACACACACACACACACACACAGACAGTATTGTATGTGTATGATTCTGTGTGCACGTGTATGAACAGGAGAGTATAGCGTGACTGGTGGATGTGAGCTTCCCATGCTGTATTGTGGAAACACATTTGGCTGGAAGGCACAGATGTTCTCAACCGATTTGGCCAAGGTGTAAATATTATTGTTTCTGTTTGAGTGTGACTGGCAGATAACACAAGCTGAGGGTGTGGATGCACAAGTTTACAAAAGTATTCACTCCGGCTCATCTCTTGACCCATAGCTAATTAGTACAACAAATGTGATCAAATGACAAAGGTATCAACTATAGTGGCGTACTACTGTGATGGCAATGCTTAATCCATTTTAGAGAAAATATGCAATGACACCACTGAATCTGGCATTGTTCTTGGTCATTTGTGTGTGTGTGTGTGTCTGTATGTGTGTGCGTGTGTGTGTGTGTGTGTGTGGGGGGGGGGGGGTTGTTTTGAGAGGGGTTGGGGGGGGGGGGGGGGTGTGGATACACATGACTTTAGGAAAGGTGTGTGTGTGTGTGAGGGTATGGATACGCACAACTTTAGGAAAGGTGTGTGTGTGTGTGTGTGTGTGTGTGTGTGTGTGTGAGAGAGAGAGAGAGAGAGAGAGAGAGAGAATGTTTCTTTGAGAGCAGAACGGAAGAACACCCCCCTCCCTTCCTTCACCACATCCCCCTCTACAAACACACTGCCAGAAGCAAAAATCAAAGCCACAAATTTCCCGGGTGTGGTCAGTGGCGCTGCCGCCAGGTGATCCACTATAGCCGAACAGGTCTTTTTTGCCACATGTCTGTCTGGAAACCCATTTGACTGTTCTCATTTGACTACTGCTTTGTTAAGCATACAGTGTAAAACACACACGTTTTTAAGCAATACTTAGATCTTGTAAACAAATCTGCCACCCCCCTATTTAGGCTCTTGCCTGGCCCACCTGTGTGTGTGAGTTTGCGATCATGCGTACATGCAAGCCAGCACTTGTGTGTATGTATGTATGCATGTGTGTTTGTGTGTCTGTGTGTGTGTGTGTGTGTGTTCCATCATTTGCTTTTGATTTTCATAAAAACCATTTCTTTGGGCTAGTCAGAATTTTGACAGGCCACAAGAGAACAAAAACAGAGGAAAGAAAACCACCAATTAAACAAAGCAGGCTAACTAAACAAAATCCGGTCGCCTCCCTGGCGGAGTCTACAAAGCTTGTTCACCTGTCGCCTTTAACGACGTTTGAACAATTAAAACTTGCTGAAATGAAACATGGTCTTTGCATGTTTTTAATTAGGGTCATTTAATCATAATGGGAGAGACGTCCTTTTTGTTGTTGTCATGAAAAAAAAACTGCCTCTGAGAAATGCTTCCGTCCTAAGTAACCTTGATTGGTCCTCGTAAACATGCCTGCATGCTTCATCTACAAATATTGCTAACCTCTATGAGCCATCACCTTGACATGGTTTTCAGCAAACAGGGACCAAGGTAAGTATTATGAACCCACAAGGACACACAGTAACAAAAGCTAAAAAATATCTTCTCAAACACTTTCATCTTAAACTAGGAGAGCTTTCATACAGACTATGTGCTTCATTTGTGTTCAGTTGTTTTTCAATCGTACAACATATATACATGGGGATTTGTGGAGGTGTCTTTCTAACAGTCGGTATCCACATCTTAACAAAATATCTGTGTATGTCTCCTTAAAAAAACAGGCTGGTTTAGCTCAGTCTTTTTACTGACATGGGGGCATTAAACACTGACAAAGACAAACAGCCAGGTGTCAAACCAGCAAGTAGTCTTTTTCTTTAAATATTATTTTTCAAAACCTAAGAGTTTTGCTAACATTTGCCACAGTAGTCATTTTCCATTTTTACACTAATTGCTTTGTTGAAGGTTTGAGGATCATATTTCCTTTCAAAAGCACCAAGTAGAGGGATAGAGGCATGAAAGTAGGAAGGAGAGAGGGAGAAGAAGAAGGGAGAGGGAGAGAGAGTGCGAGAGAGACTTACAAAGGAAAAGTTTATTTTTAATAATAAGTGTGCACAGGCCTTGGAAGTTGTAAGTGATTCAGGCTGTTTTTTTTTTTGTTTTTTTTTTAATCCACCACAGGCGACTGGGCAGCCATCATACCATGAACAAGTGATAATTGGGTGAAAGAAAAGAAGATCTAGTGTTTGTGGTGTGGTGTAGTGTGGTGTAGTGTATCATGGATTTTGGTGTGGTTATGTGTGTGTGTGTGTGTATGTGTATTTGTCTGTGTGGCCATGGGCTGTCAGTCATACTACATTAAATATCATTCCATTGAAATATTTGAAACATCTGTGATAAAGAGAGAAAGAGGAGGGCCCATGAATATGATATCATTGAAGACATAATTAGAATGTTACATAGAAGTGTTAGAAAGGAGCAAAACAAAACAAAAATAAAATGAGAAATAAAAAACAAAAAAGTATTATAAAGTATGAATCTGCAAACTGTCTCTTTGTCAAGGAAAAAAAAATGTATGACTGACAGCAGGTATGTTTGAATTTCTGACTGGCTGCTAATCCTGTTGTGCAAAATGTTCTACTATAATGTTCCACTGACCCCAACCTTAAATTATTGATAAATAATACACACATTATTATATTATACAATGTATAATTTGTAATAAACAGTGACACATAAAATCACTTAAAACCACAGAATACATCAATCAACATTTTATTTTTGGGCACTAAGAAATTTGAACACACACACACACACACACACACATGCATGCATGCATCTCCTTGTGAGGGAGTATACCTTAAACAACAGTTTTTTCAGTGTGAGAAAAAACGCACACCACAACATGATGGTGTCATATATGCATGTGGGTGCCTGTGGGAGATGGGAGGTGTGATGTAACGCTTAGTAGAACCCTTTTTCAGGTTTTCACAAGGTGTTTGTTTGCTCTCTGTTACCAGTTCTGTTAGGTTGGGGTGAGGAGGGTTAAGGCATCGCCAGCGTGGTGCTTACCCTTCGCTGTGGAAGATGGTGCGGAAGCAGTGTCCCAGGCTCCTGTAGCTGTTGGGATCACTCGTTCCTCTCTGGATCTGAAACCTGTTTAGAAGGGTTGGAAAAACAAGACCATGGGTTATGATCTGGGCATGGTGCTCCCAGAGATGACAATCATTTAGTAACAGCAGCTGTTAATAAATAAATGCATTTCTAAAAATTTCTAGAGGGGTGCAATGCTGGCAAAACTGAGCTTCTCCTACACCACAGCAGAAGGAGACCACACCATCCCTGATTTCTCCTCTCTGATCTTTCATCGTCTCCGTTCTTCTCTAGCGACTCTGTTCTACCTGAGGCGTTCGTCACCAGTTTCTCTTGAACAGGGGAGAAGTCAAACATTTACTTAACCCTCTCTTTCCCCAATTAGCGGGTTAGCGCCACACGCCGGCCTCTAGCGCGGCGCCGAGGGTGAGAGGCGGCGGGCAAACAGGCCAGTAACCTGCCGGTTACAGCTCTTTCACTACGTGTAAACCTTTAATATGATTGAACAGGTTGAAAGCTCTTTTTTGTTGTTATTGCAGCAAAAACAGCCTAGTAACTCCCCAATAAAGGTTACCAAGCTCTGTGTAAACATTTTTTAATGGAGAATGTGAGTAAGGATTGTGTGTGTGTGTGTGTGTGTGTGTGAGTGTAAATGTTTTAACGTGTGGTGAGGAACAGTAATTGGTGTTTGTGCATGACTGAATGTTTGTGAGTCTTTGTCTGTGTGTGTGTAAATGTTTTACCATTTAGGTGAAGAAGTGTAATAGGTGTGTGTGTGTGTGTGTGTGTGTGTGTGTTTGTGTGTGAGCATGTGAGAGAGGCTTTTAACACACAGCCAAGAGATATGTTTGCAGGAGCAGTGATGGACGAAGTACACAGATCATGTACTTGAGTAAAAGTTGAGATACCTAGTGTAAAATATTACTCCAGTAAAAGTGGAAGTGCTCCCTTTACATTTTGACTTGAGTAAAAGTATAAAAGTACTTGACTTCAAATGTACTTAAGGCCACACCAATAAAATTTGTTGGTTCTCGGATTTTTTCAGGAAAAATATGGAGCGAGCGAAATAAAAATAAAAATAAAAAAATGTTCTGAAGGTAAATTAGCACATTCACAGTTAATGTTCATTAAAGACATGTACTCGTGTGATTAGGAAAAACTAAATGTGGCCTAATTTAAAAACTTAACTTTCACACCTCACAGCACACTTTTTGTCATGCAGGTTTCAGGTAATGTACAAAAATTCATAATTCTGTCATTCTATGTTATGTAAAGGTTTGAAGGTTTGTCATTTATTTAAGAGTTTGTGAATCTAAGCACCAAGCAGGCTGGCTGTGGAATTGAGGTATGACATATAATGTAGACTACCTCCTGTAGCCTACATTCAAACTCATTTGTCACAGTTCATCACAGGGCATTAGAACGTCAAAATCGCATTGATTCACCAGATAGCAATTATATAGTGACTAAAACTCAGTAATCAGCGCAACGGAGATGAATATTCATCAACGTGCAGTCATGTGAATCTAGAAAAGAGACAATTTTTTTGCATGAGAAACAGAAGCGTGTGTGTGTGCGCGCGCGTGGATGTGAGTGTGTAGGCACATGCTATTCGTTTATTTATTGATTGATTTTGCGAAACACTTTGAATGGGTTTTTTTCGACTCTCAATCAATGAAATATCAAACTCACCTCCACAGAGTTGCACAAGCAGACTGCTCTCGGCAACTGCGCAAAGTTCTCATCCTCTTTAATTTCAATGCACTTGTCAAATGGTTTTTCTCTTCTGATCAAATATTCTAATAATTGCAAACACTGGCCTAGCCGAATCCCGTTCCATTGGCATCTTTCCTCATATCATGTCTCTTGTCTCTTGTGCTCTGAAGTGAATTGGTGATTTGCGATTCGCGATTTGGTTTTCGACGTCACGTGAACGCAGCATGCTGTTTTTTTTTCAGTATTATAGCTATCAGCCACGGTGTTTTTTATGTTCGTGTGAGTTCGAATACAATTTTATTTTTATTTCATTTTGCATTTTTTTCAAGCGGCGAATCCGAGAACCAACTAATTTTATTGGTGTGGCCTAAGTATCAAAAGTAAAAGTAATTTGGTGTAATGTAGTTCCAATGTCTTGTCATGTCCTTTATACACTCAATCAAGTCATACAAGGTAAAAAAAAAAAAAAAAAAAAAAAAAAAAAATCTGATATCTATCTACTGATATCTTTTGAAATGATCATAAGCACATCCTACTAAATGGAAACCACATGATTAGTAATAAATAGGGTGGGGGGAAACCACATTAGACACGTATTTCTTTAACAGTTTACTGTTTGAAATAATGTAGAAATCTTATTCCTTTATCATATGGCACCTTGCTCATTTACATACATCAAACTTTCCTCGGCCGCCATTATTGAAGACCCACAAATGGGATTCAAAGATGCATTTCGGAATTTGGGGGGTTATTTTTGTTGTCTGTGATTCCATTATTGCGTTGGCTATAAACGTGACAGCGAAAAGAAGCAAGCAGACAGGCAGCAGCCATAGACAGTAAAGCGCGCAAACTGCACGAAACACGACATGTTCTGATTGGTACACATGCGGAACACGTGTACTTATTTTGACCTGTCACTGGTTACGCATATGTTGTGGAAAGGAACGTAAAAAGAAACGACAGGTTTTAGGAAAGTAGTGGAATAAAAAGTAAGGTTTTCCACTTCCAAATGTACTCGAGTCATAGAATAAAGTCTCACAAAACAATGATACTCAAGTAAAGTACAGATACGTTAAAAAGTTACTTAAGTACGGTAACGAATTACTTGTACTTCGTTACTGTCCACCACTGTGCAGGAGAGCAAGACATGATAATCAGCGATTGTATATGGTGTACATTAAATGAAAGATAATAAACAAAATGGCCAGTGGCAGGAAGCACATGTCACATTGTACTAGTACAATAGTAGTACAACACTAATACAAATGTATTAACTACCACAATTAACAATTGGTGAGAGCTTTTTGATTAAAAATATAGTATAGCACACTACAGTAAGTATTTTGTAATAGTAATGGTAAGCATTTTGAGAGTACTAAAACTGAAAGCAACTACAGACAAAAAGGCATGGCAGGCAAACAGACATGAGAGAAATAGACAGCAGGACGGTGAGGCAGTGCCTGTGTGTGTGTGTATATGTGTAGGGTGGAAGGGCAGATTTTTCCTCATATGGCTTTGACTGTTGGGTCAAGAGGTCAGCAGTTAGTCGTCCAAGCGGGTGCCTGATGGGGCCATAAAGAGCCTGTGGTTCCAGCCAAGGGGAGACGGAGGACCAATGGGGTGAGCCAACCTTTTATATCACCCCACAATCCACCCAGGGTGTCCCCCAAAGAATCCAATATTGCTGATACACATATATCACTGAACTTGTGACTGAAAACTAGTTAAAGTGACATGAGCGGTGACCAGGTATCATTTTCAAGGTAGAGGGGAAGAGCAAGGAGAAGAACAAAGTCGGAGTGGAATTGGGTGGGGGGTACTCTAGTAAGAAGCAGTTAGAAAGTGGGAGGTGGAGTGTGGTTGTGTTGGTGTGGGTGAAGGTGAGGGTGGGTGAATGGGTGGGTGGGGTCATGGTGGTTTCAGTGGCAGCCACGGGGGCACAGACCCGGAAGATTTAAGAGCAGTGGGGCTTGTAAACAAATTTAAATCTAGCATAATTAAAAGCACATGACTGGGGGGGTCAAGAGATGCACGGAGGCTACTGGAAGATGACTACATCATGGCCAGTTGCTCTCCTTCCCTCTCTCTTTCTCCCAGTCTCTCGAGTTCGTCCTTTCTTCATGTCATCATTTATATTTCCCTGCGTTGTTATCTTGGCATTTCCCTCACTGCTGGCACCCTCTAGCCTTTGGAGGAGCAGTGGCAGGGCCGTGCCGTGCTGCTCTCCTGCCCCTCGGACTTGGCTCCTGACCCTGGGGTCAACTCATTTCCTTGTGGCCCTTGCCTACCCCACCATAAAATGGTCCTGCCTAAGGAAAAAAAGACAGAGCAGGCAGGGGGGAAAGAGCAAGCGAGAGAGAGACTTGAAGAGAGATGAAGAAAGAGACTTAGAGAGAGAGAAAAGATGAGAGGATGAGTGGAAACTGGTCCTGACCCTGAGATACAAGATGACTACTATGAGTCCTTGAGCAACCTTGAGGTACAAACACAGACATGCGCACACACACACACACACACACACACACACACAGGAAAGCAAGCTGAAGTTTACTGGTTTCCACCCTGTGATCAGTCCCTATGTTGGCTCCCACTGACAGATAAGGCAGGCTGCACTCAGCACTCAGATAGCCTGTGGGTGCCCAGGAGAGTGACGTGAGCGCAGGACTTCTGCTTTGATTGGCTTCTGACTTAAGACCTTGGAAGACTGGTGTCCTGTCGTAAACTCAGCAGACGGTGGAAATGGAAGATGGGAGAGAAAGAAAGAGAAAATAGGGGGGGGGGGGGGGGAAACAAAGAGGGAGAAAGAGAGAGAGAGAGAGAGAGAGAGAGAGAGAGTGAAAGCCATAGGGCTCTATAACTATAAGTCGCTTTCTCAGCATTCTGTCAGTATGACTGCAGATATATACACCAGCGTGATGACAGTCGTGAGTTCATCTGCACTGTGCCACAGCTCCCAGCAGCCCTGTTTTTATTGGACGGCAGTGGGTCCCGCGGTCGCCCAGGTGAGGGTGAAGGAGAGGCCAGGCAGCCCTGAAGCTTCTGGGAGCTGGAGGAGAGGAGCGCTCCAGGGCTAGATAAATACTAGCACCACCAGCAGCGCCACCGCCACCACTCACACCTACCCCCAGTCTCCACCTGACTGAGTGGGCCCAATAAAAAGCACAGGGGTGGAATAGGTAGCCGGGCCCAGAGGCTGAGGCAAATGACTGATTAGGTCAGGGTGGGGGTGAGGTGGGATAGGATGGGGTAGGCAGTTGAGGGTGTTGCTGGTAGATGAGTGGGATGGGGGGGGGAAGGTAGCTGGCGCCCTCCCTCCTTTGGATGTGTTATTTTATAGAGAGCAGCGTGATGTTTCAGGGGGCAGAGGGGTGGAGAGGGCGCAGGAGGCCGTGGCCCTCTAGGGGCCCGCGGGGAGTGGCCCCTGCAGTTCAGGGTCCCCCCAGAAAACAGGGCAACAGGACAAGAGGATGGGTGAACCCTAATAATGATGGTGTTAAAAAGAGAAAAGGGCCTGGGGGAGGCTGGGGACAGGGGGGACTGGGTTGATCAAAAGGCTTCGGGTTTGATTGGCCAAGTTTTTAAAGGGGCTGGCCGAATGGTTTAAAGAGTCTCTTAAATTTGCCTCGTTAAAAATAAAGGTATTCCCCCAGCTACAGGACAGTGTCAATGGGTCAAAATGACTGCACTGATGACATAAATGTGTTTCAACTCAGCTAATATCAGATTAGCAAAATAATGAGTCACCAACAGAATACAGACGGTGTCAACAAAATCAACATAAAAGGCTGGCTTTCTTAAAACTTTTCACAGGATTTTCTGTGTCAACCTGCAGCACTTGTATTTCTTTTACCCCTGCTAAAATTAATTATATCTTTGTACATGAAAATAATTAAAAATATATCTGAAGAAAACAAAAAATAAGGTGTGATTTTAGTCCAGAGGGTTGCTTCCAGAATAGTGAGAAGGCCAAAAAGAAAAAAAGGGGGCAAAACTTCTTCTCATCCTCAATCCACCGTGTAAGAGAATCCAGAAGGCAGCATTAAAAGAAAATCTATTTTTTACAGCTAGATAGTTAATTTTAATGAGCAAGATCATAAAGATGGCAGAAGTGCATAGTGACTGGTACTCTGGGTTAAAAGCTTGCCTAACCTAAATGATCCAGCATGGCAGAGGCGGTCGGCCTCAATCATGCACGCACTCCTCTCCTCAACGCGTGCGCAAGATAGGCCCAAAACCAAACACTTTGGTCTGACGCCGGCTTAATGAGTGGGCCGCACCAGAACATTAGCTCACTCTGGAGGGGAGAGGAAGCACTCGGGACCAACACAATCCATCATGGATGAAGGGAACGCAAATGAGGGGGGTCACCCAGCCACCAATCTGAAGGCTACTTGCAGGGCAAAAGTGTGTGAGGCAATCTTATGGGTTGCATTCCTTGAACTTTACCATTTTCAGATTAAAACAGAGAGACAGAGCAGAAAAGAATGTGTGAGTCAAAAAACGTAAATCAGACAGATAGAAAGACAGAGGGAGAGAAAGGATAAATTATGAATTATGGAGAGAGAGCAAGTGATAATCCAGCGTGGAAGAGTTAGAATACAGAAATTGAGCATGGCTAAAGGAAGGGCACAAAAAGAAAAAAGAAAAGACTTGAGTGTGGGTAAAGGAGTAGGTGGAGAACAAATTTGACAGTGGCTGACAGATGAAAGAATGGCTGGTGTGTTGTGAGCGAAGAGGAGATGCTAAAGGAACGGGAAGTGATAAAAGCCTGGCGCTGGTGACCCGGCAGGTAGCCTGGGTCTGGTCTGAGCCAGGCCAGCTTGGATTTCAGCCACTCCACAGGTTCCCTCCACACCCAGGGAGGCTGGGTCACGGGCTGGCCCAGGTCAAAAAGGCATGCTCGGGGAGGAGAAGAAGCTTGTTCCCTTACAGAGAGACCAGCCAAAATGCAATGACTAACACTGCTAGCAGAGAACCATGGGGAGGAGATATAAAAGGAACTTTTTCTTCTAGAGGCTTGACACATTGTACCATTGATACCATTTGTAACATTGCTATGTAAATTATGCTATCTTGACTATTTTATATATCAAGACTCAAGAATTATTTGCATTAATGCATTTCTGTGCTTTGATCTACCATGGAGCCATTCCATTTGATTGGTCTTTGCTTAAGTCTGAAACTGGGAAATCTTCACATGAGGGACAGTCCATTGTTTACATGAGGAGGATAAATGCATCAATGCAATGATGATAGGACAGTCTGGGACCGGGGATGGCACATTACATGGACTCAATGGATCAGAAATGGAACTGTGAAACCTCCTGTTGTGTTGTATGCCATGTTTCATTACAAGCCAAACTGAAAACAGGCTGGTGTGAATGAGGGTGTCACTAAACCACACAAACGCAGACAGGGTGTGAACATGCGTGCATTATAAATAATAATGCGTTGGGTCCTAGTGAGCTGCAATGGCCCATTTTAAGGATGTCATAAAGGACTTGATGAGAACTCGTTTGTCTCTCATGCCAGTTGGATGCCTTCTGGCATTCTAGGTTGTCCACCCTTCCTTCTCCGTTTCCACTAACTCTTTATCCCCACCTTCCTCTGCATTTTTCTCCCTATGGCCTGGTCAATGAAGGCAGGGGGGCAGTGGAGCAGTAGTAACTCAAGGGCTCAAGTTTCAGACTTGGAGGTTGCTGGGGTCACTTGCTGTCCTCAGCTGTCTTGGCATGGCTTCAGGTCTGCCTGCTGCTGCTGCTGCTGCTGGGGTTAGCCCTGCTTAGCCCACTGACGCTTCCTCACATCAAAGTGGACCCTTTGTATTTTTTTTGTCTTCAGGCAGCCACAGGGGCAGCCAGTCATGTTTAGTTCTAGCGTAGCAGTTCCCCTGGGGACTGTGTGTCTGTACACAGTGGGGCTGACCCTGTGTCCAGAGGTGATGGCTCTGCTACTGTCTCTGTTCGACTGTCAGTTTGCCTCAATGGGAGTCATGAGGAGACAAACATGTGGCACATGTGGAGATGCTAGTCACGGTGAAACAGGATGCACATGGGGCAGTAGTACAGGTCGTAGTCACAGTAAGTATAGTAAGTTTATAAGGTTTACAGGCTCTGGCTGTTACTGCAACAAAAGCCTAGAAAACCTTAAATTCTAAACAAGTACAAATATGAATGAATGAATGAGGGAGTGAGGGAATGAGTCAACAAATGAATGAATGAATGAATGTACATAAGGTTGTGACAGGATGAGGCAAGGACACTTAAAGCTATGAGGAAGAAAATAAGTGGTGCAGATATGATTGAGGGTTAAAAGAACTCAGCTGAAGAAATGATATTAGCAAAATGGAGGGTGTGTTGAGAAGTAAAGTGGAAAAGTCACAGGCAACACCAAAAAGATGGCACAGTCACTGGTCGCCGCTAGATGCCACAGATCAACAGAAAAACAGAAGATGCTACATATTAGTTACCAGCTGGGTTACCAGCTGTGCACCTCCTGTTCCTTTTATATCTCCTCTCCAGCCACAGCCCACATAATCAACCTGTACAACTAATTATGTAAAATAATATGACTGAATTCACAACATTACATTTTCAATAATTAACATTTTGTTTAGGTCCAATCTTTATTATTAGGGTGTTTGGATAAAAAGCTGAGAGGAAAATCAGATCAAAGTATGAAACATAGACACTGATGAGAGTGATTTGTATATAAGTGGAGAAAGGAAGTGCTGGAGAGGGAAGAACATGCATGCTGACCAGAGGCAAGGTGAGGCATGAGGGGTTGACCTGCCCTCGTGCTGCTTTAACAGGCTTGGTCAGCTCCCCACGCCGCACGTGGGCTTTGAGCCCCGCTGTTTAAAGGTTGTTTCAGGGATTCCACCAGAGGGGCAGCGGGGTTCAGTGAACAGCGGGTGGGGTGCACAACCAACCAAAAGACCATCCTCCATCCTCCCCACACTGACTCTTTTACTGCTGTCACTACCCAGCAAAACAGGACGTCAAAGGGGCTTTACCTAGCTCGATTTGTCCCGTTTTGTTTAAACTGTATTCGTGCAATGTTCACAGTAGTAATAGACATTTAAAATTGCTATAGTATATAAGGATTAATAATATAATAATAATATATTGGTATCACTAATCACTAATATCTCTCTGGGAACCAGATTTTTACAATACATTTATCAACTTGTCAAACATAAAAAATATTTTGTTTCTAAGTAAATTGTTAATGGCATGTTATTTGATTTAATTTCATTTAAAATTAATTAATTCATTAATTAAAAAGCAGACTTTTATTTCTAAAAAATATATTAATGCACAAAATTGCATATGCTTCATATGCTACCAATCTAGTTGTCCCTGATAGCAGATAATAGCTTAGCTTGGTTGCTAATAGTTTTGCTGACATACGTAGTTGCTCTTCTTCTAGTTTGGTCAGACCAATCACGTAAATGTTTACTTAATGGAGTCTCTACTAGAAGTAACCTAGTGGTAGATTATCAGCATGCAGAGGCAGTTTGAAAGACAGTTCCATCCCGAGGATCGAGTCTGGTCATGGCCAGACTATGCATTTAGATGTTATTGTCTAGCTTGTCAGGCTTAACTTAGCATGTAGTACCCAGGTAATATAAAGGTGTCTAGGTGGAAATTTAGAGAGATACTTTGTTTAAAATGTGCTCTACCAGTGGAAAATGTGTCAGACTCAGAGAAAGACATTTTTACATAGGCTACACACTGTAGGCCTTGAAAATGACCAAGGCTGGTGATGACATAATAGAATAGCCAAAAGTTTACATCTCAAGTTACATCTCGTCATGCCTGTTTGCCATGTCTATTTACACTAAATACTACAAATCTTAGGTGGTTATCCTTCATTACATGAACACCATATCAGTACCATAAGTTAGCTGTTGCTAAGGTGTTTTCTCATCAAAATCATTCTCAAATAGGCTAGTCATCTTGCCCACCTGACCACTGTGTGCTCACATTAGTTAAGAGCTTAGATTACAAAAAAAAATCCAGCCTGATCTTACATGAGCTAGTGCACGGTCTGTCTGAGCCCAGCGTGATCCATATATTATAATTATGGGCACAAGTCCGATTACGATCCGACATTAAAATATGTGCCCTTATTACTGACATTTTGAACATCTATTCTCTGTTGCTTTATTGGTAGAAATTTACATACACATACAGATGCAGGTGAAGGTATCAGATACATGTATAAAGCAAAAACGGCAATGCTGCGTTGAGACTATTGGGACATTTTGGACAAGTTTTTTTTACTTTTGAATGTTTGAGTAAAAAAGTTTTTGAATGTTGAGTCATATCTTATGAAACAGTTATATATGCTTTGTGATGAATGTGTTGTTTTGTGGTGACAGCTCGCACTGCCAATTGCCTAGGTTATAGGAAATAAATGTTGGCTTTACACAAAGTGACTGGAAATATATTTATATAAATATATGGATAATGACATCTATTTAAAAGTGTGTTTAGGTAGTACTTATTGAAAATTACCTTTAATGTTAGCAAAATGAGAAAAAAACAAATAAATAAAACTGTCAGACTTTTGTGAGACTTTTTAGAGGAAGATCATTACAAAGAAAATAGAGTGTGCTTTCAACTTTCACCCTGGGAGTACGAAAGACAAAAAGAGAGAAAGAGAGAGGAAAAAAGGGAGGGAGGGAGAGAGAGAGAGAGAGAGAGAGAGAGAGAGAGAGAGGCTGAAGGATAAAAAGAAAAGACAGAGCACCATTTACCTGCAGTAAAGCTTCTACTTTCAACGTGACAACATAAATCACACAACATGACTGTGGTATCAAATATCCACTAATACTAGTATCTCCGACTGTCTTTTTTTCTTTTTCTCTCTTTCTTTCCCACACACCCTCACAAACACACAAGCACACACACACATTTATGGCAGAGTTTCTATTCTGGCCGTGACAACCGTTCAAAAGGTCCACTTTTTTATCCCTTTAAGGAGGCAGATCTCAAAAGTTTATTTACCAAGAAACTGCAGCAGTAAACAAGGCGAACGCTGCCCAGTTTCAGTGAGAGAAAAAAAATGAACAGGAACAGGGAGGGCAGAGAGATAAACAGAATGTGTGTCTGAGTCAGTGAGAAAGGGGGGAGAGAGAGAGAGAGAGAGAGAGAGAGAGAGAGAGAGAGAGAGAGAGTGTGTGAGAGAGAAAGGAGGGAGAGAGGGGGGGGGGGGGGGGGGGGGGGGGGGGGGGGTAGAGGCCATAGAGGTCTTGTGGCCACAGAGGTCTTGGCAGGCCACAGCACAGGCAGTAAAGCTTTAGAGGGGGCCCACGATCTGTTAACGGCAATCTCATGACCATATCCATGCATGAGAGCCATGGCCACCAGCTTACACCACCTCTCCTGTCCTGTCGGTCACCTCTCTCACCACTCGCATCAAAGCTCGATACCTCAGAGCTGTGTCCCCGATTCATTCATTTCTAAACAAATTCCTCAGTCACATTTTATTCACATAATAACACATTATGCTATAAAAGGTGAGAGTCATTAGTTGCCTGTCACCTCCTGTCATCTCTACACCAGGTTTGCCGCGGTCCTGGAGAGTGTCTGTGTGTGTGTGTGTGTGTGTGTCATACCTTGTTTTCACCACATCTAATGGATGCATAAGACAGATCTCCACCAACCCTGTGGAAGAAAAAAAACACATGACAATTCCTCACTTCAACTGTTTCAATTGCCTTGATACCCATCTGAGTTACAGATAAAACTCCATAAAAAATTATATAAATAAAAAAAAAAAAAAAAAAAAATGATATGTATATATATATATTTTTTCCTTGCCTCTGTTTCTCATTGGTGCTTTTTGATGTGAAGCGCTATGAGACATGTCTTTTGTAAAATGCACTATACAAATTAAAATAAATTGAATTTAACACAGCCCTCCAAGAAAGTCCTATTCCAAACATGCGTGGATTAACTTGCAATCAGGGGATAAGCGGCCTGCGTGCGGACTGACTGGATTAATTAACATTGTGGAGTTCTTTACCTCCACCTCATTCAGGTCTATACAACAGTCCATATAATAGCTCAACTGGGTGGCCATTATCCCTCACCTATGACACTGCTTGGATATTATGGGACAAATAGTATGAATAATGTGCCAATACTGGAATTAAGTTAACTGTGGCCATTTCAAAACTTTGTAGACATGCATCAGTAGCATACCTCAATGACTTTAGACAACCTCATTTCCCCACAACCATAAATTCTGTCCAAAATTACTGATCAGTCAGATAACTGCAACAAGTGACTGTAGAGATATGCAAAAATCAAAGTATGGGTGAGGAGAGGAACTGCTTTGTGGACGTAACATTATGGTAAGGGCTTAGCAGAAATACTCAGGTCCCCCCCTGGGAGACTGGCTCCCACTCAACAGCTTCATTTAGCATGTACAACACGCATGTGCTGAACAGCAACACAATTCACAAACAATGTATCACATAAAAAGTATGTATATATTAAAATGTAAAACACAACCAAACATATACATTTGAATGGAGCTAAAGAGTCACAGATGTCTGCAGGCCATGTGTGTGTGTGTGTGTGTGTTTTCACTTGAAGTACATGTTTGCTGTCAGTAATGTAAAGGTCCGTGGCTCTCACCCCCACAACTCCCTAAATTCCCCTGTCAGTCATCCAGCCTTACATCTGAGGCCACTTGGCCTGGCAGCTGCATTCCTTCCTGGTTTTGTCTCCTTGCCACCCCACTGCAATTGACATCCATGTGGTTGACGTTCTGGCACAAAATGGCCGCTGCACGGTGCAGAATGGGTCAGGAGACTGTGAGTGATTACAGTCCATCGAAATTGACTCTCACCAGAATGGACTGCTTTGACCACGGCCCTTTATGCTAAACTCGTTAGAGGCTAGCTTGGTTGCTGGAACTTGCTATCAAACACCTGGCTGCCAGTGGCTCTAGGATAACATTGGAGACAAAGTGGCATTGGGAATATGCAAAGCTTTGTCCTGAGCTAACAGTCTAATGTGTAACTAAATACTCATTTAAGGTATATTAGTTCATCTTCAGGAGCTGGCAATTTTGAAAAAAAGACAATCAATGTTAAAGGTATCATACATGTTTTTTGACCATCAGAAATTGTTCTTTGAGGCTCAGTAATAGCGTGTGCAAATTTGTGCGTCAGAAAGTGACCCAGGAGCACTGCTTAAGCGGCTTATTCAGGCTCATTTAAAAGGGTTAGAATGAAACTGCGCACCACTTTTCAGTTTGGCCTGTTTCAGCATGGTGAAAACTAGTTTGAAATGTACATGTAGAAGCAGGCAGGAAACAGTGTAGTTGGTATGGTCCATTGGATACCTTAAGCTACCTAAATTCGACAATAACAAGGTAAATGCGGTTTGACATTCTATGAGCCCTTTAAGTCAATGTAAATGTAGAAAATTAAATGTGTAAATCAATAATCATGCATTACCACTTTTTCAACTTTCGAAAAATGTTTGCACACACACACATACACACAGATTGGTGCACACACACATATGCACACTCCCACATGCTTGCGCACACACACACACACGCACACACACACACACACACACCTGAGTGCCTTACAGTCATCCTAACTGTACTGCAAACTGCCACTACCATGTGCAGCCTAGCTGTGCTCACAGATTTCTGCTTGTGTACACAGCTGCGGCCCAGTGTGCGTCTCTCGAATGTGCTCCACTAAATATACTGTCTATAAACAGGACAGCGCTTCCTTCAGGGCTTTCTTGGAAGTCATTATCACCAAAAAAAAAAAACACAGTAGATATGTCTGTCCTTCAGCTGGCAACACTGTTACCTAGCATCACAATCTGGTGTGTCCTATTCAACAGCAGTGTGAGTTTTTCCGATCTCTATGTGTTGCCACTGTATAGACACATACACAAAGACTACTCAGTGGTCAGCTCAGTTTCCATTCTCAAGTAGAAGTATAGATTCTAATGTGAAAAAAGTACTGACTTGAATTGGTTACTCAAGTTAAAGGAGAATGTACACTCTTAAAGGTACTGAAGTATCAAAGTAAAAAGTACACTTTAGCCTGTTAAAAAACTATTTTGGCAATTGTTTTTTGTTGAAGGAAGCAGCCTATAGCCTACAATATGCAAATAGACTTACTATTTATTTCATCTAATGGTTTTCAGAGGATCCTACTATTGTCCCGCCCATGGTGCAATTATAACCTTAATGTTGGGAAGGCACAATTTAATTGGTATTAACTTAAAATATTATTAAATTTCCTCAAATGTATTAGGTCAGTAACAAGCAAGACTGAAAATGTAAGAAGTAGAAAGTATAGATATTGTTTGTGGTGGGGTAAAAGTTGTCAGAAAAATAAATACTCAAGTACAGTATAGATACCTGATGTTACTTAAGTACAGTGCTTAAGTACAGTGCTTGAGTATTTGTACTTAGTGCCTTTCCATCTCTGCGGTCCAATGACGTATCAACGAGTTAATCCCAGCAATTAGGTGGGAGAAGAGTCGAGAGATGTCGGGAGAAGAGTGATGAACACAAAATGGCATACTTGTCCCTTTTTTCCAGGAAGCAATGGAGAAATATTATTGAAACACTGATTAATACCTAATAGGGGAAACAAGCTAAGAATAATAAAACAGATCAGGATTCCTCCTTGTCCCTGTTGGGCATGCACTGACAATATAATAACGTCTATGATTAATTCCTATGCCTATGATAAATCTCTTGTGCCAGGCTATCACTGGGGAGATTAATGCAACATTCTCTTGAGAAAGTCTAGGGAAATACCCCCCCCCCCCTCTCTCTCTCTTTCTCTTACTTTCTCTTTCTACTCCTCTTTCTCTATGGGTGCATCAGTACTGAGATCCTGAGAGCGCCTAACCTCTCTAGTTTGTAGAAGGAGGGAGCAGAAAGGAGATGAATGAGTGGTGTGGAATGAGAGGGGTATGGAGTGAGACAGCAGGTCCCAATCACTAGTTTCATGGTGCATTAGGAAGCTTATTGGCACAATAGATTTAATTAATGCGTCAAGCCATCTATTACAGATATCTACCAAAAGGAGTTAGATTTGTGGCTGGTAGGCCTCTGAGAAATTATGCTTGGAAATGCCAAACAGACATAAGTGTTCAGTGTTCGTAAGTTCACAGTGTGCGACACATACACACACACACACTTTCTCTCATAAACTCTCATACTCTCATCTCTCATAAACGTATAGAAGACACTCACTTGTGCTAAGGCACAAACACAACATACTCAGTGTACACGCACACACACACACACACACCTTGGAGCTTCAAACAATAAGCGGGGAACAACACCGTAAACACGTGTGGGCCTGATTGCTGTGGTAGACTGGACATGGCCCGAGCAGCCACAGATCAAAGGCGACTGGCAGCCAGAGTCTGGGTGCGTCTGTCACTCATTTACCGCTAATGAACTCCATGCTGCTGCCACCACCACCACCACCACCTCCACCATCACCATGCAGCTCCTACTCCTGTGTCCACATATATACACGCATTATGTACACACACACACACAATCAGACTCACACGCATAGACACTAAATAACACACACACACACACACACCACCTCTCTCTTTCTCTCTCTCTCTCTCTCTCTCTCTCTCTCTCTCTCTC
>JAGFZM010000011.1:231216-245096 GCA_017657215.1 Limnothrissa miodon
ACACACACACACACACACACACACACACACACGCTCACAATCGTCACTCAAGCCTATTAGAACCATACAGTTCACCTCTACAAACAGGCGAAACAATACACACCCATGCCTATAAGATAAACACCTGAATTCCCCCATTCTACACATTACATTCATCACAATCACTAAGTCTTAGCTTTCTTTCAATGTGTCCGGAACAGCTACTTTGTTTCCCTCAAACCTTTGCACCCAGCAGTCCCCCTATACATCCACCCACCCATGTACTGTATATGCTGCAGTAGAGCAGGGTGAAAGAAGAGTTCCCCTGTTGCATCCTGGGATTTCCCTAGTTGTCAGCACATGCTACTGTTTAATCACTGCGGGTGAACACCCCCACCCCACCCCCCTCTCAAAAAAAAAAAAAAAACTCTGGCTTTCACACTACACTTCACACCACTCCCTCTCTCCCACTAATGGACTCCCTCACTTGTTGGCTCTCTCCCTCTTTCTTTCCTTCTTTCTAACTCATTCCCTCATTCTCCCCGCCCGCTATCTCTCTACTTGTCTTTATTAGCCTTTAGGCTTTTGTCCCCCCTTCTAGTTTTCAAAGAAGACTGAGAGGAGGAAGTGAATAAAGAGTAGGATCTGTCATCTGTTTGGTGTTTGCAGCCATGCTGTTACATTTGACAGAGAGAAATACAGTTGGATTCCATAGCCGAGCCAGGCCTTTCGTCTCACAATGGTGCTGACACAGTTCATCACCTGAGAACACGCACACACACATACACACGCACCTGTGGCTGCCTGTTCAACAACATCACACATATTTGAGACCCGGACCTTTTCTCTCAGAGTGTTGCCACGAGTTATGAATTTGAATTACATGGCTTGGTTGGCATGACGACAGCAGCTTGTCTGCATCTGTGAACAAATTTGCCCACGTTGGTGTGGCCCTCATGCCTTCCTGGGGTGCATGGCTTGAACACACATGGGAATTCTTGGCACTGGAGGGAAAATTTCCCCAAAAAACATACGTGACAAGAAGGAACATATGGAGACTTGTCTGAGCCAAGAATGTAACATTCAAAAATTGAAAAATGAACAGGCCGAAAACAAAGTGAGATGGTAAAGGAAGCTCTTCTGTCTGCATGAAGATTGAAGATATACCTACATACAAGTCTGGGGTTTTTCCCTTTTTTTATTTGTCTCAAGTCTCTCTCTCCCTCTCTAAAAACTGGGCACATGTCCTGAGGGCAGAAGCATTCCAAATGGTCTGATAAAGGCTCGTACATCACCCAGATGAGATCATTATCTGAGGTTGGTTTTGGCCGGCGTGATCATCATAGCAACGCTCCCACGCAGACGTGCGAAAGAATAATAGTGCTGCAACGCTCCATGATTGCTCAACGCTGTGCAGGTGCCATCTATCATGTCACCACGACAACCCCAAGGATGAATTTCCCAGCAAGGCCCACGCTGTCAGATGTCATGGGGGTAGTTAGAGTGATCAGGATCACTGAGGGTGTTACACACAGTAAGCCTCTGTGGAATATGATTGATGTGTGAATTCACAAATTGTTTTACTTGGTGTAAAACATGTTTACAAAAGCAAATATAAAAAGACAATCAGTAGCATTTCAGCTGCAACTTGCCTCTGTATTTGAACATCACACTAATATGTACATTTTTAGTGTGCATTTGCTCATTTAGGGAACCCTTGGGCTCTGTTCCATTTCATGTTCATTTGACCACAAATAAAACCATAAATAAAATCCACTGCACCAGGAGACCAGCTCCTCTGCCTTCAAGATCAGTTAAATGCTGGTGGGGGTCTTCTTCACACTGCGGTAGATAAACTGTCTGTGTGAGTAGTTATAGGAATAATTCTGGACTTCCTTCCCTGAGAGTGTCATTAAGTAACCATTATGGATGATTGCTGAAAAAGAGTGTTTTGCAAATGATTGAGAAACTGACAATCAACAATGGCTTTTAAGAAGTGTGCACCTCACCATGATTAATCTAACCTGTCACACCTCAGTTCCATCCAACAGTGCAGAAACGCCTCTGTCAGGCAGAAACCAATATGACCCTTAGCAAACATTATACATACTCAATGTGTGTCTCCCACACAGGCCATTATAAATGATTTGTCACTGATGAATCATCAATCAATCACTGATTCATGTCAGTCATGTCAGTCATGAGTCATGAATCTCTCTTTTTTGTTCAAAATCATCATTCTTTAGGGAAAATCCACAATGTTCATCGAAAAGTATACAGACAGACATGAGATGATTGTAATGCATACTTGCACACTATCCATACAGAGTGTGAATAAATGTTTACAAATTATTTTGAAAAATACTGCATTTGTCAGATGCATACACAAAATATCCGTTTTGGTATTTTCGAAAAAGCCAAAACAATACAACATATGCAGTACCTAAAAAAAGGGAAACGAAACCAATCACAACAACAAGTTTCTCTGCTGAGCAGAAACCCTACAGCCACTGTGCAGACTAAACTAATTACCAAAAACACACTTGCTTACTGAACTAAGACACTACTCAAATGGTGCTGCATTCCCCTCCTAGAAGAATCACTCTCCCACCTCCACTGCTGTGCAGATTGAGGCAGGGAGACACACACAATAGTGAGTGAGACAGCATGTGCTGTGGAAGGCTAAACAACTGGGCAGATTGAGGCAGGGAGACAAATATAGTGAGTGAGGCAGCATGTGGATGTGGCTTCTGAGAGAGAAGGCCAAAAGAGGAGAGAAGTATGTGAGGTGTGAATCCTACATACCGTGACTAAATCAACAAGCTATTGGTTATGAAAGGAAATCCCTCCTTTGACTCACTAAGGCAACATGTCTACTACAGAAAAAACAATATGATAATAATGATAATAATAGAATAATATAAAAGTTCAAAATTTTTAGACTTGGTCCCATGACCTCTAAATCTGAGCAACTTATATTTCAAGAATCTGATTCATTAATATATAGGATCACTTAACCGCTTAAGGCACACCCCTATTTTTCCTTTTTTTTCAAAACAACGGCATACCCAAATTGAAAGCTTGACAGTTCCTACATAGTTTCAGACTCAGGGATGTGCCTTATACCATTGGAAAGGTGACACCCTCAAGTTTTTTTCTAGAGGAATATGTATGTTTCTGTGACATATGGACACAGAGTTATAGAGGTTGGAACTAAGTTTTTTTTTTTCCGCTCATTTCAAATGTCTATGAACTAACTAAGATATGAAGGTACCATCCATATTATACACCCAAATAAAAAAATCTAAGTCCTAACTCCATCTCTCAACCTGTTACACAAAAATTTTGAAGTCAAAAGGCCAAAAATATGATTTTTGAATATACATTTTTGAAAAATATGTTTATGCGTTTTGATTGGGACCCCTATGTAAATTCCCATAGAGACTTTGTGTAAACAAGAGGGCCTACTGACATTCAAAAGTTTATAACTTGAAAACCCCTTTACCTAGAAACATAAAATTGGTTTCAAATGAAAGCCAAGACCCTGGGCTTTCATGTCAAGTTACTCCTTCTGGCATTGAATGACACAAGCATAACCATCAAATATTTAAGTAAAATTTAAGTGTAAATTGAGAAAATACTAATCACTGAACACTGGAAAAACATGTCATAGCTGCTTTGGTCACTATTGTGCATTAATACTAGCAAAATGTTCCTATAGAAAATAAATGTTTTTACAGTAACTATTTCAGTAGCAATTTACAGTAGCAATTTCCTAAAGTGCAGTATGACAGGTTATTCAATTCAATTTTATTTGTATAGCACATTACTCAAAAGACATGTCTCATAGTGCTTAACAACAAAGAGCACCAAAGTGCAACTGAGACAAGGAAAATCTCTTGCTATGGTTTAGGAAGAAACAATGGCTCAAGGGGCTAACCCAACTGCCTAGGGTCATGTAGGGAAGGTTTTCAGTCTTTTAGATTGTGATTAGTCCATGGTATTAAAAGGTCTTGACCATAAAATTATCACAGTAATCGCAGGATGTAGGCACACATCATAATAAAATCATGGTGTAAATATAGCAACATATTAGTCCCATTATAATCTTGGACTATAACTTTTAATGCTGCTCCCCCCATCATTTACACATAAATGGAGGCATCATACACCAAAAATGGCTACTTTCGAAAACTCTCTAAACTCAACTACTCTCTGAAAACTCTCTCTCCACTCTCTGAAAACTGCCGTTTCATGCATGGGAAATTGATTTTGAATTCTTTCAGATCTGTGGTGGATTTCTATGTTTGACATGTTTTTGGCAGCTGTTTTTGAGCATTGTGTAAATAGATTTATTTTGTATTATAGTCGAGGAGAATATAGCCATTTTCTTTAACACCCAGGTACGTGTAAACGTGGTCAAAAGCAGTTTTGAAGTGTGGGAATATCTGGGAGGATACCGTTGCTAGGGGTTCTAATTTTGCTATTTAAAGACCTTGAGAACTTCTGTGTGTTTAGGAGTAGGATTCTGGAACCCTTTTTTTTCTGGTAAAAGACAAGTTGGGACCAGAATTGTTTATTTGAAATGGGAGTATTGTACTGAAAACTGAAATATTCATACACTGGGCATACCTTCCAACAAAGAAGACGCAGACTTTTTTTTTTTTTAACTTGCACTACGACGTCCTTAAAACAGGTTATCAGATTTGGCACCACAGCAAACCACAGCTATCAGATACGTCACAGTATGGGCAACAACAGTTAGGACAACGACTTTTAACCAGAATTTTATGTATCAACAGCTGAGACAGAAAGAGGAACGAGGCACGGACAGAGAGAGAGAAACAGAGAGGGGAAGAGAGAGAAAGAAAAAAAGAGAGTAAAAAGAGAGAGAGAGAGAGAGAGAAACACAGGTCAGAAGGAGCCAGAGGTCTTGGTGGGCCACAGCATAGGCTGTAAAGCTTTAGTGGGGGCCCATGATCTGTTAACAGCAGCCTGACACTCACACAAAAAGGAGCTGTGATCACCTCTTCACACCCTAGCTTACCTTCTCTCTCTCACTCCCTCAGTCAGCCTGGCTCTGCCTTTTCTTCCCTAAATCAATCCCTCAGTAAATCTATCCTATTTCCCCCTGCTGCCTCCTCCGCCATTACTCTCACTCTCTTTCGCTCTCCCTCTTACTCTTTTAGTGTACTTTCTATCTCAGTGCATTAACTCCTCCCCTCCCAAACACTTCCAAGATTTCTCCTCACTCAAAAAGTCACTTTTTGTCTCCTTCCCTCCTCCTCTTGCTGCTCCTCCTCCTCCTCCTCACCTCAGCATGCCATTCCTCGGGGCAGTGCTGAGGCGCAGGCGCGCTCCTGGACCAATCCTTCATCACACCGAGCGCCTGACAAGAGCTGGGACATTACTGTCACCTAGTGGAGAGGCGCGACAGAGAGACAGAGGGAGGTGTGGCGAGACAGAGAGGGGGATGGGGAGGAAGAGGAGCAGAGGTAAAAAGAGTCGAGCAAAAAGATAGAGATGCCCAAATGGACAAACAGATTAAGCGTGTCTGTGGAAGTCCTGATTCGCAGACATCACACATCCAGCATGTAAGACATGCTATCAGACTATCTCCATCTACAGTATTTGGAGACAACAAGCCTCTGGAAAGCCATAGCAAGACCCTGATTGGTTAAGGGTGCATGACAGAAAGAAAATAACCCAAAACATTGAGTTTGTCACAGGATCCTTATTTCATTATTATGGTGGTTCCTTCTAGTCAGATTCTTCTGTGTCAAATAATGTCTACAGCACAATAATCAATGACAGTCACCTTAAGTCCCACCTTCATCTTCTTATAACATAGATCCTTGTTATACAGAATCCATTTTCTTCATGCAAGCTTTGTAGTGACTAAAAGTCCCTGGCCGATCACTAAAGAGCACTTCCTGACACTGACCGCTCTACTTCCTGTCCGAGAAGTCACCTACAGTCCATAAAAGCTGATAATGATGCTGATTATGAGCCAGTAAATTCTGTAATTACTCGTTAACGCCCCGTGTCCCTCTGGTGGACTGTGGCTTTGCCTGTGAATGGGGCCACAGGGAGCTGCACATTCCTGGAGGTAGAGTGTAATCCCTGCAACTCCAGAGTCTGAGGTTCAAATCCCGTGGGGTGCAGTAGTGCCTGATAAAAACAACGCATGTGTCACATTGATGCAGCACTTAGGTGACGGTCTAAAGCTATTTTTTTACGGAGGATATGCATCAATTCAATTTAAGTGCAGAGGAAATAAAGAATAAGAAACAATGAGAAACAAGCTTACACATATGTCATCGGATGAGTGGTCTGATTGGTTGTAGATTCGTGAAGTAGTATAAAGAGTCATCTTATGGACGCAGGTTATGCCCGCCTCCCAGAAGTCAGGTAGTACGGTAGCTTGGCCAGACTAAGCTCCTATGAGCTTTAAAGTCGCGGAAGCCAGGCTATTATTCCATCGGCTCTGACCATTTCAATACCTTTTCAACCTTAGGTAACATCTCAATAAAATGATTTAAAGCGCCCATAGAACACATCTTTTGACCATCATAAATTGTTCTCTGAGCCTCAATAATAGCTTATGCAAATTTGTGCGGCTGAAAGTGACCCAGGAGCACTGCTAGCACTTTGTTTACAGGCTCATTTATAAGGCTTTGAACGAAAATATTCGTAATTCCTGCCTCCCCTGGCAAATTCATGAAGCAACAGGGGATTGGATAAGAGACGTTTCCAAACGATCTTTGGTTAGACCATGAAAATATAAGAGGTGTATCTTAGTGCTGCCGATGTCAAGAGCCACCTCTAACTCAAAGCATCCTGTACACATATCTTGTAAACAAACACAAAAATACCTGAACCCAACAAAGCGTTACGGATACTAACGTATCCTCGGTTCTCTGAGTGAGAAGCCGAAACGTACGAGTGGATGATGCCTATCATCTCCTGCTTTTCTGAAGTCATTTTAAACCAACCCTTTGAAAAAAGGGCAGTAAGCGCACTGACGCGCGCAGGCAACTACTTAGACAGCCCTGCGTGACGTCAGAAAGTCTATATATTGACTGCGCTTACTCTTCAGGTCCTCTTTGCCAAGCTCGCCAGCGTCGGCGATTGAGGCCCGAAGCGTACGTTTCGGCTTCTCACTCAGAGAACCAAGGATACGTTAGTATCCGTAACGTTCTCTTTCGTTTCGAAGCCGAAACGTACGAGTGGATCACTACAACCAAGCCTCAAGAGCCCTACACCGAGGAGCCCGAGGTGGGAGGATCCATGGGACCGCCGCCGGGCCCAGAGAGAACACTCTCTGCTACACCCGGCCTGGTGACGTCCAATGCGTAAAAACGCGCGAAGGTGTTGCCTGAGGCCCACGAAGCGCTCAAGCAGATATCCTTCAGGGGGACGCCCTTCCAGAAGGCCCAAGAAGCCGCCACTCCACGGGTGGAGTGCGCCCTGACATGAACAGGCGGAGGAACACCCGCCGCCTCATATGCCAGACGTATGGCTTCCGTAAGCCAATGCGACATGCGTTGGGTAGACAAGGCCTGACCCTTGGCACACTCGCCATGGCAGACGAACAACTGGTTCGTCTTCCTGATGCTCTGCGTACGCGTCAAGTAGGCACGAAGCGCTCTGACTGGGCACAGAGTAACGGGCACAGAACTGCCCGTCTCAGGAAGGGCTGCGAGCTCAATGACCCTCGAACGAGGGTCAGTAGACAGCACTTTCGGGCGAGAAAAGGGATTCGGCCGCAGCGTGACCCGCGCGTCACCTTGCGTGAACTCAAGACAGTCAGGACTGACCGACAAGGCAGTCAGATCGCTGACGCGCTTCACCGAGACCAGGGCGAGCAGAAGCGCAGTCTTAAGGGAAAGCATCTTTAGACTGGTACTCGACAGAGGGTCAAAGGGCGTAAGGGCCAGTCCACGTAGGACGGTGGCCAGGTCCCAAGTAGGAACCGAAGGGGAGGCAGAGGGGCGGAGCCGTCTGATGCCCTTCATGAAGCGCGACGCAAGGGGGTGAGCGCCTGGGGAAACGCCAGCATAGCCAACATGGCAAGCTGAGATGGCTGCGAGGTACACCTTCAAGTACAGGGTGTACGACCCTGATCAAATAGGTGTTGCAGAAAAGCAAGCACCTCGCCAATAGGGCAGACTAGAGGATCACAGCCTCTGTCTCTGCACCACGTGCTGAATACGCGCCACTTCAGTGTATACAACGACCTAGTGGACGTAGCTCTAGCAGCCTGAACGGTCTCTATCACTGCGTCTGACAGGCCGCTCTCTTGGAGACGCGCCCGTTCAGGGGCCAAGCCGTCAGTCTCCACGCTTCCGGCTTGGGGTGCCACAGCGACCCGTGAGCCTGCGACAGGAGGTCTCTCCTCAGAGGGAGAGTCCACGGCTGGCCGTCTAACAGTGAGACCAGATCTGAGAACCAGCTCTGAGATGGCCAATTGGGGGCGATCAGAATCACCCTGTGCGCCCCCGCTCTGATCCTGGCCAACACCTGACGCATCAGAGGAAGGGGAGGAAAAGCGTAGAGCAGACCGCGCGGCCACGGGTGTGCCAGCGCGTCTGACCCTAGCGGCGCATCTCGTTCCAGCGAAAACCACGCTGGGCAATGAGCGTTCTCTCTCGAGGCGAACAGATCGACTCGTGCCCGCCCGAAGCGGGACCAAAGGCTGTGCACCACGGCTGGGCAGAAGCGCCAGTCGGTTGCACGCGGAACACCCCTGGAGAGGAGGTCTGCGCCTGTGTTGCGAACACCTGGCAAGTGCGCCGCCCTGATCGACAGGAAGTGGCGAGAGGCCCAGGTGAGCAGTTTGTACGCCAGGCGAAACAGGTCCGAAGAGCGCGTGCCGCCCTGGCGATTGATATACGCCTCAACAGTGGTGTTGTCTGTGCGCACGAGAACGTGTTCTCCTCTGAGAAGAGGGAGAAACTCCTTCAGAGCGCAGAAGACAGCAAGGAGTTCCAACACATTGATGTGTAATCTCCTGGAGGCTGTGCCCCATATCCCCCTGGCGGGGCGACCGCAGCAAACGGCGCCCCAGCCTGTTTTGGACGCATCGGTGGTCACCGTCATGCGTCTGGCTATAGCACCCAAGGCGCCGCCTCCGGTGAAGGAGGACGGCCTGCGCCAATGCGCGAGGGCTAGCCACATGCGTCTGGACACTAAAATCCGACGGGCGGGGTTCGACCTGGAGGATACACCTAGCTCCGCTAAGGCGAGCTGCAGCGGGCGTAAGTGTAAGAGGCCGAGTGGGACAGCGCCGCCTGCGGCGCATAGGAGGCCCGTCAGTCTGAGACACAGCCTGGCCGAAACGCAGGCACCGAGTCTGAAATGGCGTAGACACGCCCTGACGTCCTGAAGCCTTTTTGGTGTGAGCGTCGCTCTCATCGAGCGTGAGTTCAGCCTCACGCCCAAGAACTCGACCTCCTGGGAGGGAGAGAGCATGCACTTGCTTAGGTTCACTAAGAAACCCAGACTGTGCAGGTGACGCAAGACCACGTGGGTCTGTGACGCTAGGAGCTGTCTGGAACCAGCCAGCAGCATCCAGTCGTCCAAGTAATTGAGGAGTCTGATCCCCTGAGCGCGTAGAGGAGCGATCGCCGCCTCCACGCGCTTCGTGAAGCACCGAGGTGCTAGAGATAGACCAAAGGGGAGGGCTGCGTACTCGTACGCGCTGTGAACGACTCCGAAGCGTCGCATGTCCACTGCTCAGAGGCGAAGGGGACAGCGAACGCGGAGGCGGCGACACTAGTAGAGGCCTCGGAGCCACCTGGGCGCCGTAGAGGCGAGTCATCACGTGAGGCGCATAGCGCGTGTGTCAGCTGAACGCGCGTCGGAGACCGTGTGGGTGCCCCAGTGCGCAGTAGCGCTGCTCGTGAACGATTTAGAGGCGTCGCATGCCCACTGCCCGAAGGCGAGGGGGACAGAGGACGTGGA
This sequence comes from Limnothrissa miodon, assembly GCA_017657215.1. Classification (NCBI taxonomy): domain Eukaryota; kingdom Metazoa; phylum Chordata; class Actinopteri; order Clupeiformes; family Clupeidae; genus Limnothrissa; species Limnothrissa miodon. The sequence continues at coordinate 241,162 of JAGFZM010000011.1, forward strand.
GAACGTGGCACAAGTGGAGGCCTCGGCGCCACGTGGGCGCCGTCTAGGTGTGTTGAAACGCGGGGCGCAGAGCGCGGGGCGTGTGTCAGCTGAACGCGCGCCGGAGACCGTACCGGTGCCCCAGTGCGCGATAGCGCTGACAGAACAGAGAGCGTCCTCCGGCCTGGGCCGGGGCTCATTTTCAAACATTGCCCCAGAGGGGCTGTAGCGTGTGTGCGGAGTGCTTGTGAACAAGGCAAACTCAGCGCCCCGTGAGGGGGTGAGATCAGAGAGGACCGCCGAAGCGGGGGAGAACGCTCCGAGCTGGGGACTGCAGAGCGAGGACCCGGGCCTTTGAGAGCACACAGAGGCGTAGCAGTCAATGGATGGCGATCGCATGACATGCTCTGCCGCGCACACGCGACCCCATCAGGGTCGCTGTGGCCTCTTACGCCGCTCCCGGCTAACCGGGCGGTTGGCGGGAGCTGGGCGCCTGCGAGAGCGGGAGCGCTGCCAAGTGGGTTGCGACCCGGCAGCCGGCTGTGGCGCGGCTTTGGGCGCGTCCGCCTTCTTCTTTTGCGTCCTTTGAGGCGTACGAGCACGCGTCTGAGGAGCAGTGGGAGCGGTCTGTTGAGGCGGGGCACGCTTGGGAAGTACGGGTTGCAGGGCCTGAGCTTGCAGGGGGTCTGAGGGCCTGCAGCGACCGCATCCTCAACGCGAGGGAGCTGCAAGAGGCCAATGGCGCCCGCCTTGTCCATCGCGTAAAACAACGCGTGTCCCTGGATAGGGGCAATGGCGGCGTAGGGAGCCTCCCAGGAGCCCTGCGCATCGGCCACAACCGTGGGGTGAGCGGGGAGGGGGAGAGCATCTGGAGAGGGCAGCGCACCGGAGAAGGGGTCGAAATGCCCTTCCGGATAGCGCTGAGGCGGAGGCAGGCCTAGCCTGTTAGCCGCCTGAGTAGCCAAAGAAGCTAGCTCGGAAGCTAGCTGAGCGGCGTGGGTCTTGACCGCCGGAGGTATATCCTCGACGGTGGCGCCGTGAGCGGAGAGGAAGGAGGACATCTCCTCCTCATCCACAGCCTCGATAACTGGCTCGTCATCGGTGACGCCTTGAGGCGGCGTGGTAGCCGCGCGGGCGAAGAGCGCGCCAATGGAGCTAGCAGGACTAGCCTGGTGGCCTTCGGTTAGCTGGCTAGCTGGTAGCAAGCTAGCCGCTGAGAAGCTAACCGACGGTCGATTAGCCACTGAAGCTCGATCGATGAGCCCAACCGGGTGCGGAGACGCCGGGGAAACATCGAGAGACTGGTGGGGAACAATACCCCTAACGCCAGCGGAGGAAGAACCTGCCCCTGAAACGCTAGTGGAACCCACGAAGAAAGCCGCTCTGTTGGCGATAGCTGTAGGGAAGAGGCGTTCGCAAGCCGAGCAGAGATCTGGTCGCGAAAAGGCGAGCATAGCATGCTCGCTCCCCATGCAGATGAAACAGATGGCATGGTGGTCGGAGATCGCCATTGCACGGTCGCAATCGGTGCATCGGCGAGTAGCCATCTTGCGTCTCGTGGTACCAGAAGTCAGGGACCGGCGTGAGCACTTTGAGCAAGACGGGAAATCCCTCGAAGAGCTTTGAAAAAAGCTGTTTTGGTGGGCTTTGACAAAAGCCGTCGGTTTAGAATATTTGCAAAGGCAAACGGACACAATCAGAAATACACACGCAGTAGCGAGGTGAAAATGGCAAAGAGGACCTGAAGAGTAAGCGCAGTCAATATATAGACTTTCTGACGTCACGCAGGGCTGTCTAAGTAGTTGCCTGCGCGCGTCAGTGCGCTTACTGCCCTTTTTTCAAAGGGTTGGTTTAAAATGACTTCAGAAAAGCAGGAGATGATAGGCATCATCCACTCGTACGTTTCGGCTTCGAAACGAAAGAGAACTACATATTTATTACATATACTCTATAGAGTGAGAGTGAGTGTGCCCAAGTGTATTTGTCAGTGACTTGTAATCTTTGTATTGATGTAGGAAGTTCAGGATTCATGAATAAGTACAGTATTTATAGAGGCAGAGAGAGAGAGAGAGAGAGAGAGAGAGAGAGAGAGAGAGAGAGAGAGAGAGAGAGAGAGAGAGAAATAACAGAGAGTTCAATTGGAAGTGTGAGCACATGTTACATGAGAACATGAAATCTGGTCACACTATCTGACTACATCACCAGCAGTGGACTTCAGTTGTGGCCAGTGATGGGCCTGCCTGACAGACATCTCCAGCCTTGACAGGTTCAGGAACGCACGCCCCCCACCCCCACTGGCAGCGCTCCTAATGAAATTCAAGCGCACGCACACAAACAAGAGGTACAGCTCTGTAATGAGAGGGTCAGGATCCCGCCACTGGACGTGCTCCAACTTCCCTGCTTTTGGTGCGTTTCATCTTTTCGTGCTGCAATTTCTCAAAAACGGACCTTCACTTTTGACAGGAGCTCGAAAGATGAGTTGTGCTGTGCTTTTTTCTTCTACCCACACTAGAAAATTGCAAAGCTGTGAATATGCTGTGCGGTGAGGAATGGGAGCGGATGAAAAACAGTGATTTATGCAGGAAGCCCAGGAAAGAAGAAGGAGAGACAAAGAGCAAGAAGGAGGAGAGAGTGACAGAAAGCAAGAGATAAAACGGTCAGTGACAAAGCAGACCAACAAAGCCACGACGGAAGCTTTGAGAAACCCCTAGAGTGTCTGGAAATAGACTGCTTTACATGGAAATGACGGGGTAAGAGGTCCAAGCGGGATAGGGCACTGAGAAGAAGACGAGGCTGCTGGGAAGTCACACAGGACTGAGTCCAAGCTCCAGTGCCCTGTGGCTTTGGCTTCTAAGGGGGGGGGGGGGGGGGGTGTCAGTGAGAGCAAGCTAGTTGCCTTAAGTCTTAACCAATCACCAACACGTGGAGAAGAGCAGCAGGTCATGGCATTAGAGCAGGCACATTGCCTCCCTGTATGTCAGGGCACACCAACTACACTTTGGTTTGTTTACTAATGACATGGGCCAAATCCCAATTCATCATAAGTCTGAAGCCCAGAACGCAGCCATCAGACCGAATCATTTAAGCCAGGTTTTGAAGGGTTCAGGGTTTAGGGCTTAAAGATGACATTGTAAGAGACATTGTGTAATAGACACAAGTGGCTTAATAAAGCAGTAAACCTAGAATGGCATTATCAGCTCCCTGGGTTGGAAGTACAGTATGATGCTTTATGTGAGATATGGGTTTTTAGTGGAGGGTGGGAAGTTGGACATCTGGACAGGATAAGTGGATAGGAGCCTTGTGTTACTGTGTGTGCGTGTGTGTGCATGTTTATGTGTTTGTGTGTGTGTGTTTGTAGCACTGTGTGGATGGCTGCATAGGTGCTGTAGAGGAGCTGTGAGGTGAATCCCAGGATCTGAGGTGATGGAGGAAGTCGGGCAGGATGAATGGACCATTAAAGGAGGAAGTGCCATTTTTTGGGGCGAGTTCACAACCCCACCTCCCTCACACTGGCCTTCTCCCTTTCTCTTTCTCCCCTGGTCTCTCCTCTGCTATGACAGATGTCGGCAATGAACTCTTGACACTGGCTTCAGCACTTTATGTTCAACATGTGTGGGTCTACTGCTGTATCTCTGCCCATGAGAAGAAGTCTGCTTGACCTGCTTGAGTGTATGTGTGTGTGTGTGTGTGTGTGTGTGTGTGTGTGTGTGTGTGTGTAAGCCCAGCCGGTGTGTGTGTGCATGTGGGAGATATAGAAATAGAGAGGGAAAGACCATGTGAATGGGTACTTGTGCGACCATGTGTGCTTGAGTGTGTGTGTGTGTATGTGTAAGCATGTGAATGTGTGTATGAGCATGTGTGTGTGAGAAAGTGAATGTGTGTATGAGCAATGCATGTGCGTGTGAGAAAGTGTGTGTGTGCGTGTGTGTGTTGCTGCTGCTGCTGGAGGACAAGAT
>JAGFZM010000011.1:267116-302606 GCA_017657215.1 Limnothrissa miodon
CCCCCCCCCCCCCCCCCCCCCCCCCCCATACATACACATACACACACACACACACACACACACACACACACACACAGGAGCGGCATGTATCTGTGCACAATATGTTTGACTTCACTCTTGAATCTTGTTTTGATTTGGCTAATACAACATCACTGTCTGTTGGGTCTCTGGAGTCATCAGCAGCTGCCCTCTTGCACTGACACACACACACACAGACACACACACACACACAGTCTCCCAGCCCCAGATGCAGTCTGGGTGTTCCAGTGGCTGGGGGCTTCCTCTGGCTAAAGACCAGTTTCTGGAGAAAGCATCTGTCAAAGTCCCCTCTGCTCCCTCTCCCTCCCTCCTAGATGATCCGTCATCATCACATGCTCTGCATGCCTCCATCGCGGTCATTTCATCTCCCTGTTCTTGTGTTGCTCTTCCACAACTGACTGACCCCAACATGTGTGGCCTTCCATGTGCTACCTATCAGGCTAACACTGCCTACCTACCTGTTACATTACCTATACTGCACAGATCTTGGCTAAATCGGCAGTCATTCCCAATCAAAACCAGAGTAAAAGTGGTATGTGATATAACATTTCAGGAATGGACAACTTCTCTGCCTGCTAGACAGGTTTGGCCATTTGTGGCATGTTTTCCCTCCTATTGTTCTTTAAAATAAATAAGCAATATTTCCCTATGGTATGATATTCAGCAAATATAGTCCACTTTTCTCCTGCCCCTGCAAATGTGTTGATGTGTTCATGCCATCAACACACTTGTTTTGCAGTGACACTAGTTAAGTTAAGTCACTTTAATTGTCAATTTCTCTACATATACTGGACATACAGAGGAATCGAAATTACGTTTCTAGCTATCCCACAGTGATGCGCACGGTCAGGAGAGCCAGAGGCCGCTGTGTCTCCACGCGCCGCCTACCCATTCACACACAGTCACACCCCAGCGGAGAGGATTACCATGCAAGGCTCCAGCCTGCCACCAGGAGCAATTAAAAGCACTAAAAAGTACAGTTGAGACTAATACACATTTGCTGTATGTGGTTAGGCAAATAAAGTGACACTCTGTTAAATAAATAAAGAGGAGTAATGGGAGACAATTCCTGATAAGACATTACTTTAAACAGAGCAAGCAATCATCAGTTAACGGACACAAAAACACAGACACGCACACACACAGTCACACCCCAGTGGAGGGGATTACCATGCAAGGCTCCAGCCTGCCACCAGGAGCAAGTAAAAGCACTAAAAAGTACAGTTGAGACTAATACACATTTGCTGTATGTGGTTAGGCAAATAAAGTGACACTCTGTTAAATACATAAAGAGGAGTAATGGGAGACAATTCCTGATAAGACATTACTTTAAACAGAGCAAGCAATCATCAGTAAATGGACACAAAAACACAGACACGCACACACACATTTAAATTCTTCATTTGAACCCACCAATCATATTATTCCACAAATAGTAATAAGAACTTAGCAAGTTTTTTTAATTTTCCACACCTAAACACAAACAAAAGTGTCACTAGGGTTACTTCAAAACTGAGCACTTTAGCTTTGACTATCTCTTCAAAATATGCCGTTGATACAGTACCGAATCACACATAAAATATTTCACACAAGGATATTAGACCTTTGCAATGTTCTTTTCCTTTGCTTTTATAATTTGTTTTTGAATGCATAACTATTTTGTGTTGAAATAGGTCTATATAAATTACTTTGAAAGTTTTTATCTGTTGGATCAAAGAATAGTAAGAATTTAAAAGGGTTAAAATGATTTGGTTCATTGGATAACTGCAATCTTTTATTTATTCCTACTTTAAATGTAATTTAAACTGGTCATGATGTCTATGGGACACTCTCAGAGCATGTCTGTGCTGCTTTGCATGCTCTCTACAAAGGGAAACACAGCTCTCTTCTGCCTCTGCTGGTACAAAGTAGGTATTACAACTCAAGACTGAACATTTTCCAGGTTACAGAAATACACATCATCCGTTCATATAATCTTGATTGACCCGAATCAAAACAGCTTCAAAGACCGCTCAGCTCGCTGTGTGGTATAGATAGATCACACCCAATCATCATCAGACCCAATATTCTCCTAATAGTGCTCCAACGCTCATGGCAGTAAGGGACACTGGATCAAAATGATAAACCTATTCCGCAGTCAATAATCTGCTTTTAGATCAGCCTGAGTGTCCCTGTGCTCACAGCATCTAGTCTTCTATCAATCAGACGACCACCCTGTGTGACTCAACAGGAGGGCGCTATCCGAGACTTTTTTCCATGACCAAACAGCATTCTCCTTTGACCAAAATCACCGCTCCCCCTCCCATTCAGAACTGTAATTGTCCCCATTTCAAACATAATAAAGGGAAACCCTGCTTTTTTAGCTCATCCATGGTTCTTACTTTCATGGTGGTGGCATTTTTTGTCTGTCCTGATTTGGCTAAGCAGCTCTCCCCTGTCTCTGAACCATAATATGTCTGTAAACACAGCCAAACCAAGACCCTTCTTGGTGTGTGTGTGTGTGTTACGGGGTGGGGTCACCCTGCCAGTGTTGCCTTCTTTCGTCTAGGAGATGTGTCATTCTTCTTGGTGCTACGAATCACCACCAATCAGGGCTCCACAAATCTGAGCCCTGAAGAACTTATTATGTCATAGGCCTATATGCTACTCTATTTATTAAAAAAATACATGCATTTAAAATGACTGCTGCAGCTCCTGTCATCCGTTATTCAACAGATAGGCCTAGAAACATGACTAGCCATGATTAGACATGATTTGGCTATGCATTAGTAAAGTTACTAATTCTCGCATGACATCCTGATGTTGTTTCTGTTTGGATGTGTGAAATACTCAAGCTTCTCAGCAAAGCAAAAATATCACTGTCCAAAGCGACGAAAAAAAAAGTTGTTGGCGAATGTAAGACGTACAAAGAAGAGTGGAAGGAAAGGTTTGCGTTCAGCCTACATGAATTTATGCACATCCAACATCTCATACTGCAAGGACATTATGTCATTAGCAAAGAATATATTGGAAAGCACCACGAGACGACGCATGGCCCAAAAACATATCCACTTGCTAATTGGTTCTCCTTGTTAAGCGCTATGAGACATGCGCTATACAAATAAAATTGAATTGAATTTAACAACAAGCTACTGACGCAGAGGCTATTAAGGAAGTTATAGCAATAGTGTAATAAAATCAGTTGAATTGTCATTTTTGACAGCAAATATTATGCTTTTTTTTTAAATCAACCTCATCTGGCGGGCGGGCCAGATATTATTGACGGTGGGCCAATTATGGCCCGCGGGCCGCTATTTGCCGACCACTGTAGGATATTTCCCACCCTGCCCCCGCCCCAAAACACACACAAGCACACAGGAGAGAATATATGTGCTTTTGCGTCAGTGGCTGTGTGTTTGTGTGTGGGGGGGATGCCTTTCCTATACCACTGTGGTTTAGGCTCAAGGGGAGACACACAACTAATATTACATTCTGGCTAAAGAACGTTGAGGAAAGGAAGAACCGTTTGTCTACACAGCTCATGAGAGCAAACACACACACACACACAAACTCATGGACATACACATATACTCACACAACCACACTACGAGTTTGTAATTCAAGGGTTAATTCTTCTAGAGCCTTTCTTTTGACAGTACTTATTGTGTTTATTTATATTTTATGCATTTTAGGCAGAATTGGTCAAGTTTGTAATTATGCTGCTGATTCTGGAATTGGATTCCCTCCAAACTTCCAGTCTGTCAAGTTTGTATTAGGGGGAAATTAAAGAGAAGTAATGGAGGAGATAGTTATTAAATGCCCCTTACTACGTTCCCACTGAACCATTTCTGATAAGACATTCCTATTAACAGAGAAAGCAGAAACACACACACACACACACACCTGCATGTGTATACACGCTAGAGTCATAGTGGGACTATTTGACAGTGAATAATTAGAAATGCAGAGGGAGGTTAAAGGCTGAAGAAATGAGTGGCCATCAGAGCAGCTATATGATTTTACTTTGGCATGAAAAAATAAGAGGACTGGACTCAAGCCTATCGAACTCATGCATGCCACAAACATACACACACACACAAACAGAGGAGGTCTCTCAACTGTAAAGTTTGGTTTTCTTACAGGGTCACCCTGTCTTTGCCCCTTGACTACTTAGTCTAAGTGCTCAATTAGGCGGAACTTGCTTAGCTGATTTCCTTCCCAGTTATGTTATTGTTGCCATGTGCTGTATTATGGGATGGATAAGCTTCCCTAGGCTTTGCCAGGGAACGCTCAGCATGGCCCCAATATTTTTACAATATAGTGCTGTGCGGTTATATTTCTTTCCTGTGTTTCTTCAAAGTCTCTCTTGGTGAAATGTTTCAGTGAATGGAGCATTTAAAGTGAAAATGGGAAAGTTCAGATGCAGAGATGCTGCTCTTGAGCTACTTCATGCATTGGCACTGCATTTGTGTTCTCTCTGATAGCACATTCAGATTTAGTGACTCATATAAAATGTTCATGGTACATTAATTATAAAGACTGCAACAAAACAGGGTGCCTAACATTAGGTGAATATTGCTGAGCATAACCTATGCAGTAAGCAAAACAGCACAGATATGATTAGCCTTTTGTGTTTCAACTATTCTAACTAGTCACTAATTGCAACGTATGTAGCATTAGTTGCAATTGGAGGTTGTGATGAACTACAAAGAAAGGAAATGAATGGAGCCAATACACATTAGTGTCTTTTATTATGCTGCAATCATTCAAGCAGTAACTTGCATCATCCCAGCCCCTTCGCACCTGGGAAATCATTTACTGGAATCCTGCCCACTGCATCAGGGCTAGGCATTTGAAAGATGGGATGGAGAAAATGGAGGGACAACGAGTTTTAGGGAGGGGTGTAACAGACTGATTAAGGTGGTTAATAGGGAGAAGTAAATAAGAGGCAAATATATGGGAGGCATGAAGAAAGAGAAAGAGTTATGTGTGTGTGTGTGTGTTTACAGGTGCGCGCCAGCATGTCTTGCTTCAAAATCCATGCAACATAAAAGGTTTTCATAAAATGTTCAACTCTGATGTTAGATAACTATTGCTCCAAACAGCCTTCCATCCACGCCAACTCAGAATTCAGCAGTCATGAAATAAGGTCCATCACCACAGAAGCATATTCCCACCCATCACTAACCGCATCTTCATCAAAATCCCTCTAATCTACTACTGTCTTCTGATTGGGCTACAGTACACACCTTTGCCCTTTATGAGGGCAATTCAGACTGTGACAAAGTTTGTGGTGATCCATGAGTGAGTGAATGAGTGTGTGAGCAAGTGTGTGTGTTTTGTTCTGACCCAGCGGTGGGTCCGGCTTTGGTTTGGTGGGTGGGATAGACTGCTGCATATATGTTGACTGCTCGCCGGTATGCCTGGTTGCAGTCAACTGATTTCTTGTGACATTATGATCCCGCACATTTCCTCACGCGGTAATTAGTCCTTGCGGCCGATAAATCTTCCTCCGTTTGTTTTCGTTGCATTTTCTGGGGTTTATCCACCACTTCCCCACCACTTCCCCACTCCCCACCCCGTACCTTTCTCCATTCCACATGAGCTTATCAATTATGCAGAACAGGACATATGATTGACTGCATAGGGTTGGGCCAGCATAAACATGGGCATGCAGCCGGACGGCGTCTGGGTGATCTTAACCTGCCTTCAGTTGAGTGTGCTGCTTGACTGTGTTTACTCAGGTAGATGCTAGCCCAATAGCTCAGGGCAAACCTTGCTGTGCTGAAGTAATTCTATGATGGATGACTCGGTTGGTGATTTAATCGAAGATGAGTAGATGTTTCCCTTGGTTAAAATAAAAAAAAAATCTAATTCTAATATCGGAAAATAACAAATAGACCACTGTCAAAGCAATATCCACACATACACACAAACACATGTATATATGAATGACAGATCATGTGTGAAAAGAAAGCCAGAATGGCGTGACATTACAGGTTCTACACCACTTAATGCGTAGGTGGCAGATAACATGGATGCACAATAGGCACAATTTGGCACAATTCAGAGATACAGACAAAAGAGACAAAATGCCTTCATGCAACATTTGATTCTGCTGCACTCAAAAGCATCATCCGTGTTAATTCTCCATGAGCCAGAGTACTATTAATGGGAGTTTCACCTTAAGCTCTATCCCCTTCAGGAATAATAAACACAAAGGTAAAAAGGAGGTGGTCTCTTTTTTTGGACGAGTATAAGCCAACTAACCCTTCCAAAACCAACATTACTTCAAACATGAGGTCATCTAAACATCTGTCCACAACATGTCCGCTGGGAGTTCAATCAAAGCCCTGCTTAAACATGTACAATTGTTTCTGGAAATAAATATTAGGCTTAATGCGACCCACATTGTGGCAGCCAATCGCGCGTTTGGAATGGAAGAGCTCTTGCGCGGCATCTCTAGTTAGTGAGCGATATGTGGAGCGTCCCCATGTGCATTAGCGCATGTTTGTTTTATTTCTTTCTCTCCCTATCATCTATTTCTTTATTTAAGCTAAGCGGGGCTGTTTATTCGACGCGGAACAATCTGAGCTTCACAGTTTGAAAGCAATTAAAATGAAGAGAATTTGAGCGCGTTTTGCGCGTGAGCCTGACAGACTGTTACAGCAGAGACGGGGGTGAGTTCAATCACACTTAAGACATCTGTCTATAACGGACACAGTCCATTTGCAGTCGGCGGATACGTTTACACAGTAACTAATCATAACTAAAACATCTCTACGTAAATCTCATCAAATTACACGGAATAATGGAGGAGTTGAAAGGAAATCGATATAGCGTGTGCTCTGTGTGGCACCTGAACTTATTTCCAGACTCTTTGGTTAAATTGAGCTCATTTGGGGTCAGAGTATTAAAAAAAGGTCCAATAGCCTAATAGTCTGGCGTAAGACATTTTATTTTACCTTGCCGACATGCAAAAGTCCAGACACATAACTCGGAAAAAATATCGTGACTACGCATCTGTCTACCTTTCTGCTTACGGGTTGTTCATGGTAACACAGATGAATTTTATATATGCATGCAAATAATAAATATATAGGCTAATAAAAAAATAAAAATATGCAGGCCTATTTCACATAATTGTAGGTTAATTATTTTAACTGTGCAACTAATAATACATTTTAATAAAATAAAAATTAATTTTATAACATAAAAAAATAATAATTGAAATGTAGTTTCAAATAGCAGTATTTTGTCTAACGAAATGACCGGGAATTTCGGCTAGGCTAATTCGTTTGTCTTTGTCTTGTTACTGTAGGCTAAATTGCTGCGAACCATCATATTATGACGATAAACTCGTCTTATATTTTACTTTAGTTAACTTAGTCTACATAATTAGGCTACAAAATGCATGTCTATACCAAACACAAATGTTGTAGGGTAGGGAATAGCCTATCCATTAAAAGTGGGATTACCAAATTTTAAAACCCAGTGACACAATTGCCGCGTGCATATGCTAGGCTAAACTTGCACCGAAGATAATTTCGGAAAAATAAACTATGATAACATTCTTGCAGACTAGTAGGTAGATTAGGAGAGGTTTACATTTTCTTGTTATGTCAGTCCAATTTATTGTGGACAAAGAAGCAGGATTCAGATATTTAAATGAAATTGCTCTAAAACTATAGGGATCTGTTAATCAAAATTTAGCAAGATTTCAGCCAAATTTATCAATCTTTACTTTTTACCGAATATAACCTATATTTAATATGAACTTGACAGATATGCCCCCATTTTATTCTAGTGTAGACTGATTGGTTGAAAGCAGAGCCCCCTCTGACCAACTTTAAATTATAGCGTTTATAGAGTTCAGCCCTTCTTCTTCCCAGGCGACACAATTGGGCTGGTTTCTAGTGGCCTTGGGATGCACCCTAGGGGTCTTGGGTGTCTGAGTGAAAGAGAACACTCACATAAACTGCATGAAAATACTTCCAAGTATTCTGCCATTAGGCCTACCCTCTTCTTAAAGGCCACTGTCTCCCCCCTGTGGATGTAGGTGAACATAACACTAGTGCATACTTTCTTATTATGGCAGTTACTATTTAAAATTCTCTTCAAAAAAGGAAACTGTTATAAATTATATTATGCACAAACACTTTAAGTTTACTCTCACTGTAATTCATTTGTTCATAGTTAACTGGATTGAGCAACAGGTCAAAATGTGCGTTTACTCTAAGCCTCTAAATTCTTGCTTGTAGCCTACAGAATAGCATAGCTGCACATTCTCTGCCTATACAAAAAGTTGACAATCCTTTATGTACTTCTCTTGAGGTTGCATTTTTCAGAGATGTGAGAAGTGAAATCTAAAACTAGGTCTTTTAACCAATCCCCCTTACAGATCAACCACAATGAACAGAATTTTTATGTTCAATTTCAGAGGGATCACCATGCTGTGCCACAACACCCCCACAGTGTGCTGCCAGAGGGGGTTGAAAACAATGTGTCAGTGTTCAATAATCTTTGATACGGCACTCAACCTGTTTGCATGTCAGACTTACAACGAACACTACTGCTTATTCATAAAATGGTAAACAGCCTGTTGTTAATTGTATCATTTTCACTCAGTGTTGTACAGACAGCACACCTCTATACACCAAGAAGCTTAAGGGCTAACCATAATTTGTCCATTTTAATTTCTATTAATTATAATCTATTTTATAATTATAATCAATTAATTATAATCTATTAATTTCTATATGTTTTTCAGGTCCCTAGGTCACTTGATAAAGAAGCTATTGAAAAAATGGACTTTCCCATATAAGAAATGGTACTTCAAAAATGGTTTTAAATAAAAATAAAAGGGGCTGAAAATCCTAATAAATTGTGGTGTGTCTTATTACTTCCATGTATCCAAAGCATCCTGTTTTAATTTGAGGTCCCTAGATCACATGATGTAGAAGCTATTTAAAAAAATTACTTTTCCCATAGAAAACCAATGGCACTTCATAACATGTAATTAAAATAAAAAGGGTCTGAAAATCCTAATGCAGGTAAATTGTGCTGTGCCTTAGTACTCCCATGTTGACAAAGCATCGTGCTTTGATTTGAGATCCCTAGGTCACTTGATGTAAAAGCTATTGAAAAAATATAGTTTTCCCCAGAGAATCATGGTATTTCAATTTTTATAGAAATTGAAAGGGACAAATGATGGTTATGGTAAGCATGGTTAGCTACACACAACCCTACTTTAATATTGAAATATGTTCTTCTCCTAGACAAGTTTATATACCTGTCTCGTCTCTGTACATGCATTTAATTGGTCTGGTGCACAATGCTACTTTGTAAGCATTTAGCTTAACCCAGTTTGTTCACTTCATCCAAACAGCCCTGGAGTTAGAAACGACCAACGCATCCACTTCTTTCCTATTTACATGTGGATACTTGAATAGTTACCAATGATGGTTGTAGTGACACAAAATAAAACAGTGATTTTCTAAGCAGATACTGTAACAAAGAGAACTATGTATGGTGGAGAAACACTTGGGAGCCCTTCGCCACTGGCGCAGTACATCCTCACTCCTGAAAATTCCTCTCCCCCAGGTTTGTGTCAACTCGTCTAGGTTAGGGGAAGACCATATTTCAATACTGAAGTACGGTGGCCTATTGCTTTAAGCTTGTAGGTGTATGTGCTGTCTGTACAACACTGAACGTGACACAATATCTACAGCACGATTTGGTGAATATCTGTTTAATATCTAACTTTATTATTATGGAATAATAATATTTGGAAAGGTAGCTTGCTAAAATAGACCATGTAGCCTATATAACTGTAAACCAAGTTAGGAGTTACAGGTTGCTATGTAGGCTACAGTATTTTATGACCACTGGCGTTAAAAAAATTGGTTTAGAACACTTTTCTATAACTAACATTTTCTAAGCTATCAATTAGTATATTTGGCCTGGGCCACACTGCGCAGCATAAAATCAATCAGTATGCACGGGTTTTGGGACCTCGGAATGTTTCTGTGCAGCCACTGCTGTTTCCTGGAGTACTGTAATAGATGTGGAACCAATCAGTTCAGTGTGCACAGATGCTAAAACCTGTGAGTGGTCTAAGCAAATATAGCTATAAAACAGCCTACCTGCTGTCAAAGACCAGCAATTTTAAGTGACTGCGAATGTAACGCTCGCATTCGTTTTTTTGAAGAGGAATTTAACCCATCGGAAGCTTTGTAGCACAGTTGTTACGCAATTCCACGAGTAATCAGGCCTGTGTCTGCTAACATCAACTAGCTCTAACGTTATTTGCAGCCACATTATTCACTCCGGCCCACCTGTTGATTTTTGTTAGGTTCATTAACTTACACCTGAACTTGAGCGTCACTTATGACATACCTGCAGATCCACCGGCGATAACTTGGTGAGACGCCTCTCGTAGCAGTGTCTTCGTTTTGTTTGGGGACATATTTTCTTGTCGCCTGTATGACGGGACAGCGTAAGTTTTATTTATTTAATTGTAAAGCTCGTTGGTGATAAAATAGTGTAATGGTATGTACAGTTTTGTCAATGGTACATGCCAACGTTTTTATAGCTTTTGCCATCAACCCAAGTTTTACACGCTAAAAACGCGGTTAAAGGCTAGGCGAATGTTAGCTTTTTTTTTTTTTTTTAGCTTTGGACACCAACTTGGATTTTACGCTAAACTTTTGACGGAGTTCAGTTACCTGCTTGCAAATTGATTCAAACTTCTTAACCCAAAATCAAGTTTTGGATGTTGCAACGTATTGTTAAAACTACAGAAGTTTTAGAATATAGTCTACCTTAGTAGGCTCTGTGGTTACCCGCGTGCGTTCAAATTGTCTCGCGGTTTGATGTCTGCCCGGGTGACTTGAAGACCCGGGTGGGTTCAGGAAAGTGTTTTAAGTGTATATCTAAATTTGGATAGACTACCCCGGTGCCGAATATTCTAGGTCTTTATGCTTATTAGTTTATATTATGAGCCGGACTGAAAGGCGCTGCTTTACAGTCCCGGTGAAGGCAATGTAAAAATGTAAAAGTTTTTTTGTGAAGTCCAGGTGCAACTTAATGTTATGCTGTTCTGCGGGTTAGATCTACGTCGCACGTGTCGTTGAAAAAAAAATAAAAACACAAATTTGAACCCAGCACGCCTAACACTCGGCCAAAGGTCACCCTCGCTCTATCGGTGCAGGTTACAGTAACGTTACAGGTTACTAGAAGTTACTTATTTCCTGCTGTTTGTAGACCATTGAAAATCTACCGAGCCGCATCAGGGAGTTGGGTAGTTTCATGGGGTTGTAGTAGAGTATAAAGTCTCAACAAATTCTACTTATTTTTAACTTGGGATGGTGAAATAAAAGAAGCATCAACAGCATGAAACGTTTAGTCTACATGAAAGTCGGGTAAACTTAAACTATGGGCCACTTAACGATTAGCAGGCACAGGGCTGTTAAAAGCTACAGCATGTAACACAACAAAACGTTGAAAGAGAAATTGATTTGTTTGCAGATGTCAGAAGAAATGAAAATGAATGTCCGCTCTTTCAACAATTCTCCGTCTGTTTTCCCCCTATTTTTGGTTTACAGCAATTGAACGCCTGCCACCTTTTCACCGCTTGCTCGCCATGCTGTGCTGTAAATTACAACGCGCTGTCAAATATAATACATCCATGGTTTGGGTTGCTGGAGACTTTGAGAAAGTCGGAGGTTGCTCTGAAAAATTACAGGCTTTATTACTAGGCACCTGCAAAAGTCCATATGGGCATATATGGAAAGTGCTGTTCATGAAGCTTCACACAATACAAAACACTGAGTTAATGAGATTTCTTGGCCAAAGTTCACTTGTTTCCTTATAGTCCTGTGCTATGTTATCATGTTCTTTTAATTCAGGAAAAAAGTTCCAGAAGAGCCTAATGTTAACCTTGGTGAAATTGGGCGTGAGGGATTATTCTCTTGTCTTGGCACAAAACACAGAACTGCTTTAGTTGTGGCCTATATATGTCAACTTTTACTTTATTTAAGCAATATTTTTTTTCTTTTTTTGTTTGTGTTTTGTACATAACCAGAGAGAGTTCACAGGAAATGTTTCCATTAAACTAAAAAAAATGTACTGTAATGTTATTGGTATCTCATCTGTCATTTAAAAATTTGATTATAAAAATAAAAACAAAGCACATGAGAAGTTTTTAAGCTTGCAGTCAAACATTGTACATAGGTTTTTTTTTTTTTTGTCTGGAAAAAGCATCAACAATGAGAGGCAGTATACTGTGTTTCCTGATGCAATTTGATTGTAGGCAAAGTCAGTAGTGAGTTGAAGTAACAAAGTGGGCTGTGTGATATTTCCAACACTGTAAAAACCTAGATTTATGGTAATGTTGGCAAGAAAATGCCATTAACGCATTGACCTAGTTGCATCACACATGGCCTTCCAGAAAATAGCAATTCAGGCAGTCTCTCGTCCATTGTGTGAAGCAATCGGAATGTTCACTTGATGGCACATATATAGTATCAGAAGAAAATAATGGAATCCTATATGGGCAGGCCCCTGAGGCTTGTCTATTTTTTTTTACCAAAGTATTTCCCCCACATAATAATAAACTTATCATGGACGGTTGTCGCTTTAACTTCCTTAAAAGGAAATTCAGATATTTTGTTCCTTTTACCAAGGTTCATAAAGGGATACCTTTTATCATTTTAATGCCTGTATCAAAAGCACATTTTTGCAAACCACAAACTGTTTAATTCAATAATTATATCTGTCTGTGTAGTTGTTCTTATTAATTCAAGGGGTAAACCAAGTAGTCAGTGTTGTAGTTCTTAATACCTCATGTGGCTCTATTCATACCACTTTTAACCATCTGTTGTCTTACAACATTAAATTAAGTTTGTTTATTTTTATCCGTCAGGTGTTTTGCTAGCCTGGGCCCGCCCATACTTCCTGTGACGCTACATTCAATTTCACAAGCAAGTCAATCTGGCCTATTTTTCCCAAATCTGTGGGCACCACTGAGAAACGAGCTTACGCATACGTCATCGGAATGAGTGGTCTGATTGGTTGTAGATTCGTCAAGTAGTAAACAGAGGCATCAGATGGACGCAGATTAAGCCCGCCTCCCAGAAGACGTTTAGTATGGTAGGATGGCTAGACTAAGCTCCCATGAGCTTTGTCGCACAAGCCAGGCTAGTGTTTTGCATGATGCTTGACGATTGTGACATGCTCGACGATTTCTGACATTTCAACAGATGCATATGCATAGTTTTGCAAATAAACCTACGGTTTGTGGTTGTATTAGTTTAGATTAAGATAAGTGCACACTCGTCTCTCAGGTCCATCATAATACAAACTATTTGCAATAAAAGCTTGTATCCATGTACCCATTTGACTTGAATATAAATAAAAACTACATACTTGTGAGATGTGAGCTTTCTGTGGTCCTCCATTTACTTTAAATGCCTTGTCTGTGTTGTCTAACACCATGCATCCCTTATTGTTCAGCATAGGCAACTGAGGAAGCAGCACTGCATTTGCTTGCAGGATGCTGCAGCAGCGTTGTTTTCATTAGTGGTTAATGAAGGTTCACATTTCAAGTTTCAGGGTTTATTTCACAATGCTGTACTGTATTTTTCTGGTTTAGCAGCAGGCATGGTGCCATCATTTTTGTGAATTATTAAGTAATAATGAACAAGAGGCTGGGAAAACCATGTGATGTAGTTATTTAAAAATCAAAAACATTTGATATTTTATACAATTTTGTCTGAGTACAAGTACAGATACTGGAACTCTTATACAAGTAATGTCATGGATGTTAATGAGAATGCATTACCGTGGGTCTTTTCCTGTCTTAGTAGTCTGTAGCCAAAACATACAGAACATGTCATATGGACTGTTCTTTGAGCTGCTCTTCTTAGACCCCCCAAGACACAGAAATAGTCCTCTAGGCTGGACGGGTTATTTCTAGCTCTCAAACTTTCTAGAGCAGCATTTTGGGCTGGAGCTATTTTGAGGATCTTGGTGCAGTTGGTAAGTAATCTTACAATATGCCCCAGATCCTAAACTACTTTTTGTTGTCTTTAATTGGCATAATTCAAGTGCATTGAAACTGTAATAGACTAATAGTGACCAGTCAGGTTGGTAGCTTCAACAATGAAAATGTTAAGAGTTTATTTTAAAGTCAAAGTTAACAAATTCAAAAGTAGAGACGTGTAAAGGAGGTTAATTCTACATTCTTGTCCTACTGCTGATTAGACAAAGTTTTATAAATGACTGAAGTATTGGACACATGAATGAATAAGTGACTAAAGCATAGACCACATGAAAACTGGATGAAAAATTCCCTTTTTTGGCCCAGAAGCAATTTGATTGATTGGAAAAACATCGACTACTACAACTATTACAAAGTGCTTAGAGGATCTGCCCCTTTTTATCTAAGCGCTCTCATAAAAGCTCAAGCTACCCCCGACAACTCCGGTCCTCCAATGACTGTCGACTGGCAGTCCCGGCACCTCGCCCAAGGCAATCCAGACTCTTCTCATGTGTCATCCCACGCTGGTGGAATGACCTACCAAAAACAATCAGAACAGGGCCATCTCTGGAGGCCTTCAAAAAGCTCTTAAAGACCCAGCTATTCAGAGAACATCTTCTATCCTAGCACTAAAATGAACTGAAGCACTATCCCCTAGCACTATGCTCCTTAAGGTTTCTGCTATGTAGCTTGATTGTTATCCTCGTTTTGTAAGTCGCTTTGGATAAAAGCGTCTGCTAAATGTATAAATGTAATGTAATGTACTACTTAAATGAAGACATCAGCATAAAAAGAGGTTTAAGCTGAACTGTTTATTGTCAACACAACCATACACTCTGCCTTTACAGTTTGTCATTTCATCTAATATTGTAAAATGTATTACATTTGCTAACAAATTCAGCGAACATACTCAATCAAAACTACCAAAATCCTAATTATCCCTTTTTTGACAAATATGTTTACATTATGATTTGACCTAACACATCAACTAAGACAACAACAGGCATACAAATAAATAGCTAAATAACAAAGACAGTGGTTTAATCCAGGTATAATTCAAGTCAATGGTACCGTTTCATGGCAGTGTTTTGGTGAGTTCCCGCAGCCCTGTAATTTTTCGAGAGACAGAAGTTCTGCAGCCACACAATGATTCTTTGAAGATGATTGGTCCCAAGCTCACATTCAACAGGGCCCAGTTGTTCAAAAAAGTTTAATCTGGATCAAAACGATCCAGATTTAAAAATCCAGTGGTTCGCTATGTGTAATTCAGGATACTCTGGTCATCAGTTCACAGATAGCAAAACATGGGATTGTCATCCAGATCACATTGTTTTGAACAACTGGGCAAACTGTACCATTACCAAATTCCTGTATTGACATCAATATTTGCTCCCAGTTGTTAGTCGACTTAGAAATTTGTTTTTCCCTTTAGAGTGGCTCAGATGAAGCATGGTTTTAAAAGCTGTGAAGCAATTACAGCACTGCTTAGCGATTCACAAACACACTCTGTTCTGACGTTCAATCGACAACGTAGGCTCGTTTTTCTGTTTGTGCACTATTTAGGGTTGTAGCTCTTGAATGAATTGAGGAAAAAAAACATGCTTTTGTGATTAAACAAAGTGCACAAAGCAGTCAAAAGTGTAAGCATTTTGAAAACGGTACATTCTGTCTAAAAAATGATCTGAGGCAGACTTTTTTTTTAATCAGACAAAATTTCCTGCTCTGACCAGTAGTATTTAGCTTGATTTGACTGTTTACAGTGACAAATTTTAATAGGTCCTTAGATGTACACAGATGTTTTCATATGTTATTAACATCTAGCCTACCGTTTTGCACTTCTCAATCCATTAGTAACAGGTGGAGATAAACATCTGCTTCTAGGTTTTACATTGTCCATACATTTACTTGCAACTTCATATCTTTTAATGTGTTATGTATGAAACAGAGAAATGGAAGCAACAGCTTAAAAATAGTTGCACAATGTGTGGAATTGGTTAAAGACAACAACACATTGTGGTCCAAAGAAAAATTAAACCACCCACCCCCAATTAAAATAAATAAATACATTTCTGGCTCACAGAAAAGGCCATGTTAGAAAACTACCCAATATACAAGTGCCTTTTTATGGCTCTGTGATTACCCCTACAAATGGCTCTATTCCACTGAGCGGTACTGTATGGCTCAGCTATACTCAGTTTGCCTTTCCATTACAACAATCTGGTACCCGGTACCCTTTTAAGTCCCCTCTTTGTTGACGTTCCAGTGAGCTATAATAAAGATTTCTGTAAAATCTGACAGTGTTATCTAAGGCTGCGTTTAGACTGCAAATCGGATATGCTCAATTCCAATTTTGTGCTCATATCCAATTTTTTAGTAATTTTTTGTATCTACTTTCGCTAGTGACCCAAATCCGATCATGTGTGTTTACATTTGCCAGACACTTGAAATGGCCCGCATGTGCATGGGCTAAAAGTTTCTTGAACAACATAATGTTGTTTACCCTATGGGACCTGCACCAGTTAACACAGAAAACACATTTTATTTCACAGGTTAACAATTTCAGTCACACAAGACCTATGCATGTCTACGTCGACTAATTAACTAATTGGCTGCATGTGAAAACACTGTTCCTGAATGGATGCGACAGAATTATGTCTGCTGTTCACTTTCAAAATCCTGCGACGTCCTCTTCGTACCAACATTCTGAAACAGAGAAGGCTCCGCCAGCGCGCCCACTCCGAATTGTAAACTAACATCATTAACAGCCGTGAAATTGTCACAGATTAATGACGTGTGGGACGCATTGCACTAGAATATCTGTTTTGTCTGTTTAGACCAGGGCTATTCAGTTAAAATTTCATTCAGGCCACATTTCAAAACCAAAATCTTAAGTTGGGCCGCACATTTTCAGCAGTCATCAACAATTGGTATTGACACTTCACAAACTTTAATTATAAAACATTAACATACCCTTTAAATTGATGACATTGAGTAAGATTGAGAATGCATGCAATTTATATGCATTATATATCTGTAAAATAAGGTAGGGTTGAGGGGGAGGCCTTAAATAGCTGGGTTTTTTTTTGATATTCGTGCTGCGATCGAAAATTCAATCTTCCACTCTGAAAATGGAATCTTACAGTTTGATAAAGACGAGCATAACGTTACTATTTTTCTGTGACTAAACGAACGGTTTCTGATAGATTAAAATGGACATAAACACATAGAGCAGGTTAAAATAGTGGTTAAAGGTCTCATTCCATCGTATTTTCATCAATTTTGTGGTGGTCTCTTGTCTAAAATAATGTAATGGGAGTTGGTTTCAACAAAAAATATGTTGTTAAAATAGGTTGTCTTGTTTCAAGCTATTTTAGTTAGGTGAAAACGAGAGCAGGGATAGCTCGAGAGGATTCTTATGAATATTAATGATATGCAAATGTATCGCCTCTGATTGGCTAACAACACTGTGACGCTCCCTGTAGTGGGTCAGTCTGCAGGCAGCCTAACGTTTCTTGAGGGCAGGTTAACTGCATAGCTAATGTTCAAGTTGACGTACATTTGTACGGCTTTTCCAATTCGCTCGTTTTTCCCAGCAGTTATCTATCACAGGCGAATACAGACTACAGGGGTAGGAGCATTTTGAAGTTGAGCATAGAAGTACAACTTGGGCTGACCTATGGTAATGTAAAAACATCAAGTCTTAAACGGTTTATTTTGGAAGGAGACCTTTAATGTTGAAATTGGTTGCTTGACAAGTGAGGACCATGAACTATTTTTACCTGCCAATTATGAGCTTTATTTCATAAAAGCTCGAGAATGGTGTTTTACTTTTATTGCTGCAGCAGCATCTGGGCCACATGTGGCCCGCGGGCCGCCAGTTGAATAGGCCTGGTTTAGACTGTAGACACATGAACAAATATCTGATTTAAAACCACATAGGAAAGGGGCCTGTATCCGATCGGAGGAGATCGGAATTCATGTGTTTTTTGTTACAGTTTACACTGTGGTGGCACAGATCGGATACGTGCCACATGAGAGCAAAAAATCGGATTTGGGTCACGTCAAACTGGCAGTGTAAACGCAGCCTTAGAGACTTTCGCCATTTTAGATAATAGTGGATTGGAAAATCTTTACCAAATTGATATAATATGATCACATGAGCATGTGGCACATGTGCAAAATGTGCTAAGTGACTTTATGACGATGTAATTAGCATGTATCTTCCCCATACTGGTTAGAAGGACTGGAGTTGAAATGAGAAGTTGGAGCTAAACATGTATATCTTTGTAAACCCCACATCAGGCTTTACAACTGAAACCAAATGAAGGGAAATAGGATCTTTGAGTTGCAGCCTGTCGACAACTGCCTAATGATGTTCTGGTAAGCTGTTGTATCTCCGTTTCTGATTATTTTATGCACATCCAGCTCAGCTTTTGTGTCTTAATAAATAAAATCATCGTACTTTGTAGTTTTAGAATCCTTAACATGAGGGCAATTGCTGATGTTAAAGTGTCTCTGGAATATGCTAAAAATTGGTCTTTATGGCTGTTGAGGACTTTTTACTGGTATTGATATTTCCCGCCTTACACTTTCACACACACACACACACACACACACACACACAAATACACACATGTAATCAACACATATTTCATTCTATGATATCACAATTTAAGCATTTCTTCAGTCCGACACATTAGTATTCTGCTGCTAAAATACCCTGTAGTTTTCTCTTGCTGTTTCTCTCTCTCCTTCTGACTGATTGTGCTGCAGCCATGGTGCAGGCTTCGCTCAGGTCTGTCACAGCAGCGTAGGCCCTTTGGTGTTGTAGGGCATGGCAGGGAAGTGGCGGTTGTCGATGTTCCACAGCTTCCTGTCTGAGCGAGGCCCCAGAGAAGCCCCAGGGCTGGATGCCAAAGGGGGCGCTGAGCTCCAATAGTTTATATAACTGGCCATCAGCAGGGTAAGCTCCAGGATCTTAATACAAACAAGCAAACAAGAAGAAGATGAGTGGTTTAGTAATAAGTTCTGCAGTTTATTAGCATCAGCAATCTATGTAAACTAAAGGCACTGTTTGTTCATCCTTTTGAGGGGTTGAGATCAAGTCGAGACCGAGACCATCGGTTTTCAAATGTGTTTGAGACCAAGTCAAGACTGAGTCTTAAAGGAAGCAAGACACAGTCTTTCAGGAATCGAGACCAACCATAAAAGACCATAAAACCAGTTTTCATAACCATGATTTAATATCACCCCAATTAATAATTAACTGTTAGATAAGAGTGAGTGAGATAATAGTGAGACTATGAATTGTTTACAGGAACAGTATGGCGCACCCTTAAGGAAGGGAGGTCTACTGAACCTCTTCATGTGACTTTTTACTATCATTAAAATCCATATGCATCATTTTCTGCCAATTTTTCAAAACTTCTTCAACAGCACTCCTTTCTCATTAACACCTCAGGCCCATCATGGAAAATTGTTGGAGTTTTTTGTGAACATAAAAAAAAATTGGTCTTGAGGACTCGCTCTGAAATTACGAGTCCTTCTCCTTCTACTGTTGTCCGAGTCAAGACCGAGTCTTGAGGGGTTAAGGGTGACGGGTGAAGTCCAACATGAGACCGAGAAAGCAAAAAATGGTCTCGAGACCGGTGAGTACTACAACACTAAGGGTGCCTCACACTAGGCAGTTTGAACCGTGCCCGAGTACGTTTTCACCTCTAAGCCTACTGTGTTGCAACCATTCCAAAAACTTGCCGTTTGCAAAAGTGTTAAGAAGGTAAACGTTGCTACGCAACGCCCATTGTTAATAAAACCGGGACCTCAAAAATTCAACCATTTTCAACTCGGAGCACCTTGCGTCTGGCGCAAGCAAAGCGATTAAAAAAAGCCGAACGCATTGCAGCGGTGGAACTTTTTCAAAGATGCACCGTTCCATAGGGAAACAATTGAAATCGAGTGCCTGGAGGTAAAAAAAAAAAAGTGCGTCCATCTGAACGGCCCCTAACTGTGCTGTAGCACGAAACGGGATGTGTGACATCACGTTTTTGAACATTTTTGTGCCACAAAAGAGACAACAAAATTACAGAACTGCAACTCGGGCAGAGCTTGAAAAGTCAATAACCGTTAAAAGACAACTACATTCACAAGCACGAACAACCACATTTTTTTTAATTTAGCATTTAAAATATAATTTTAGATGCTACATGCAAGAGCACTCAAGCCAAATTTAACTATAAACAAAATTACTTTCAACAAAGTAACGAGAGCGATGGACTACATTGCATGGACTACATTGCGTTGTTCCTGTTTATTATGAAACCACTGCATTTTTTAATGATGAAAGCATGCTCAGGCACGAACGCTGAAACCCAATGTGAGTGCAGGCCAGAGGGGGATTGGGGAGGGGGGGCAATCGTACTTGGGCACGGTTTACGGCAACCATGCCTAGTGTCAGTACAGCCTAACTTATCCTTTGACTTTGACAATGAGGACGATCCCAACTTACAATCACTACATATGGACAAGATGTATGCTTTTTTGTGCTCAACACCATTTCAACATCTGTAGACTCAGAGGGGCTGAATGGTGAATTGGGACAAAGAAAAAAAACTTCAATAAACCCACTGGTTCTACTATAATGTGATGTATTATTAAACATGGCCATTAGCACTCCCTGGCTGGATCGGAATTTTTTTTACAAGTCCAGTGGTGAGGTCAGCCTGTGTGTGTCCCACTTGGTGTTTGATATGAAGCCCTGATTGAGGCATCCAAGGGAAGCTCGAGGGAATAGTGGGCGTTTGTGTGGCTGATTGTATTCCCCTATACCTTCCTGTTCAGCATATCTGTTGCACTACCTGATACCTCCCAGTTGTACCATTAGCAGTAGGCCCAAGTCAACTGATGCCTTTTAAATGGTGGGCCCAACAGGGAGCTCTGATTTGGTTCTTTCATTAAATGGTGTTTGACAAGGCATTCAAACATCCACCATGAACAAATGTTTCAAACAGACACTTGTCTGATCTGACGCCATGGTGAGTTTTACTTCTTTACTGTTGTGGTGTCTAAGAAAGCCCACCATGGAATAGTCGGACTTAAGAGTAGTGGAATAGTAGGCCACATCATTGCTGATCGATCGATAGAAAAGGCCACATCATTGCTGATCAATTTTTCTGGCTTTGTTTGGTAGGTACATATTATAAACCACAGGAAACCCTCACAAAATTCACATGCCAGACCAAAGCAATCAAGAACGTTTTGGAGCACCTGGACAAACTAAGAACCGTGAAATAAATCTGTGAGAAAGACTTATTCAACTACACAAAACAAAGTGGCCACAAGCACTCATGACGTGCAAAAATAGTCCTCACCTTAGGCTTACTCATGGCAAAGATAAATTTATCCACAGTCTTCTTTCCCTGCGCCTGGTCCTTGGTCTGGCTTACCACCACCATGAAGTCGTCACGGAAACCTCCGAAGGTGGTGACGGAGTGATAGGGGTGTGTGACCTGCAGGTGCTGAAGGACACAGAACACGAAGGAAGGGTGAGTCACAGCAGGACCAAAGCACACTACACACAACGCATGAACACGTCAGGCTGGGGGTTTCACATTTATGTCTGATTTGGCTATGTTTAACAACGGAAAGTCTGAGGACTTGTATACTAGCTGGACTGTAAATAAAAAGACTCATTTTATTAGATTACATGCTTGTCTGCCATTACCATTTAAGATGAATCAAGGTGTTTGTGACGCCTAATTATGTGCAGAAAGAGAGGACATGATACGCCAATAAAGACTTAGGCCCGGTGACCAAAAATATTTTGAAGGGTTAAAAAAGTCATGAGAAAAACAGCCATTGTTGTATGAAATCTATTTTGTTACGTTTCTCTTTTTTTGGTACTTCCTCTCCCCCTTCTGTCCATTCACTGTCCAGTTTAAGGCATAATGGTGAAGGCCAAACCAGTAATGACATGGGAGACTAAGGCTGCTGGAAATTACAGACTACTGGCTGACATTGTTTACTCCTTCTCTTAGCCAGTGGATCTCTGGACAGAAACCGTTCAGTTCATAGGCCAGCCTCAGTGCTTTCCTGTAAGTGCTCGAGTGCTTAGGAAAAAATCATTACCCGTCCATTGCCTTGATGACCTGGCTGGGCTTCAGAATTGCAAAGGGAGGGAAACATTTAGAGTTGCAGCCAGGGACGACCAGAGACGTCTAACCAGACCAAATATAATTCCAGCAAAGTTCTGGGGAGGGCTATGTGTTTTGTGGTGGTATAACAAAAAATCTTTGACTTTCTTTTTTTAGGAAATGTAAGTAAATATGTTTGCCCTTTTTTTCAAACTGGTTTTGTTGAATGGATGTTATGGGTGATTATTCATACACACATATAGACAGAGAGAAAGATAACGGCCAGCGCTTACCATAGTGTAGTCCAAAACACTCAAGCCATCCTCGTTGACAGCCAGCCAGACTTGTGACTGATCTATTAATGAGGGAGGCACTGGCTGTGCATACATGTGGAAAAGAGAAACGTGAAAGGGAAACATCAAGTTACCTGGAAGAAACTACCACAGAGATTTTTGAAACTGTTTAAATGAGGTTGGAAATACTTAGTTGGTTTATTCACATAGCTAACAATGCTTTTCTTCAGTGGCCTGCCCAGCTTTGCAAACCAGATATTGCCAAACACAACTTCCCACTTTCACTGTGGAGTAAAGTTGTAATCCACCGCAAGAACAATAACTATAATGATAATGAAATATCAATCTAGAATGACCATGTCCACATCACAAACTACAATGGCCTGAGCAACAATGCCATTGGATTTACTTTCAGTGTTTTTTAAAAAGGTTGACAGCCAACACAGTCAGATGGTTGACATTGTAGTCATTTCTTCATTCCCATGAGGACAGACATATGTTTCTGGTGGTCAGTACCTATACCGGTGTGAACAGCCCTATAGTCGAGACACAGGTCAGATGTCTACTAGCCTGCATAATTTATTAATGTACCATTAACACCTACACCGACTGGTATAACAATATAACTTGTAAACAGATGTCAAAAGCTGTCCAGGTGTCAAAATAGTTGCTTGTCTTTAAAAATGTGTGGATGGGGGATTCTAGAAGTGAATGGAAATATGGTAAAAACTTAATTGTAATGGCACAGGTGTCTCCATGTCTATTTACACTGTTCATTTCAGAAAATGTACTCTAACAGCCATCATAAAATAATAGCAGAATTTCAATGCTGAATTTGTATAAGTGCATTTTTGAATAAGTATTTCACACATCAGCATTTTTATCAGTAAAGGGATTTCTAAGCCATCAAGCCAAATATTGAATTCATACAAAGAAATCAGAACAGAACATTCCCAATTATCATGGGAGATTACACAGTTACAAGTTAACAGTGAGGTCAAATAACAAAACTGGTACTGAATGATTTGCAGTCATAGTTTAAGCAGGTTGGACTTTTCAATGTGAAAAGCTCCTATCTGATTTGACCTCTGACCTTGGCGCTGAAGAGCTTGGCTCCAAACAAAGGCCATTTCCGTGCCACCGTCAGATAGATCCTGACGCATTCAGCTGCACTGCACCCACTCAGCAGGGCCCATTTACTGGACAATCTGTCCCCCAGCTCCCTGTGGGGACACAGTGGCATTAGCAATACATTGCAGCGATCCACACCCACCCCCCAACCAAACACACATACAGACTAAAAAATCATATGATTTATCCACTGTCCATGAAAATGTTCATTGCAACTAATGCAATGAGAATCCTTTGGTGTGCATGTGTGTGTGTGTGTGTGTGTGTGTGTGTGAGAATGGGTGTACCTGAGCTGCTCCATGCTAAGGTTTTGTTTGTAGCGTTTGGGGTAGAAGCGGTCCAGAGCCTGAGACACCAACTGCTGGCCTTTGGGCTGGACCGAACCACTAGGGCAGGAGAAGGGCGCCACATCGCCATACTCAACCTGTGTGTGTGTATGTGGTGGGGGATTGCATGTGTGTGTGTGTGTATGGGGAGGGGGCGGGGGGAGTTAGGTCAACACAAGCACACTGTCAGATTCAAAGCACATCACAACCGGGTTACTGCACTCACACACACATTCTCTTAAGAAAAAAACAAGACGAGAAAGAGAGGAATGTTGATAGGCATACAAGCAAACAACCATTTACTTTCAAACCTCTTTTATTTCAGATAAACTTTGAAAGGAAAGTGTTATTTGCCTGTCTTTGGTATGGCGCTGCTCAGTTCAGACCGTGTACCACAGGAGTGCCAGATGGATGAGCCATTAAAATGTTGTGACTCATTTACATCAGAAAAATGCCATAAAATGCAACCGAAATGTTGGAATGAAGAATAATGGTTTCTTATGCAGAGGGGTGAACTAGGAAACGAGTGGGGCATAGACGTCTGGCTGATTTTAGCCATCTGACTCCTCGCTCACAGCTTGCTTGAGTTAACATGACGACTCAAGCCCAAACAGTGTTATTGGAATGGCCTGCATCATGAAAGAATGACTTCACTAATTCGAGCCAGGCCTCTTAAATTACGTCTGGACTTTATTAGCTCGCTTTTCTGCTAGGGCACTCCTGAACAACACGCGGAGACACACACACACACACACACACTAGAGAGCAGAAGGGCAGCAGTGTCTGCTTAACCATTAGTGCAGTTCTGCCACACCTATAACACAATGTATACACATACGCTCACCATCCCCCCCCTCCTCCCCACCTGTGCCATGAGGGCAGCCACCTCCAGAGCAAGCTCCTTGTTGACAGGGAAGTGACCCTGCTGCACATCCTCATTGACCTGATAGGCCAGCAGGAGGCGCTCACGCTCCACCTCTCCCTTGGCTTGAGCTCGGAAGCAAAGTCTGCATTTACACAAACACACATACAGGGTCAGAGAACATGGTATTAATAGGTATATTTATTTTTATTTTATAGTATGAAAACATTTTCCTGTATGCTAAATAAAATAAATCATAAACAATAAGCTATTTTATGGTAAATATACAGTAGTTAGTAATTTAGTATTAAAAAAACTGTGGAAATAGGGTCACCAACAGACCTGCTCTTGTATGTAAGACGGACAATCCGTGTTCCCTCATATTTCCCAAGGTTCAGTTCTTTCAGCGCCTGCTCCCATTTGGAAATGATGTCACAGATCTGGTGACAGAGACAAAAAGACCCACTTTGAAGTTTGTTAAATATTTACCCAAAATACCAAACAACCCAAGTATAAACACACACACACACACACACACACACACACACACAGACAGAGCAGACCTTAGAGTGAGGCTGTAAACAGTGCTCCAGCTCGGAGCCTGAGGGGTCATCAGTGAAGAGGGCGAAGCCAGACAGCTGAGGGTTCCTCATCCCTGCTCTCTGGTTCAGCATCCGCACAAACTCCTCCACTGTGGTGGAACCATCAAAACCCACCACCTGAATAACACACACACGCACACACACACAAGGGGGGGAGATTAGGAATGGTCTATTTGGAGCCACTGTTTGGAGGTTTGGAGGAAGAATGCCTGGACGGATTGCTAATATAACTGCCTTTTGACCTTAAGATTTAACGTGGACTGTACTGGTTGCAATCCATTCTGCCAATATGACCATCATTGAAGTCATTAAGCCTTTTCTTAACTTCTCACCATAGAATTCAGTGGCAGATCTTTGCAATATCACTTCTAAAATTCAAACTTAAGCTTGCTCCTGCATCCACATACTGAATGTCTGTGTGTGTGTGTGTGTATGTATGTGTGCCTCCGCTACCTGGTAGGTGTTGTTGAGAAAGTGTACTGGTATGCTGAAGGGCAGAGAGTGGTGGTAGGGGTTCCTCAGTAAGATAGACAGGATCTCCATTCGAGATGGTTTGGCTTCACGCTCCCCATTCTGTTGGGTCCTCTCCACTGACCGCTGGCAATACACAGCATACTTCCCCACCTCAGTCCTATTGCGCACGCACACACACACACACACACACACACACACATCAATTAGCTTGAAACTTACATCTTTTGCCTTTGTTGGGTGATAGATGTAGATCTGGCTATCCTACCTGGGGTCGGCATGGCGATGCAGGTGCTGTTTCAGGTACCAGAGGAAGTGTTGCTGTGGCAGGAAGAGGGCCACACACACTGACAGCAGCTGCCAACACTGGAGGAGGGACAGGAATGATAAGAGTCATCTAGACCATTTTTGTTTAGTTTGTGAGCTTATATGGTGTCTAATATCTATTGTCTTCCGTAAAACCAATGTCTGTGGGATCATAGCCTGGTTGGAAACACAAAACATTTTATGTACACTGTTTGTGTGTGTGTGCGCGTGTGTGTGTGTATGTGTCAGTGATGTACCTACCTGTGTGAGGGAGTAGTTGTTAGGAGTGCGTGAGTTGGTCTGCTTAATCAGCTGGCAATAGATTTCATTTTGCAGCTCAGGGTGCGTTAGGCACACCTGCAGTGCATTTTGGGCCAGTGAGGTGTGGTAATCAATGGAGGGAGACTCAACCAGCACATTAATGAACAGCTGACAAGACTGTAGAGGAGAGGGGAGAGAACACAGCATTGAACTATTTAACCTCATCACTATGTATATGTATACACAATTTACACTGGTACCTGGCATCCACATGTGAGTATGAGAGTGCCCAAGAGAGAGAAGGTTTAAGCCAATCCTCGGTGGCTCTTTACTCCAGAGCCTATGCTTTTCACAGATGTGTGTGTGTGTGTCCGAGGGTGTATGACTAAGCAAAGAAATAAGATAAACCAGCCAGAAATGGCTAAGTAGGATGCAAACTAAACAAAGCAGAAGTAGAGAGCATGAAGTGGAACAGAAAGCTCCCCTCTATCGTACATAGACACTCTATCGCTCTCTAATTCCCCATATGCTCTCATCCCTGAACAAAACAAGGACCAACATTGTCACAGTTGGCACCGCAGCCTCTCTCTCCCTCCCAGTCCTGGGTGCAGAGGGACTCTCCCAGCAGACTGTCTAACAAAGGAACGTCTTCAATTAAGGCCAAGAAGGCCTGAGCACAGTGTGACGCAGGCCATCCTAGTGCATGACACAGCATACAGGAGATAACAGTTACAATCAATCTACTGTACGCTTCATTAGGTATCTATAAGACAGGTAGAAAGCCTGAGAGAGGAACTTATGTGTGTGTATAATGTGACAGGAGTAAAGAGAGCAAGACACTGACACATGAAAAGGAGGAATTGTGTGTCTGTAGGAAAAACACAATTCACAGGTTGACAGAAATATTTACAGTATGTTTATTCATAAGACATATATAGTCCATACACTCACTCACCCATAAAGACAAAGATAAAAGATAAAAACGCCGACCGGTTTCAGCCGTCTCGGCCTTCATCAGGGCGTGGTTTATATTCATTATTTGAAGAGACAAAAATAGAACCAAAAGTAGTGACAAAGACAAGCAAGAAAAGAAGTGAGTGAGTGAGAAAAGAGTGAGTGAGAGAGAGAGAGAGACGGAGGAGAAGAGGAGCACACCTTAAAGAGTTTGAGGGCTTCTGTCTGCAGGGCGTCCGAGGGGAGAGTGGTGAGAGGCGAGCGCAGGCCCTCCTTGCTGTAGCACAACACCGGATGCTTCCACAGCTCAGAGTCTGTGTGAGGGACCACACACATTGCACGCTCAAATTTCCACACTATATTCACATTTATTTGATGTCTCTTTTGTCCATTTTTTTTAGTTTATTTGAGATTTGTTGATTGGTGATGCCTTCAGAGAACAAGATTTAGAGGTAGCTGTTGCATACTGGTTAGGGCTTTTAGTTTGGAGCCCAAAGTTTGCCTCTTTAATTCTCGATCAGCAGAAAAAAAATGTGGGCGGGGCACCTAATCCCAGTCTAGTCGCCAGATGTCACTGTAGCAGGCATTTCTCACTGGATCAAAAGAGTATGGATTATATATAAATTAACAATCAGCTTCATTTACCAGGGTCTCCATCCATATCCAGGAGTTTGCCAATCAGCCTCTCATACTCGGTGCCCACCTTTAGGTTGGCACTGCTGCCGGCAGCCACACTCAGGTGGTACAACCAGGTGTCCTGAGGAGGAACGGAAGCACATCCTGTCATTAGTGATACACTGTGCCAAGCTCAACCACAGGAAGCGTAGCACAACAGAAGTAAGTGTGAGCATGTGCGTGTATGTGTGCGTGTGTGAGGCTTACTTTCTCCTGTTTGGTTCCTATCAGAAGGTACGTGGGACTCTGCTCTTTGGGGTGGACCACCAGTGTGCAATGGGACGAGAGGAAGCCACGGCCCCCAACCTCATAGTCCTCATCTGAGTCACATGACCTGTCCACCTCCTCAACCCTTGCCTCACGCATACGCAGTTGACCAAGTGGAAACTGTAAGAAAGACACACACACACACACACACACACAGCTCAGTTAACACACCACCCACACCCACTGGGCACAAAACAGTCTCGTTCCCATGTATAGATTAAGCTTAGTCCTAGACTCAAAGCTTTTTTTTTCAGTGGAGATTTTCTTTCAGTCTAGAACTTGGCTTAATCCATGTGTGGGAAAGGGGCCCAAAATGGCTACATGTCACCTTATCGTCCTGGTTGCGGTAGTAGTGAAAGAGCTTCCCGATGAGAGCACACCACACCAGCTTTGAATGGCCATGTTTGACCTGAAACGTGAGCCACACAGAGAGAAAGTGGGGGAGAGAGGGAAAGAAAGGAAAAGGGAGAACCAGAGGAAGACCTTGGATAAAAGAGCTTCATTAAGGCCTTTGGAACACTGCCTAGCTCACTAAAACGACAGTTGGACTGTCTGCCTTACACTGGTACAAAAGCACACATGAAGAGACACACGCGTGTACACAAGCACTCACACACTCACACGTACACATACATACACAAATGATACA
This sequence comes from Limnothrissa miodon, assembly GCA_017657215.1. Taxonomy (NCBI): domain Eukaryota; kingdom Metazoa; phylum Chordata; class Actinopteri; order Clupeiformes; family Clupeidae; genus Limnothrissa; species Limnothrissa miodon. The sequence continues at coordinate 296,102 of JAGFZM010000011.1, forward strand.
GATCCAATTGTCTCATTCTACATACATTCTACAAACGTTTTCATCTTTTGTTATTGGGCTATATTAATTATATATCTCATTTTATAGTCTTTGCAGATGTCTGTACGTCTATCTATACGTCTGAATTGTACCTTTGTTAGCCAGCCTCGTACAGTTGGTTTAACAGAAATCTCTGCGGTAACCAAAGCCGTGGCCTGGACTTTGAGCACATTCTGCAGGACGCGGATCCACTCCTCCAGAATGTTGGGGGAGTCGGCTGTCAAGTAGAAGGTCTTTTTCTCCGTGATGAGCTGTTTTCCATGACAAAACAGGATGAGCACTCTAAATTATTCTGATAATCTGGATTATTGAATCGCAATTACTCAACTGAGATATTGGGAAATTATGAGAAGCATGAAAGCAGTCAAGTCCAAAAAAATGGAAGTATCTCTTATCCCCACAGAGTTTGTTTTCAAATGCTTAAAATGTCTGCATGGCAGTACAGCCTGCGGCAGGATTTAATTTAGATTTTAAACGTTGTTGTCATAGAAAAATATTTTTCTATATGTCAGACTCCCTCATTTAAAACATCTGTCATCTGATGGCCTGATGGCATGCGGACGTCTGTTTGCACAGGTGACATCTCTCACCTGGAACGTCTGCCCCCCCTCTCCACGGGCAATCCGGCACGAGGCGTTCAGCTCGATGTGTCCTTGGGGCTTCCGAATGACATCACTCTAAACACATAGAACGTACAAAATATATGTTCAGATTTCACGGCTTTGACTTTTTTCCATGAAAACAGTATCAATGTTTCCACTGACATAACTGCAATGTATTCCTTTTAGCCATACCAGTAAAGTGGCACTAAGCTTAACCTCAAATGCATGGAAAGAGCATATCGTCACTACAGACATGTTTTCTACATCAACAGATTGGTAGGATGGACCGATGAAATGTCCGTATGGCTTTTCTAATGGTGTGAGAGTGAGAACTGACTGGTGATTTGTAGTAAAGGATCTCTCCATTCCTCAAGGTGAACCAGCGACGCTTCCAAGCCTTCACCTGGCTGCCCATCTTCAGCAGGTAGCCCGACTTCTCCAGCATCTCCTGAGTGAACATAAAAAAGGTTATAGAGTCTCTCTCTCTCTCTCTCTCTCTCTCTCTCTCTCTCTGAGTTAGTATGTGTTTTCATGCAACTTGTCTTTATGGACCAGAATGTAAAAATATTACTGTTATGAGAGGTAATTGATAAAAAATATAAGGTTTCAAAGGCTCTGTGTTTGTTGTTGTATGTTTGTGTGTGAGTGTCTGTGTGTGTTCATATATGTCAGTATGGGTGATGTGTATCAGTAGTAAGTAAGAATAAGTTAGTATCATTATTTGTTCAGTTTGCTGTTGTCTTACCGGCCCTGTGCTTTCACAGGAGTAGGAGGAGGTGCGCTGCACTTTGTGTTCCGGCTCCAGGTAGTTACTGTCCAGAGAACAAGCGTCTGGTGGGATGGCATAGTCACTCTCTGAGCTGATTGAAGACACGGACACCCCTGGCGAGCACACGCACACACACACGCACACACACACACACACACACACACGTGGAACAACACTCAAAACCGCCACAGGCTCCATCATGGAAACTCAGACAGTGTTTAACATCATGTCAGGTTTTCCATAGAAGTATCCATGACCCCTGTCAAAAACTCCTGTAAAGGCATTTTCCACCACTCTTTCGCTCCCCAAAAGTCTCTGTTAAAACACTCTTCGACAGACAGACACGCAGCGCCTGCGCCCCCAGTCCCGCACATCATGACCTTACTACTAGTAGTGCAGTAACTAGTGGGGACAGCACACACACAAATCTACTGACAAGTGCTTCTAAAGGTTCTTTCACTTTAACTTAGCCTGATTGTTAAGTGGCTTTGGATACAAGCATCTGTGAAACGTCATAAGTGTAATTATGTTGGTGCCGGCTGGTGATAGCTCAGAAGACTAGTCTTCATAATAAGCCTTTAACAGAGACACTGAGCGGCCTCACCTCTCTTGAGGGCCCGGGGGCTGCTGGGAGTGCTGCCCTTGCGCTCGGGGCCCAGCGCGGAGCTCCGCAAGGAGCCCAGTGAGCTGGTATCATCCTCAGAGCCCGACTCTTCCTCCAGCAGAGGCGAGCTGCTGATCTGGGTGGCTTTCTGCCAGGAGGAACAACACAAGATTCATCTTTAGAGACGTGCAGCACAAACGTGGGGCAGGATGACAAAGAGTGATCCCGGCCTCAATCTTACCCCTTTAAGAGTAGTGTAGACAGGAACGCTAATGTTCTTACACATCAGGTGAGTGAACGGACCAACAGAAGGGAACTGGGACTGGCTGGACACTGTGAAACACACACACACACACACACACACACACACAAACACACACACACACACACAGAAAACACACAATGTATGCAATGGAATCCATTCAGGTCCATCCAAATGATTAAATGTCCATCATCTGTTTATTTTACCTGAACCCTTGGCACCAGGGCTGGCTTCAGACACCCTCATGCCAGACTTGGCCACAGCATAAATACGACTCTCCTGTAAAAGAGATGAACATCAGAACCTCATCACCGTGAACACTGAAGTCATTTGTCACATTCTTTTTCTAACTGCTATTATAAATATGAATTTGCTGATCTTTGCATTTGTCTTAGCCAGTCTCTCTCTCATTCTCTCTCTCCCTCTCTCCCTCTCTCGTATTCTACTCATCCCTCCACTTCACGCACCCAGGCAGGGAAGCGGTGTAACGGTGGTGTTGGGGGCTTCACCGCATCCGGATCCAGGCACTCCTTGGCCAGCGCTCCCCCAGCGCAGGACTGGGCCTCCTCTGTCTGTGCCTGGGCCTCCTCCTCCACACCCTCCATGCCATCGTCAATGTCCGTCTCCTCCACCTGCGGCACTGCTGCAGCGGTGGGGTCTGGGGAGAGGCTGCGGGCCAGCAGCGGCAGGCCGGCGCAGCCAAGGTCGATGCTGACGTTGATGTGGTGGAAGCGCTCGAGGCCCGGCTGCGGCTGGCTCTGGTGCTTCTTCAGCAGCTGGATGCTGTCGCGTGGGCTCAGAGGAGTGCGCACCTTGGGCAGGGTCATGCTGGTGCCCGCCGGCAGGGAGAAGCAGGGGGCCAAGGGCGAGCGCGGGCCGCATCCAAGAACGCTAGCCGCCGGAACGTCTACACTCGGCAGCAGCAAGGAGGTCTGCGGGTTCTCATAAGCAGAGGAGGAGGAGGACGACGACGATGACGACGAGGTCGAGGAAGAGGAGCGTAGGCGCTGCAGACGGAACTTGCTGTTGAGCTCGTCTGACGAGTGGTCCCGGCTCGGGGGGTCTGTCAGTGTGGCAGTGCAGTGAGGAGCACTGAGCCCTCCAGCCGCCACCCCTCTGCTCCGGCCAACAGTGGCACACTCCACCAGCTTGTCCACACAGCAGGAGCTGTCGGCTACCTCCAAAGCTTTCTTCTTTGCTTCTAGCACAACAAAGCAAAAGGCCATGGACAGAGGTCAGTAATTGACTTTTAACTAATGTATACACATATAGTGCATGCCTTATGTCAGACATTACTCTTCATAAAGACAGAGACGGGCCTCTTCAAGCCCTTAGCCAGGAACCCTCAAAAAACTAACTGGTATGAACTGTCTTTATGTCAGTTACGTCACTGAGGGTGTAGGGTATAGGGTTGGCATTATGATTCAGCCATTATTGCACCTCTGTTAAAGCAACACGCCAACCTACCGAAATATGTTCTTCCCCTAACTTAGACAAGTTGATACATACCTGTTTTGTCTCTGTGCGTGCACGCAATCATTCTGGTGCACTATGCTACTTTCTTAGCATTTAGCTTAATCCAGTTCTTTCAATGTACACCAAACAGCCTTGAAGTTAGATGCCGCAAAGCAAATCCACGTCTTTCCGATTTACATGCGGCTACTCTAATAGTTATTTAAGATGTTTGTGGTGACACAAAATAAAACGTAGCGATTTTCTAAGCAGATAACAAGGAGAACTATGTATGGCGGAAGAACACTTGGGAGCCCTTCGCCGTCAGCGCAGTAACATCTTTGAGGGAGAAGATTTATCAGGAGTAAGGATGTTACTGCACCGACGGCGAAGGGCTCCCAAGTGTTCTTCCGCCATACATAGTTCTCCTCGTTTTGCTTGGTGGCAAAACTTCAAAGCTGTTTGGTGTATAAACCGGATTCCAAAAAAGTTGGGACACTATACAAATCGTGAATAAAAACCGAATGCAATGATGTGGAGGTGCCAACTTCTAATATTTTATTCAGAATAGAACATAAATAACGGAACAAAAGTTTAAACTGAGAAAATTTATAATTTTAAGGGAAAAATATGTTGATTCTAAATTTCATGGTGTCAGCAAATCCCAAAAAAGTTGGGACAAGACCATTTTCACCACTGTGTGGCATCTCCCCTTCTTCTTACAACACTCAACAAACGTCTCAGGACCAAGGAGACCAGTTTCTCAAGTTTAGAAATAGGAATGCTCTCCCATTCTAGTCTAATACAGGCCTTTAACTGTTCAATCGTCTTGGGCCTTCTTTGTCGCACCTTCTCTATAGGTGAAAGATCTGGACTGCAGATTGGCCATTTCAGTACCCGGATCCTTCTCCTACGCAGCCATTATGTTGTAATTGATGCAGAATGTGGTCTGGCATTATCTTGTTGAAAAATGCAGGGTCTTCCCTGAAAGAGATGACGTCTGGATGGGAGCATATGTTGTTCTAGAACCTGAATATATTTTTCTGCATTGATGGTGCCTTTCCAGACATGCAAGCTGCCCATGCCACACCCACTCATGCAACCCCATACCATCAGAGATGCAGGCTTCTGAACTGAGCATTGATAACAACTTGGGTTGTCCTTGTCCTCTTTGGTCCGGATGACATGGCGTCCCAGATTTCCAAAAAGAACTTTGAATCGTGACTCGTCTAACCACAGAACAGTCTTCCATTTTGCCACACTCCATTTTAAATGATCCCTGGCCCAGTGAAAACGCCTGAGCTTGTGGATCTTGCTTAGAAATGGCTTCTTCTTTGCACTGTAGAGTTTCAGCTGGCAACGGCGGATGGCACGATGGATTGTGTTCACTGACAATGGTTTCTGGAAGTATTCCTAAACCCATTCTGTGATTTCCTTTACAGTAGCATTCCTGTTTGTGGTGCAGTGTCGTTTAAGGGCCCGGAGATCACAAGCATCCAGTATGGTTTTACAGCCTTGACCCTTACGCACAGAGATTGTTCCAGATTCTCTGAATCTTTGGATGATGTTATGCACAGTTGATGATGACAACTGCTAAGTCTTTGCCATTTTCCGCAGGTTAACACCTTTCTGATATTGCTCCACTATCTTTCTGCGCAACACTGTGGGAATTGGTGATCCTCTACCCATCTCGGCTTCTGAGAGGCACTGTCACTCTGAGAAGCTCTTTCTTATACCCAATCATGTTGCCAATTGACCTAATTAGTGTTAATTGGTCTTCCAGCTCTTCGTTATGCTCAAATTTAGTTTCTTATTGCTACTTTTCCCAACTTTTTGGGAATTTGTTGACACTGTGAAATTTTGAATCAACATATTTTTCCTTTAAAATGATACATTTACTCGGACTAAACTTTTGATCTGTCATCTACGTTCTATTACAAATAAAATATTGACATTTGCCATCTCCACATCATTGCATTCCGTTTTTATTCACAATTTGTTTAGTGTCCCAACTCTTTTGGAATCCGGTTTGTACATTGAAAGAACTGGGTTAAGCTAAATGCTAAGAAAGTAGCATCGCACGCCAGAGCGATTGCCTGCACGCACTGAGACGGCACAGATATTTATCAACTTGTCTAAGTTAGGGGAAGAACATATTTAAATATTGAATTACGGTGGCGTGTTGCTTTAAGGTCCAAGGAGTGTGGAGAGTGTGGTTAGGCACCTGCAGCCGAGCCTCCTAAGGGGGTGTTCCTCCAGCCGTCCTCCACAGCGGGAGGGGTGCCAGGGCAGCTGGGTGGGTGGAGCGGGCTAGAGGGAACAAGGTGGGCATCAAAGCTGGGAGACAGGGGTGATAGGGGGACCGTGAGGGAGTAGGGACTCTCCTGGAGCACTTCAAGAGAAAACAGGCCAGAAAAGCAGTAGATAGAAAAGAACTGTGCGTCAGTTCTATACAGTACACAGTATAGACACTTACATGGACAATTACAATTGGATTACTTGGATTTCTTGTGTCCTTCATACTTTGTGTAACTGCTTTGGCAATACTGGTGTATTATTTAGCATGGCAGTAGAGCAGTCAGGAAAGGAAAAACAACACATACTCAAGAGAGAGAGGCTTCTCCACCACTTACCTTGCAGTTTGTCCTGGAGGTTGAGGATCTGTTCAGCCTGCTTGATGTTTGACAGCTTCAGCTGTTGGTTCTCAATTTCCATCTGCAGTACAGTTACAGTACATATGACTCCATTACGACATTTTGAGTCCAAATATAACAGAA
>JAGFZM010000011.1:302706-328084 GCA_017657215.1 Limnothrissa miodon
ATATATATATATATATATATATATATATATTTCTTATGATAACTGACCATGTCCATTGAATTACACACACAACTTAAATAGTATTACAATTACCACAGCTGCACCTTAGTAAATATGGTTAACCCTAACCCTTACCCTATGGTGTTTATTCGTGGGCAAACAACAGTCTGAGTACAAAGCTTACCTCTCGTAACTTAAAAGTGACCCAGTCTTTTATTTTGGAGGCTTTTTCTTCAATGATCTTTGCCTCTTGGGCCCGAAGCAAATTCTGCAGAAAAAATAATAATTTGACGTGTTTTCTGCAGTCAGTGATTTGTTCAATTGTTTAATTTTGTTTGTGTCCAGTACCTGTTTCTCCAGCTGTGCCTCTAGCTGCTTGATCACTCCATCTCTCTCTTGCACCTGATTGGATAGTTCTTGAAGCCTCAGGCATAAGGAGTTCTCGGATTCGCTAGGCTGCACATTTGCTGATTTCAATTTCTCTTCCATCAGACGTACCTATAGATCATCATAAAGACGCATTTATTAGGTTTCCTGGGCCTACAGTGCACTTTTTGGATATCAACAGTGATAGCTAGCAATTACGCTTGTTTGTCAGATTGAGCATGTTTGTGCTTTTTGTTAGGGGAAGATGCTTGTGTCTGTGAAGAATGCTTGTAGCTGTGTTGCATACTTGCGTATGTGATGCATTCTTGTGTTTGTAAAGCATGTTTGTGTCTGTGTAGCACACTTGTGTCTGTGATGCACACTTGTGTTTGTGTGTGTATGTGCACGGGCCTACCTGCTTCTCTGCAGTCTCTGCTCGCTGGTCTGACTCTGTCACCCTCTGCTCCAACTCCTGCATCTGTCCGGGAAAAACAAAGAGTTTGCAGAGATTCTCAAAGGCTTCTGCCAATTAATTACAGGGGCAGCATCCACATCCTTCACACACATCCATGCAATGTCCAGAACTCTTCAAACACACCTCAGCTTTTGCTTTACATTTCCACTCTCACAAAGAATACTGCGGTGCCATGCAAAGCCTATGGTCGTAAAAAATACCCTCAGGAAGACTCTAGAAAATGTACAGATCGCAACATGGACTTAAAGTAATTCACTGGGATATCAAAACATTCATGCTTTGCTACCCAGAGGCTGTGCTCCTGTCAGACCATGAATGGTGTCCCTCGCTGTCTGCTCGCATCTGCATCCCCTCCTGCTATCTGTGCAAACGCACTATCTGCCCTGTCTCCTCTATCAGCTGCTGAAAGATTGAGATACCCTACAGTATGTCTGGAACAGTGTGTTTGTATGTGTGTGTGTGTGTGTGTGTGTGTGTGTGTGGAGAGGTGAAGATGGGAGAGGGAGACAGCAGCATCCCACTAACCTCTCTCCTCATCTGAAGCAGAAGAGCTAAAGGACAGAAGTCACCTCTAAATCAGACACCCTCACATGCTTTTGGGTGTGGTGCATTTAACATATTGCCAGCAGGTCATACAACATTCTCTCGCCTACTCTCTGCCTGCCTGTCTGTCTCTCTCGCTATCTGTCCATTCACACACACACACACACACACACACACACACACACACACACACACAAAGTTTCTCTATTTTGTATAGAAATGACAACCGCCAATACTGTGTAAAAAAAAAAAAAAAAAAAACAATAGTCTAACATCTTCACCAGCTGTTTCTTTCTTTTCAAAGACTTTCAAATAGTGATTAGGGCCATCCAACATTCCCTCCTCCAGAAATCCAGTGAACTTTTATCCCCTGCTCCTTAACTAGGCTATTAGGCTCAAACGATCTCCAATTATCTTGAATAGCCACAAATCCCGGGCCTTTCCTTTGCCTCTCACGCACCATAACTTTTAATGTTTTCCTTATGATTACTTTATTAGTTGTGCTATTAAACATTTACCTTGGTAAAAAGGCATAGACTAGAAACCTTCAGATTTGTGGCTGTGCATCTGTTTTCACAGGGAAATGATAAAGAAAAACTTTCGACACTTGAGTAAGTGGCAAAAACAACATGGGTGAAAAATTCACCGAAAGGGACTGGGAAAGTCTCTCACTAGCTCACAAATCTTACTAGGGGATTGTCACTGCATGGCAGACATCCACATTTCACACACACAAACACACACACACACACACACACACACACAAACAGGCACACACCAAAAAGTGGGTCAATGTGTAAAACACTCCTCACTTGGCCTGAAAAATGAGACATCTGAAAGAAGTGTGAGGCAATCTTTCCGAAAAGAAATAACCTAAGTAGATGGCTCTCATCTCTGTTTCAGTATCCACTCAAACAGGGAGTATGTGTGTGTATGTGTGTGTGTGCGCGCATTATTATGAGTGGGCACCAAACTGTTTGTGTGTGTGTGTGTGTGTGTCTGTGTGTCTGTGGGTGAGTGCATGCTGTATGTGTGTGGTGTGTGTTGCCTTTTTCCATGTCTCCATGTCTGCGTCTCTGTCTGTGTTTGTCCGTCAGTGTGTCTGGCCTTCTTGACAAATAGGCTCTGATTATCACACATGATGCCTGTGGGTTTCTCCTCTCTGCTCTGGCACTGCTGAGTGACTGTGGGCTTGTGTCTCCCTCGCCACATTTCAGAGAGAAAACATGATGCATCTTGCACAACGTTGATGTTCCCTCATCTCACAGAGTGCATGGAGTGAGTGGGAAACACTCCAGTAGTCTTAGCAACTGCCCCAAAGTGCTGCCTAATCTCTACATGTACACAACAAACACTTCAAAGGGCCAAATAAAGCAAATCATAACTCCACTCCCCTTGTTCAAGGACTGACCACTTCACAGACAATCAAAATAGAGAGATGGACCTGATAGTAACTCTAGATTAAGGAGGCTGAGAAAGAGATAAGCATACTCTGATGCACACACACAATGGCTCATGCCCGTGTATTAACTCAGCCACAGAAACACACACAATTTCACACAGGTCAGTGACTTCCAATCTCACTCCCAGTGCTAGGCCCAGAGCCAAGTTCGGCCGTTGTTGCTGTTTTGAATGAATGGCCCACTGAGGGGGAGTAGAAAAAAGACAAACAAGAGAGAAAGTGTGTGTGTGTGTTTGTGTGTGTGTGTGTGTGTGTGTGTGTGTGTGTGAGTGTGTGTGTGAGTGTGTGTGCGTGTGTGTGTGAGAGAGAAAAAGAGAGAAACAGAAAGAGAAAATAACTGAGAGAAATTAGTTAGTACCATGTGGACATGTAAAACATTCTCTACATCAGGAATTACAGGACAACAGTTTTATATACAACAGCAACTGTGTAGGGAATTCTCACACACTCTTGGTTTGTACACTTTTTCCAAGTCATTGTTAACTACATGAGTTTATAGTGAGAATAACAACAAAAAAGTACTAGACACACAGACTAGCACAGACTTTATAACAATGACCACTTCACTTCACAAGGCATTTTTAGTATCACATTGCACTTTTTTACCCACTGAATTTATTGTCTTGTCTTAGACGGGGTAAGCTTTGACCACTTTGACCTTTTCCAGAGAGAAATGCATGTGTCTAAAGATAACATTGACTAAGAAGTAGCTGATTACATCTCACTGGTCCAAGCTGTTATGAACAGAGTTGAGCTATATAGAGAAAATGGCCATAATATTTTAATCTATAATATTTTTTTCTGACAAATATTGACTTCTGGACTTCACTCAAAATACTGAATAATCAATGTAAAGCTGCGCAAAAACTGCAAACTTTTTTTGAGGCAGCTACATTAAAGGTGCATTAACTGTGTCCAAACTGCCGTTTTGATTTTAAAAATCCACTGACTACATCATTCTCTGATCCACTCTGATTTCCTGTGAAGCTTGTGCCCTTGTGTGATTGCATTCCTCAAAAGTGACACGCTGCTCTCGGGAGCCTCCACCCATTTGAGCATTCGCTGGAGGTCATTGGGATGGTCACCCAGTGGGTGCAGTTCACATAGAGAAGCACACAGGCTCTTCACAAGCACGACCAGTGTGACAGATGAAAGGGACTCACTCAAGCATATGTTTAGGATTAAGGGGCCAAATAGTGTTTCTATTGAATGGAGCACACAGTGTTATTCCCCCTCCTTAATGTTTTCTTCATAGACTTCCTCTTCCTTTTGCCTTTGCATATTTACTTACATATTTACATATCAAGCAGAAACCGTGTTGGGTTGGAATTTGAGCCAGCACAGACCGGGCACAGATGTGGAGTGAATCTTCCCACAACCAAAATGGAAGTCTGTTCTCAGCTAAGTGACAACCCAACACCTCTGGACCTCTGCTTCAGTCATTTAACACACCACTACCTGTTCGGCCAAGTATTTTACACCTATTCCACATGCAGGGGTCAGCTTTTGAAATGTAAATTCCTACCAGCCACTAATAGATATATTAGTGGAATTCTCCAGCTATTTAATACTACATTGCTGGTCTAAAATCAAACAGCAACCTTCAAAGTTTACCAGCATTTGGCTCATTACTGGTATTCCTTTTGACTCCTAGCTATAGGTATTCATATATAGGCAAAAGCAGCTGGCTATAGGTATTCAAATCTACTGTCGGTAAAAACATCCGGCTATAGGTATTAATATCTAGGTAAAAGCAGCAGAAATTAATTTAAAGGGTTCTGTTTAGTGTACTAATCTTCTGTAGTGCACCACTTACATTCTCTCATCACCCTTAACCTATTTCCTATTAACTATTTCCACACCCCACCCCCATCTACCCCACCACAACTCTCTCCCCCCAGCACACACACACACACACACTCACCTTTTCAGCCAGTAGCTCACGGATCCTCCCTGCCTGAAGCCGGAAGCGGAGCAGCTGCATCTCCAGGGTGATACATCTCTTGTGCCAGTCCACGTTGGCAGCGGCCTCAGTGCCAGTAGCAGTGGCAGGGGCATTGGTGGTGGCTGCGCTCGCTCTCACCGCTGCTCCAGTGTCCAGGACGTCAGCCATTGGGATCCTCCCTCCTGTGCCTCCTGCTGCTCTTCTCTCGCTACTTGCCGCTCTCAGGAGCACCTGCCAACGACACCCATCAACTTTAATGTTGTTGGACGGCCCCGGAAGGGTGTCATTAGACGCTGTCAGAGATATTTCATGATACCATCACAGCCTAAGACCACAGAATATCCAACCAACTCCCAAGACTGGGGCAAAGGGAGACCAAAGAGCTGACAAACTTGATCTGAGACAAACTTGGTCTGTGCCTTGTGCAATCAAGTGCATTAATCACAGTGAAATACAGACAGCTTGTTGGCATGATGCAAGGTTATTGCTAGACATGTGTAATACAGGCCAACCTAAAAATGAACTCTGAAAACACAGCTTTGCCGCTCTCTTCAAGTTTCCTTGGCATGCTCCTCCCTCCATATGCAAGATCATCCCAAGAACCTACTCAAGATCATAATCACCATCTCTTCTTGATGGCTTACATCAACTTTGCACCCGTGCCACAACACAACACTACCAATCTCCAAATGCATGTACACAACCGCAAACCGTATCCCAGTAATGACAAGCTAAGCAAAACTACTATATAACTTGCCCATTCAAAATAAACCCAGACCTAGGCAGCACAAATGCAAAAAGTTGGGCCAAACTCACCCCTTTCCACCAAGAGAGCCCTCAAGCAAGACCAGCTCTAGATCCTCACTGAAAAGCCTCACAGATTCCCAAAAGAGGGTTGGACAAGCAGTGCTCTGCCACTGTCCCACCTTCTCTCCTGACAGGAGCCCAATTCTGCTGGGTCACCTAGGCCTTTGAAATTCAGTCAGCCACCCCCATCTCTCCCGTCCTCTGCTCTCTCACTCCCTCACTCTCTCTCATACACACACATGCATATATACATACACACAGACAGCAACTCGCAGAGAGAAGGGGGGTGAAAGAGTGGTTTTAGGGACCTGTATTGACAAGGATGTCCACATAAGTCCTTATTAAATGATAAGTTACTTTGAGCCCACCTAGCCCTCAAAGCTTAACCCCCACCCCTTCTCCTCTCTCAACCCCACCCCTTCTCCACTGCCAAAATATCCCCGTCCAAAGCAATCCCTTCTTAATCGCAGGCCAACAGAGGAAAGGGATACAGGGCGGCACAATGGAGTCTTTCTGCATGACGGCCCCTTTACAGACACCGGAGGGCCCGAGGGGGGAGGTGGCGCAAAGAATGTGTGAGAGCCTGAATGGAGAAAGAAAGAAAGAAAGAAAGACAGAGTTGGATATGGGGATTTCAAAGGAGAGGTTAGAGCAAAAGAGGGAGAGAAAGAGAGAGTTGGATGAGGGAATTTTAAAGTAAAGAGAGAACAGAGTAAAAGAGAGAAAGAGAGAAGTGGGGGGTAGTTGAGGAAATTTCACCTGAGAGGGGACAAAGCAACAGCCATTTTGGCACTCAATCGGATCCCTGTGGGGGAGCAGTAGAATTCCATCTAGGCTGGCCCAAGAGCTAGCTAGCTTCAGAGTGAAGCTCACGTTATGAGGAGTTAGGAGAAGCCAAACAGGCTGAATCAGTATCAGACAGTATCAGTAAGACACTAAGGTGACAAGGGGCTGGATACCCAGCCTTAGATCCAGTGACTACATCTCACCTCTAACACATGCGAGGCTTACAGTTAGTGGTGCTAGCCACTGGGATGACTTTAGCAGGGCTAGCAAAGATGAAGAGAGGGAGAAAGAGAAAGAAAAAAGACTCCAGACACAACAAAAGACCATAAGCCGAAAAAAAGTCGAGAAAAAGCAGTGCTCTGCTGCTCTATGCAATTACTCTTGTCCATAACTACAGGCCTGCACAAATTACAGCAGCAGGACACAAAAGGGATTCCTTCCATATTAAGGAAAAAGGGATAAAGAGAGAGAGAGAGAAAAGGAGGGGAAAGAAAGAGAGGCAAGCCTTGAGTGCTCTGACTGGGGATGAAGGCAAATAAGAAATAAGCTCAGACACACAATCAGCGAGGCTGCCCTTTCCAGTAGTATTAGCCAGTCAAGTGTGCTGCCCCATAGATGCAATCATTGACCAGTTCAGAGCAGTACTTTATATAGCAACAGCTGCTTCAGTCCATAGTGCCCAAATAAATGTGCCTTTTAAAGTGTCACTATTCATTAGAGATCAGTGGCAATTAATCAGTCTGAGTCAAACCCACTGCTACAGCCACTGGTCTATAAACCAAGACAATTGAATAACATCCATTCAGAAAAGTCATTTAGTGTACTCTTATTAACCTTTGAGGTTCTGCAACTTATTTTCTAATCATTTTCTATTTTGTTTATATAGAAGAGTAAATATTATATGATTGTATGTGAATTAAGACAGTAGACAGCAAAGGCTCCATCATCCTAAACAATACAATAGAATAAATGAGTCAATCCAATGACCAATCTAAATCAAACTCAACCATGATTTGCATTCAGCTAATTGTTCGGTTCGGCTACCCTAGAAGCCACCACTCTGTGCTGTTTACCCAGTTCAGCATACCCTGTAATCTTCCTGTACACAACACTGTTTGGGCGGCCATGACAGTTGTAGATGGATATTTCTACTGACCCACACAGAAATATCCTTGTGGAAACTGAACATCCCAGTAATGGATTGAATTCTGTGATGCTGACAGAATTATGGCCCGTCTCCTCCTTGGCCATGTGGCTTGATTACCACAGCGCCTGGGCGTGCTAAAATCCCAGCCTCAAGTTCCCCTTCACACACACACACACACACACACACACACACACACACACACACATACAAACAGCTGGGTGTCAGTGGTACATTAGACAAGCTTAAACTCTTTCAGCACACCAATGCTAATTCCCTTCTGAGTGTGGGATCACGTGACACCCCCACCGCCGACACCACCACAGGCCTGTTTAACCTGTTGAGGAGTACCATCACACATGTGTGATGAGCCGTGGCTGGTCCCCAGGGAGTACGATCACACATGTGTGATTAGAACATTCTCCAAACATAGAGTTCCATTATGACATGACAATGACCTGAAGAGATTTCTTATATGTGGAATCATGAGACTATAGAATATTCTGGTAGAATTCTAGAACAATAGGGGAAAATAATTCACTCCCCAGGGCACGGCATTGTTAAAAGAATTCACTCCTCAACAGGTTAACATGGAGGTGATGGGAGAAGGGGAGGTAGACCATCAGAGGGACCACCCATCTCCAAACAAGCATGAAACCCTGCATGAAACCCACTGCAAGGCATGCAGGAAACAGAGAGAAGCAGCTGCTGAAGAAATGAGAAGAAAAGGGAGAGAGTGGAGACTTCCTCCAATCTGAGCCTCAGACAGAAGAGGCCGCAAAGCACCATGGGAGTGCAGACCACCATCTCTCCCCCCCCCCCCCCCCCCCCCCCCCCCTCTCACACACACCCTCAAGTATAACTGTGTGTGTGGCCACTGCACTTATCTGGCTACATGCCAAAATAGTGTGCTTAGGCGCTGCTCACTCTGTGTGACGGGGGGAGAAGTCAACTATTGTGGAATGCATAAGGAAGTGCTAGGGATTATGGGATAGCGTAGGACAGAACTCAAACTAGTGACACCTTTGCATTAGTCTATGGTATTACTCTAATAAGCAGTGAGATATCTTCATGCTGAAGTCTGCAATAGTTAAAATGCGTGACCTCTGCTACACACAAGAAAGGATGATTGACCTTTTTTTGCTGTTCCATTAAAAGTGCATGAACTGTACTGACAGACTAATGCCAAACAATGGAAGGAACTAAAACAAAGATGCTTTAGCTGCTGAGCTGTTTTAGTCAATGTGAACTTCAACAGAATATAATGCACAGCTCATAGGTGCAGAGGAATCGGGACGTGGGGTTTGAGTGTAAGGTGAAACACGACCCTTCCCTCATCCCCACTATGATCTGGTTCAAGGACAACGGCTTGGCAGCAGCGCTTTCAGAGCAACCCAATGGATCCCTCTCCAGGCTCTCCAAGGAGCCTTAGTGTCTCTTGAATCTCATAGAGTTGGCCTTTGTGGCCGTGCTGAGCTAGCCCGTCTTTTATTAAAGACTCACTGAGACCAGTGTTATTATCTTTGCACAATCATTTTCCCACTTGAAAAGTCTGAAACTAATCTATACATTCATGTGATGTGGTATTTTCTGCTTTTATGCAGTACATCCTTATTTAAGTCTACAATCCTTAAACCGTCTGCCTGTGAGACTAGATCAGTGCAAGGCACATTGTTAATGTAAACATAGTATAAGTCCAAGCATGAACCTGTATGGAAGATTAAGACCCCTTTGAAAAACAAACCGCAAGGGTGTATTTATTGAAATGTAATCTTCCATAAACCTGGTCCCACATACCTCAAAATGCTGTTTGACAATCATGGGTTGGAAATAGTATCTGGACGAGAATGTATTATAAACGGAGTCAGATTTACATGCACTAGAGGAAAACATCCATTTCACTACACAGGAATAATAATAAAAAAAACATCTTGTATCACTCCACCCATGTCATAATAACCATAAGCCTAATACAGTACGCTGCCCATATCATAATTTACCATAGGCTGATTACACAATCCATGACATAATTAACCATAGGCTCATTACACAGTCCATGTCATAATTAACAATAAGGCAATATCAGCACCCCTCACAGAGCGGCCTTATTCTACACTAGTAACTGTTACAAGAAATCCTTTTTACACAGCAATCATACAGCAATGGGAGTGTTTTGTTCAAATGTGAAGGCTGTGGGTGTTTGGGGGATGATGTAGGGCCTGTCAGTGTCCAGTTGGCGCCCCTGGGCTGGCTGCAGATGTGGAAACTATCTGCTGCTGACGGGGCCTTTTGCACCGGGGCTCTCTTGAGGACTCCCCCATAAGAGACAGCAGGCAAACAACTATTACAGGTCCTAGAGTCAAGCTACACACTCACTGTCTCTTTCTCTCTCTCTATCTCTCTCTTGTGCACACACACACACACACACACATCCCCACTAAGCACACAGCTGTGATGATGTAAGCAATAGGTCTGTTTAATGATATCCCCCCAAACATTTCCCAGTCCCTACTGTTGTTTTTTAGGACTGTCTGTCCAGATCCAACTGGCTTCTCAGCCCAATAATTCAGTGTGGACCATATGTGGATCTGGGTCAGTGCATGTGTGTGTGTGTGTGGTGTCTCTGTGAGCATGCCAAGTTAGGAAGATCTGACAATGTGCTTAAATGTGTATATCTGTGTCCATGTGTGTGTGTGTGTGTGTGTTTCTTAAAGGATTTGACACAAAACTCCACAACTTTGATCTGATTCTTTTTACTCCCACGTCTTCCAGCAACAATTTAGAACCACATAAAACAACAGCTAACCAACATCAAACCTCTACCAATTATTCTCAGAATAAAATGACTTTCCATATCACACAAATAAAAAGATTTCAAGAAAAATTCAATGTCCGTCCTTAAAGACAATATCACAACATGATGAACAAAATGATTTGTGAGTATAAGACAAGACAAAGTAATCAAAGTACCCAGTGTGAAATATGCACAGCTCATTTTCTCTGCTGCTTGACCTGTGACCCACGACAAGACGGCTGCTGCAACTTGATCTGTAGCCTGAGAAATCCCGAAAGAGTGGATATGTGTGTGTGTGTGTCTGTGCGTAGGTGTGTGTGTTTGTGTGTGTGTGTTTGTGTTCCTCTCAAGCACCCTGTCACATAACTTGCTAGCGGAAATGAAGGTCTATACCAAACAGTGAGCCAACCATATCTAGGAGCTGTGTGAATGAACCCATACACAATACAGCTCTATTTGGGCCACTGGTAGCAGGTCTACTCTGTGTGGAGGTAATGACAGCTCTATAACAGCTGCACTTTATGGGCACCATGTGTGGACCCTTTTTTTTTCGCTAGAGTGAGTGTCAGCTGGCCATTCTCCATGAATATTCCTCCAAATCTCTCCTTTGCTCGTGTTTTTTATGTTACTTTCTCTCTTTCTCTATCTATCTTTCTTTATCTCTCTTACTCACAATAATCAGACACCTCTCTGCTATCTTTCTTCATTTCTCTTTCCCCTTCTTTTCATTCATCTACTTTGCACTTCTGTCTACTATTTGAACTACCTTCTTCCCCCACCCCCATTGCTCTCGTCTCTTCCATCTCTCCTCACCTCCTGTCTTTACCTTGTGTCTCATGGCCGGGCAGCATGTGTAATGACAGGCTTGTGTGGCCATGCTCACATGCATTATCAGTGGGTCATAAATATAGCCCTGGACATTCCTCTACACTGGGCTGTAAACACTGCTGCTGACACACACACACAAACATACTTAACCGACTCCTCACATTGGATTTGGGATGACAATATGTGTCATTGTGGTTTTCCTTCCCTATCCAATACTGAAATAAGGAGCCTGAGCAAGAAGTAGCAAGCAGCCACCACCCAGGACACAGACACACTTTGACAAGCAAAGTGGGTCTAATATATGCTCAATATGCAATACTTATATACCTATACCTGACAAAGACGAATGCACACATACTGTATGTCCAATAAAGACTCACATTCAGATAATGATGCAGATCTTGGTCAAAGGGACAAAGAAATGCAGCAAAGATATGGGTGACAATAAATTGGTAGGTCAAAAAACATAATAACAAAAACAACCAATGAAAATAGCACTTATAATAATAACTACAGATAACTGCTAACTTTCTTCTTTATAATGGTTTAATAGCAGGATATCAGAGCCCAAAAACTACTGTCGAAATCAGTGTGTATTATGGTGGAACAAAACTTTCCTTGTGAATGTTGTCCAAAAATGGTCAACGCGCACAGGTGTGCCAAACACATAAGACTACTATCAGCTGAAACTCCTGACTACAGCAACTTGAATCGCCCACGACTCAGCGAAGCTCAAACCTGTTCGATATTTCATCAGTGCACTAACTTTGAGGGTAGTTGTCACGCTACCAAAAAGAGAAGCAGTAATTTCATTTCTCGACACTTATAGAATACTTAACATTGGATTACCATCTCAAACGAGCGTGCATTTCGCGCTACCCATCTGCTGTTAAAAAGATTCGTTTACCTACCTTGTGACACTGTTGTGCAAACGTTAAGTCGTTAGAACCTCTACCGGCAAATCACATCATTCCTACACCGTGGCAGGCTTTTTTATTTCCCTTTAAAGCATTTAGTAAAGAGCCCGTCATTTTCTTTTCGTCTGTCCAGTAAATTCTTCCCTCCTGAAGCTCAAAGGACGATGCGGCACGTCCTCATTCAGACAGGTCATCTCTTATTTCTTTAAAGAACCAAGACGAGGATCAAATTACAGTGACGTGTTAGGCAAAGTTTTCTGTCTGCCGGCATTCTACTTCTCTCCGCATGCCTGCGCTCATACAAACTTTGGTAGATCCCAAGGACCTCAAAGGGTCCCCTTTTGATTATTTGCAACTGAGTAGTTTTTAGTTGTAATATAACACAATGGCTTGACCTTTGAAAACAATGCCCCTTAATAAAAGTAGTAAAAGCAAGAACAATAAGTGTTTAGGAGCAAAAGAATATGACATTTTTAGCCTTGTGATTAGTTGATCGCCCTTAATAATTACATCTATGGCATAACTTACTAAAAATAGCCAAGATGCATGTGATTTCAGACTAGCCTACAAAATAAATGCCACAGCAAGTCTATTGTACGGGCATAATCTAATTAGCACACATGAAACACATGGTTTAAATAGACACGCATGGTTTCCATTTAGTCTATTGTTCCTGAAGACCTTCTTGGGACTTCTTGTTTACAGTGACTTCAGCGACTCTCCTTCAAAAAAGATTTGGTCTGTGCTGTAAAAAAAAAAAAGCCAACGGGGATGAGGTCAGCCCCGCCACACCCGTGCGCAGCGGCCTGTTGTCCTCATAGCCCTCCCTTTGCGGATAGACCCAGCGCGGAAATAGGCCTACACGAACTACGTTGGGTTGCAAATAACATGGTGGTCATCCCTGCTAAGGATTGAGCACTACACTGCTATAAGAGCAAGTGCACTCAGTGAGTATCCAGTAACATGAATTATGGTAACACAGGAACTTACTACCAGATAACCCAGTTCTGCATGGGATGAACATGATGGTTTAAGTTAAAGATTCACTACCAAATATTGCATACCCCTTCACAAATATGTGCTTTTTTATGCATATTTACCAATTTATCAATTTCAAATATTCTAAATGGTGGATTTATGTAGGCTTGAATGGGTGGTGTCGCTCCATAGTCGTTCGCCATCTTGAAACACATTAGATAGGCTAAGGGACATAATACACCGGCTTCGGCTTTGCCGTTCGCGTTTTTTGCTGTCACGTGAAACTCAGGTAGGCCTAATATGCGCCAGTCACGCGGCAAGTTTTGAAAAAGAAAACAAGGCAGATCACACAGTCAAAATCCGAATTTCAAGAAAAGGCGTCTTCTTCCCCCCCCATAAAAAAGAAAAAGGATATTGAAAAAAGCAAGACCAGTGACATCGAAAAATTGACTTTAACTGCTAATTCCCTAACATTAGATGTGAATGGCATGAATCATGAATGCATGAAAGATGAAGTTTGAAAGAGACGCCGAGTTTGCTTGCTTCCTTCTGGACAGGTAGATTATGTCCAGAAATGTTTCATTGCACTATTGTCTAGTAGTCTAGTGTATGCTTTCCATCGTGTAATGTTAATTTGAAACAATTTGTTCTTCGCCTGTGGCAAACGACTAGGCTATATGGCTGAAGCTAACATTTGTTCTGTAAGGCTCCCCAATGTTTGGGATGTTACAATGTTGACTGAGTAGATTTACCTGAAATGAATAATAGTACCAGAAGTGCTTTTTTTAATTTATTCATTTAGCTTTGTCTAAACTATTTTACATAACCTAATTTCATACCCCCTCTGTTTGAAAAGCTACAGGTTTTGTAACAGACAGGTAAAAATCGTTGTCTATCCCCTCAATAGGCTAACCCTTGTTTTTTCACGAAGTGGCAATAGTGTTATAATTTTATCTACGAAATGACATGCTATTATATTCCACTCTGCACTTGAATGTGAGTAAGCTGTGAGCTAGTTGTAATAGTTATAACATTATAACCTTACAGAGTAAGAGAGGGGAAAAGGGGATTTCTCATTGAACCGTGGCTACAGAAGTACCTTTTCATTCACTTTCGGTCGAGTCGTGAGAGACAGACCTACACTGTCAATATTACCACATCTCACTAATTAATTAAAAGAAAAATAACAATTTAATTTCTCATTTATATTGTCACTTGTTGCCACTCCTTTTACCTAGACGTTTGACATATTGGCGTTTTGAATAGCGAAGGCTACCGTAGCTGTAATACATACTTTGAACTAGGTGGCGCAAGACTAAATGAACATTTTACCAGTATGCATTTTACACATTGGCGCTTTAACTAAGGCAGAGTGAAAAGTCTGTTTCTGCACCCTTCCCCATTGAGTTAATGTTAGTTGTTGATTCATTATCTGGTATTTCAAATTGTCTCATTCTTTTTAGACATGCCGAGTTAATTTAATTCAAGACTTCTCATCTCTATTTTCAGACACTCCTACACAGACTCCTCTGATTAAGCATGATATAGGTGATGTTTACCCAATCAGATAGCGCTTCTATCGTGTTTTCTCAAGAGAAACAAAAACATGTCAATGCTGAGATGCAGTATCTTCTGGAACATGGTCTGGCTGAACCCTCTGCATCAGCCTGGGCATCTGGTTAATAAGCCACATGGTACTTTTAGGTTCTGCACGGACTATAGAAATCTAAACGCTGTTACAAAGCCTGACAGTTTTCCTATGCCTATAATTGAGGACGCCGTTGACCAATTTGGTGCTGTTAGGTATGTCAGCAAGGTATGTCTCAGGGGCCGGTTGCACCAACAGGGCGTAAGCCTGTCTTAAGCTATTTTGGTCATAACTCAACATTCTAAGACCAACTTGATTGTTACGCCGGTTGCACCAAGTGGGCTTAAGCCATCTACTCGCTAAGACCGGTCGCAAGTGTTATGCCTAGTCAGGGGTTGGCGTAAATATTAAAATATGGCCTAGTTGCCATAGTTATGACGAAAACTGCAGTCTATTTGTAATAAACATTGCACGTCTGATACATAGGATGTACAACGAGAGAGCGTTTAGACGTGAAAGAATATTAGGGACAGGAGTAATCCCCTAGATTTGTATAACGACAATGAATTCAATGAAAGTTTCCAATTCGGCAGAAAAGACCTGAAGTGCTTATAAGATTGCGATTTTAGGCAAACAATGCCTTTCAAAACACTGTAGGGGACACAATTGGTATTTACAAATGCCTGTCGTGTCATTCGCAGAAAATCTTTGTCATTGAGTCGCCATCTTCCGCGCTATGCTCACAAACGCGAAGTCTGCCGTAATTTCGCCTTTCGCCGTTTATTGTATCTCATTGCAACGCTCATTCTTAGTTCTAATTCCGAATCCTCACATGGACGCGCATCGCTAAGACCGGGCGTAGTTAAGACCAGGCGTAAATTGTGTTGGTGCAACCGACTTAAAATCTATTCTAAAGATTGGTCTTAAAGAGGCACTCAGTAAGTCTGTTTTTTAACCCTGCATTAAATGCCACAAACCTGTAGGGGGAGCTCTGTACAGTTAGCTGTATTGCTGTAGTGTACACTCCCTCAGAAGTTGCAAGTTCCATGTTCACTATACAGGGCTGTACAGCAGTGCGCTCAATCGCCGTTTGCAACACAACAGACCAGTCTAACAGAAAAAAACAATTTCTAAGCAATTTTATGACCACAAAAATGGTCGCATAAACTTACCTTACCTGAGAGTGCCATCAACATCTGAGGAGTGGAATAACATCGCCACCAAGTTTGAGGAGAGGTGGAACTTTACACTTACTGCTTAGGTGCTCTGGATGGAAAACACATCAGCATTCAGTCTAACCCCAAATTCAGGATCCCATTATTTTAATTACCGAGGGTTTAATTCTATTGTCTTACTTGCATTGGCAGATGCAGACCTAAAATTTATATATATATATTTGGGGTTGGGCCAAATGTGGACACAGCCGGGCTTTAGAATAGAATTCGATGAACATGCCTCCACCAAAACAGTTGCCCAGCCATCAATTACCTGTGCTGTGCCTTATGCCATTGTGGCAGACGAGGCCTTTGGGTTGAAACCATGGATAATGAGGCCATACCCAAGGTCACAACTGGACAAACCAAAGCAAGTTTTTAATTATAGACTCTCAAGGGCCCGCCGTCACCATGCAAAGCTAGAACAATAACAAAGGCTGCATGTGTCCTTCACAATTATTTAAGAAGTGGACAAGCTAGATACACATACGCAGTAAGCTGGCAAGAAAATGCTACTTCATTAAACAATTAACCAGTCAGTTTTAAAAATAATATAATATAAAATAATTTATAAAATATTAAATACATAAATATATTACATGTGAAATATTAAATAGTTGGTCAAATAAACATACAAAATATAATAAATAATAATACAACAATACAAAAATAAATAATCACTCCTTCTCTTGTGCTGCATGTGCTATTTCAGTTATTTGTCTCTTTATTTTTTTTATTTTATTCTCTGGCATGTATTCCAAATTGTTTTCTAGATAATGGAGGAACCCTGCGTGTTTTGAGGCCTCCTTCCTCTTAAGAATTCCCATGGCGTATTCCATCGCCTCAGTCACTTTTTTATCTGGACTAGTTTGCTTGGATTGTTTTATTGCCTTGCTTTGTTGAGGTGGGAGTCCCTGATGAGGTGATGGAGTTGATGGAGATGGTGGGTTTGCCTCTGGCTCCTCCTGGACATTTAGATTGTCCTCGCTTTTGTCGATGGTGCAGGAGTCACGGAGAAATAGAAGACTTTTATAATACTTCCATTTGAGGACATACACTTCTGCAGCTCCAGCCCCAGACCTGCTGCTCTCCACATCAGCAGCATGCTCCCTGGTGAAAACGTTTTTTGAACTTTTTTTCACGTCCTGCTCTGTGAAGAACAGCAAACATAAACATACCAGTTAACAAACCATCACATAGACGTAGGGGGTATTCCTAGAATATTAGTAGCCTGGTAATCGATAGTCCACAGTTGTCATTTAGTTAAGAAAATAAGCACCCCACTACCTCCTCCCCGCTACCAAAGTTAACTTATCCTGGTTTACTACTATGACAGGTTCTTGGAATACTAGTAGTCAAACAGACAGACATGACTGTAACCACAGGCCAGTCTTTACAGCACAAAATACTGAATTACAATGAATTGTGAATAAATAGTTAAAGCATTCAGGAGGTACATCTCTAAACAGTGAGTTGACAAAAAAAAATCTCATAATGACAGCTTACCATGTACAACCTGATGTTCACCACTTTTGAGCTGCTGGCAGAGGTCGTTCAATGCCTTTTCCCTCAGGTCCCTGTTTTTGTAGGTCTTTGCCTTCACATTCCAGAGGCACTGATAGCAACTCTATTCAATCTCTATGAGAAACTGGTTCGCTAACGGCAGTTAACATTTAGCTGAAAATAAATCTTTGTCTTAATCTTAACCCGAACCTATAAATGTAGATGAAAGATGTTATTTTTACACATGTAACCAGTGTTGGGGAGTAACTAGTTACATGTAACAAAATTATGTAACTTAATTACAAAATAAAAGTAACAGTAATCAGTTACAGTTACATTAAAGCCTCTTTGTGTAGGATTTATCTTCTATTTATCTTCGTCTTTTATTAAAAATATATTTTTTATTTTAAAAATATAATGTAAAACGATGGTAATTACCTCCATGAATAAATTGTAGTGTTCCGGTAAACTTGGTAATTTCCATTTATATATAGATATGGCTGGGGACCAAAGAAGAATATCCATTTTGCGCCGCCATTTTCAAAAGTACGGGTTCTTGTAGGGGAGAGCAGTATCGTATATTCAGCTCCGCCTTCCGCGTTTCTGCTCAGAGACTGAGTAGCAGAAACTGAGATAAGAGCGAGCGAGCGAACGTTGGGCCTCCGTAGCAAGAAATTAGGATTGTGGGAAGGGGGGGGCTAATACATTTTATTCAAACGTATGCAGTATACCACTTCGCCGATAGATGGGGAATTATGATACGATCCTACACATAGAGGCTTTAAAAACTGTGTAATTAAATTACATTTACATTAAGTTACATATCTGCAGTGAAACATTTGTCGTCATGTTTGAATTGGCAACTACACCCACTCTACTAATCAGTCAGCACTTACGATGATGACTGCAATGTCAGATAGAAACTCAGTGTTGGCCTAGCCACATCATACATGGGCACACATTAATATCACCCCTTTCTCTCACCCACACCCACTTACCCACCCACCATGTAAGGCAGAATGATTTGCCATTACGTTCAACAAAAGACTATAAACTCCCCCATTTCAAATGTCATGTGTTTATCTTCATATTTTCGCTTTGCTGTGCGTTTATTCCCTGCCATTTTGAGAGTGAAATTAACAAATTGTTTACTTAAATGATCTTGCCGCCTGCCAGAAAACTTGACTGTATTTTCATCTCAAACACATGCACATTTGTGAAGCGAACACACACACACACACAAACAAAAACTTCAATATGAATGCAAGAGACCAAGTAAAGAGCCGCATGCTGTCCAGGACCACCGGTTGGCCATCCCTGGTCTAGCCCATTGCAGAAAGTAAAAATGAGCTAGCAATCACACAAATAGACAACTTCTAGTTAATGCACTGAAGTCTACAGAGTTTGTAGGGATCTTTACAGCAGTCAGTGTTGATTAATACTTAAAGGGTAATCCACGGTTTTAAAAACTAGAAATGATTGAAAGCTGACAAAATTCATTCAAAGTGATTAAAAGTGATTAAAAAGTAATCAAATGTAATTAGTTACAATACTTTGTTAAAGTAATTGAAATAGTTACAATACTATTACATTTTAAATAGAGTAACTTGTAACTATAACACATTACATTTCCAAAGTAACTTTCCCAACACTGCATGTAACTTACCCATGTAAAAAGATATCAGGACTCTCTCCATCTCTTCGGTCCACTGACATTGAACAGCCGCCATGTTTTTTGAAAATTTTGATCTGAAGCTCATGTGAGGTCATGTGACTTTTTTCTCGCGTTCTGATTGGCTTATCGCAAAAAGTTGCCAGCAATGTTGCCGACTATCAATGGGGAACGTTCTCGGCACCATTGCCCAGCAACATTGCTCGGCAATATTGCCCAAAAAGTTGCCCCGTGTATCAAGGCCTGAAGACCAGTTAGTGCCACCGGCCCCAGGTGCCCTTTACTGACCTTGCAAAAGAGCTATTGTCTTTTATTACTTCACAGGGGTTATTTTCCTATAAGGTTATGAGTTTTGGACTTAGCAACCCTCCAGCCACTTTTCAGCGCCTTGTGAATAGTGTTGTTGCCGGTCTGGAGGGTTGCGCAGTGTATTTAGATGATGTGGTCGTATATAGCCAAACTTGGCAGGATCACTGAGATGGTATTAAAGCTTTTTTCCAACGCCTCGCTCAAGGACACTTAACTGTTAACCTAGCAAAATGTGTGTGAGGCTTATGAGGTTCTTGATTATAGTAGGGTTCTATTGTTATTTTTATCTAGATTTCTTCACTGTGGTTGCTTTGTTACACATGCTTGGCTCAAGGCACATGAACATAGGGAGTTCCACAACCACTGATGCGTATAATCAAAGAATATTTATTAAAGAATTAAGAAAACCATCAGTGTAGGTGAAAGGCTAAAAATAAAAGTGTAGTGTAATATGGGTGTCTAGGGGTGCCGTCATGTTACCACGTGTTTCAACCAAACGCAAAAGGACAGACAGACAAAAAGACGCAGGAGAGGAGAGGGAGCCCTCCCACCATCTACAGCCTGGCCTTCTTATGGTGGTGATCATCAAGGCCACAATCAGCGTCAGGTGTGAACCTGGAAGCACCAATGGCACCTCTGCCCCCTACCTGGAGTACAGGGAAATAGCAGATAGTGAACCATGGCAACAAAGGTGCACAGGGTCGTCACAGCTTCAATGACTGACCTTTTGAAGTCAAATGTGAAATACAGTTGGATGTCAGTCAGTCAGCCTTAAAGAGACATTCATTTTGATATAAGTAATTTTTCACTTTAATGCACATTTAACACTTAGAGCACATTTGGTGTGATTAAATTAGGAATTTGGATGGTAGATGTGGTGTTCATGGTATAGATAGAATAACCCGAAGATTCTTCTTAAGGGTGAAGGTGTTACATTCCATTTAGCCCTGTAATGTATGTTTTGTTTCTGCTCTGCTGTGTCTTTTTGTATTCTAGGCCTTCATACACTGATTGGTGGGATGTGCCGGCGCACAAGGCATGTCCTATACCAGTGGCATAAGGAAGGTCTTGTCTGTGCCCGGCGAGAGCGGGAGCAGTGGCGTTTTCTGTTGTGCTGTTTTCATTGTTTGAACATGTTCTCTTTGTAACTCCTATGTTAAAGAATTAAATCCTTAGTTGTTTGTATTCTGCTACTGCCTCCCCTCCCTTTATATGTTACTATTCTGAGCCAGTGGTAACACATACGGACAGACGTCTGTCACCCAAAACTCTCTTTAAAGGTGTAATCAGTGAATTAATCAGCTGCCCAGATGCTCAATGTCACTGACTGCTGTTGTTTGGTAAAAGAAAATAAACTTAAACAGAAACATGAATGTGTAGATAAACCTGGAGCACCCTGGAGAAACACACTTTTAGTTTCTTTTTCCTATTGCCCATTCAGTTCATTCCAGCAGTCTGTTCATGCTTTGGTCTTTGTTGCGTTTTTTTTTTTTTTTCTTGTTCTTTTTCTGAAAGATTGGCTCAGTGACAATGAACTATTGATTCATTCACTTTGGATTTCTCATTTAAGGGCACTAATAGACCAAGATAGTGGAATAAACATTATGCATACTTGACATTCAAATGTCCTTTATGAATAGAGACTAAATCACCTGTGTGGGCAAAGGTCATTATTATAATACATGTACGGTTTTTGCAGACAGCAGCACCAGAACCAATAAACACTGTGTCAGATCACTTAAAAGAGAAATTTGCCACATAAGGTGAGAAGCCAAGCAAGATCTGTTCAGATCTGGATGAACCTTCACCAAAATACAGCATGGAAGGAGCTCATCCCACTGAGACTAGATACCAACTGTATTTGGCTAATCACAGATGAACAGATGAAGATTTCTTATGCTTTAGCCTTCTAGGGGTTTCATGCAGAAGTGTTTGACATCTCAAATGAACCCATATAGTTGCAACAGGCCACGTAGTTAGCAAGGCTATGTTATTCGCCAGTCTCTCTCTCTCAATCTTTTACTCACTCTCCAACTCTCTGCCTGATCTTCTCTCTTACTATTCCTCTTTGCCAGTGTGTGTGTTTGTCAGACTACATTTACATTTATGCATTTAGCAGACGCTTTTATCCAAAGCGACTTACAAAACGAGGATAACAATCGAGCTACATAGCAGAAACCTTAAGGAGCATAGTGCTAGGGGATAGTGCTTCAGTTCATTTTAGTGCTAGGATAGAAGATGTTCTCTGAATAGCTGGGTCTTTAAGAGCTTTTTGAAGGCCTCCAGAGATGGCCCTGTTCTGATTGTTTTTGGTAGGTCATTCCACCAGCGTGGGACGACATATGAGAAGAGTCTGGATTGCCTTGGGTGAGCTGCCAGTCGACAGTCATTGGAGGACCGGAGTGTTTGGGGGGTAGCCTGAGCTTTTGTATGCATGTATGTCTGCATGTGTTTGTGTGTGTGTGCACAGATATATGTGTATTGTGTCCCTATGAGCGTGCATACATGTGCATGTGTAAGCACCCAGATGGGCACAAGTGTGTGTGTGTGTTGCCAGTGTCCGTGAGCTGCTGCATGTCATTCAGCTGTAGCTGGTGTTTAGGGGGCAGCATACGGCTCTGCTCTGTGCCTCCTGTCCTGTGAGCAGTTTTACTGTTGCTGGCCCGACATGCTGGAACCACAGCAGGGCCGGAGCACGATGGAAACTCCACATAAAACACACACACACACACACACACAGCAAATGAAGTCAACGTATTATACAACAAAAAGGGAGAAACAGACAGACACAGAAGCAGAAGGAAAAGAGACCATGCACTGGGGAGGTCAAAGAGAGAATGAGAAAAAAGATAAAGAAAGCAGATAAGTGAGTTTGGTTTGTAGGTCCATTATCACAGACAGAATGACAACAATCCAAAAACCCAAATGGAACAGATTGCGGAGTAAAAAAACAAAAAAAAACAAAGCAAACTCAGGTGAAGGCTGTTTCTGATGGTATGACAGAAGAAGCCATTCTTGACCCATTATAAACATCTATCTCAAGCATCTCCATCATTGTGATACCAGGGGATGGTGGTCTTAATGAATTTGGTTTGTGTGTAGCAATAACACCAGTTCTTGCACAAGAATAAAGACAGTGTCTTGCATAGGCTGAGGTGTTTTAAGACCTTCACAATACATATTTTACTTTTATTGTAGACTAGTTGATCTTCAAAACTGCAACATTCTGGTTTCTGTTAAACTTTTCATGTTTATAATTGTTTTGCTCTCAGACATGTAAAGATGCTGTAACATTAAATTAGGACTATGTCACTCATGTCTGTGGTTTAATGCATACGTCAGTGGTGGCTATATTCTTCTGTATTCTATAGTTTGTATAGTAATTGGGCTTTACTGTCTATGTTTACAACATTCTTGTTCAGTAACAGTTGTAATTAATGCCACATGGAATATATAAGTTGCATTAGCCTAAGATGTTCAGTTCACTCTGTCTGAAAAGATGCAGGAATCAGTCCAGGAGGTTATAACATGTTTCAGGCTGTTATATAACCTACACAGTGAGTTTGCAGTGTTGCTGAATTGAATCAGATGCATGAGCACAATGCTGTATCCATATTCAGTCTTGTGCATATGTGGTGTAAACTGGTGCAGGAGGTTTGAAACAAGAGAAACAAAGGAGGAGAGAGATGAATAGTTGTGGCAGCTCATTTAAAGACACAACATACACATAGGCCTACATGTACAGTATATACCTGAACAACCCCCCACCCCCCAACACGCCATACGTTAAGGTCTAAAATACAGACTTAGGGAGAAAACGATTGTTTATCTCTTACACACAAGTTCTAACTTTACACTCAGTGTCAACACATCATCGGATCATCTGATTATCCTCTCAGCAGTGTGTGTACGTGTGTTTGTGTGTGTGTTTGTGAATGTGTGTGTGTGTGTGTGTGTGTCCATGCTGACTCCCCTGTCCCTCTAACGTGTGTCTCCTTAGATAATTACAGTCTCCCACTCCCAGCTGCAATCCACCCCTTCATCTTGTGGCTTCTCCCTGCACTGTCTAAAACACCTAAAGGTGCCTCTTCCAGAGTCCCATCTCCGCCGTTGCACACAACACAAGACAACACACACACACACACACACCCCACACTTCCTTTGAGGGTGTCACCAGCTCACAGGTGATGTGCCAATTATCTCTCCTTCGGGTAGAGCACAGGACTGCCACGTGCACGCTCTTCACACGCTGCTCAATTGGCTTTCTTTGAAGTGTAGCCATATCTGAGCCACGCACACATGCACACACACTCGCATATGCATATAGTAAATACAAGACACAATACACTACACAAAATTACAGATTCATATGTACACACATTATACACACAATACACACATGATACAAAATACATGAACAATGCATACACAGAAATATAGACTCACATGCACATACAGTCACACACACACACAGACACTGACATGCAAATTACTACACACTACACTCACCATGTAAGAGTGACTTATATATGTCAATACACTCACTCACACACACACACACAAAGACAAAGAGGGAGAGAATGAGCGATTCATCTGTGATGATAAGGGTTCCTCCTGGGGTCCTCTGACATAGGGTGAGCCACCAAGCCAAACATTTGCCCTGGAGTTTGCTCTCAGTGTGAGTAGGCCAGGGAGTGTGCCTAACATACACAAACGCAGCCCAGGCACAGAGTGTTTAGATTGTGACATACCAAAGAGAAATCAACAAATCTCTCTCTCTCTCTCTCTCTCTCTCTATTTCATACACACACACACACACACACAGAATCACATTCAGACACAAACACACACACAGAGAATCACATACAGACACAAACACACGCACAGAGAATCCCATACCGACACAAACACACACATATGACTGAGAGCAATTGTTGCAGGAGCTTAAATAGTAAGCAAAAAACAGAGAGCAATTTGAGGAGTAAGGGAAAAGGAGGGAGAGAGAAAAGGGAGGTAGTTCAGGGAGGAATGGAGAAAGAGAAACAGGAGAGGAAAAGGGAAGGACAGAGTGGCATAAAAAAGAAAGGGAGAGGCATCTCTGTCTGAGAGGAGGCAAGACTTACTGACTACAACTGTGCTGGGTTTGATTCAAAGATACAGTGCTGCGCACACACACACACACACACACACACACACACACACACTTCAACACACACACACACACACACACACATACTTCAAACTACAAACATCCCAACTAGAGCAGAGGCAGTGAAAGCGCAGTGTTATGGGTGATACCATCTTATGTCAAGGGGAGACTGGTGCCAGTATGGGTGAGAGATACCACGTGGACACACACACACACACACACACACACACTCACACACATCCTGTTGATAAGCATTTAAAGTGTGATAAATGAAGGAGAGGTTTGAGTTTATTTCCTGGGGAAAGCGAGTCAGCTCTTCAAAGCAAGCGAGTGATGGGTGGGATAAGGGGGATAGGGGTGTGTGGTCCTGCCCTGTCTCTCAGCTCTCTCTCAGCCCAACTAAATCTCAGGTGAGGAGCTAAAGCTGGGGACAGAGGCATGGAGAGGGATGCCTGCACTGCACTGGCAAGTTGTTTGAATGCAAGAATGCAATGTGTCTGGTGTTGAAATCCTTGTGTGTGTAGTGCTGTCTATCTGCGAGCCAACCACTCAAGCACACATCTTAAAGTTCAGAGTAAAAAGGGTCACACTTATGCTTCAACCCATCCCCCCTTTATTCTCTCTCTCTCTCTCTCTCTCTCTCTCCATCCATCTACCTACCCAAGATTTTCACTCCCCCACTCCTGATCCTGGCCACCCTCTTCACTCATCCTCTCCTCTCATCTATCTTCTATTCTGTTTGTTCCTCCTCACATCTCTTTTCACCTTCTTTTCCATGGTTCCTCATTTTTTATCTGTCTGCCTGCCTTTCAGCAAATGTAAGATTTGACAAAGCTACCACTGAATAGGTGTGCCTGAGTACTGTATTTGTGTGTGTGTGTGTGTGTGTGTGTGTGTG
>JAGFZM010000011.1:338084-378887 GCA_017657215.1 Limnothrissa miodon
GAGAACCCTTCAATAAAAAGTTTATTCTTTTAAGGTTCCACAAAAAATCTAATAAGGTTCTTTAAAGAACTTGGTAATAAATGGTTCCTTGTAGAACCAAAGAAGGTTCCCCTATGGCATCACTGTGAAGAACCACTTTTGGTTCTAACTTGAACCTTTATTTTTAAGGGTGCAGGGAGGACTGTAGGCCGTTTTTGGCCATTATAGTAACCCACTACAGCACCTGGCCACTTTGGATCTCTCCAATTTCACCTGGGCCTGGATGGGTAGAAGTGATCACATTTGTGAAATAGGAAATCGGATCAGTGGTCTTTTGTTGCCGTCTACCCAGCACTGCAGTCTGACTGAAGTGCATTAAATCACGGCCGTTAAAGTACAGTTTCAGTGAAGTGAGAGAGGAGGGAGGCAGAGAAAGAGAGGGAGGAGTGTGCTCGTATCAAGCCCTCTGCAGAGGAGAACAGGCTCCAGAGAAAATAAATCAGTTTCAGTTCATGGGGAGTTCAGCCAAGCCATGGCCCAAACCCCTCTCCCTTTTGACTCTCTCTCTCCCCCTCTTATTCGCTCTCTCTTTTTACTCTCTACCCCTGCTCTCTCTCTGTACCCCGCCCCTCTTATTTCTCTATCTCTTTCTCTTCCCTTTTCCCTCTTTAATTCCCTCTCTTCACCTCTTCTATCCTTCACTCTTTCAGAGGTTGTTTAGCAAAAAACTGGAAGAGGATTAGTAAACCCCACCAGCCTCACTATCATGGCAATGTGTAGAAATAAATCCACTAATGAAATCAGGCTTGTATACCACAAGCCACTGCGAAACTGACACACATGAACTTGACAATACTGCAAATCCATACGGACAGCTTCCAAAACCAGAGGGACAACGTCAGTCAGCAAAACAAACTAATGTACAAACTATAAAATTGTTTGTTGGCCAGAGGGATTTCACAGTTAAAAAAACAACATAATCTCCTGTTTAGATTGCAGGGAGAATGAGTATGTCTGCGCTGTGTGTCTTCTTTATAATTTTTTTTGTTTCAAACACTCTCTCTGAGATTGGAGATATCAGAAGTGGCCGTGGGCCGAGGGTCGAGATGTTCCAGACGCTTAAGACGGATGCGTCCCCATCTCTGGCCCTGGAACAAACACGACATCCATCTCTGACCTCTTCTCCACCCCAGGTGACCTTTGACCCCCTTGAGCATGGAGCCAGCTGAAAGAGCTCAAGCCAGTCAAACCCGCTCCATCCGTGGTCAAGTAACACTGTTTGAAAGGCCACCCTAAACAGAGAAAAGAGATTGAGACACCATGACAAACCGATAGCAGAGCAAGCCAAGTGTGTGTCCGAGTGTCTGCATGTATGTGTCGGGTATGGGCCAGTTTCTGAAAGACATGCAAAATGGACATTCATTCACACTTGTGTCCTCACACGGTATGAGCATACACACACACACACTCTCTCTCTCTCTCTCTCTCTCTCTCTCTCAATCTCTCTCATTCAAACTGTGAATGACAAATCACAGACTTCCTAATCAATCCCGCTTGAGCAGATCAGTGACATTGATGACAAGCGCTTGGAGCAAAAGCCTCTGTGTGGCGAGCACAACAGCCCTCTTTAACACTGGCCTTCCCGCACATAGCCCCAGGGGTGAGGGGTCAGAAGGGGCTAGGGGAGGGGACTCAACCCCGTAGCCCAGTGGACAAGCCCTTGTGCTGGGGCTCAGAGGAGGGCTTTGAGTCCCGGCAACTGCCTGCCCCCCCCCATTCCAATGATGGAGCAGCTGTGCAAACAAGCCACCCACTCCCTCAGCATCCGCCTGTTCCTCCATCACCAACTGCTTCACCCCCTCACCCCCCCTCTCCAAGACCACCATCTCCACCACCACCACATACCCCTACTCAACCCCACATGGGGCGGGCGGGGGGGCAAGTATAGCCCCGGGCCTGAGGGGAGCACACAGAAAACTGGGCACACATGGGGGGGTGGGGATGCTGGGGGGCTGCGGGAAGTAGGAGTCCGAAGAAGGAAACCACTGAGAAGAGTATGCAACAGCCAAACTGGCCAAAGGTCTGCTAGAGGAGGAGGGGGGAACTTACAGCTGCAGAGGCAAAGTGAAAGGACAGGTAGGCACTCCAAAGAGTCCTAAAGAATAGACCAGAGATAACCCTGGGAAAACCCACCCACTCCATATGTGTGTGTGTGTGTGTGTGTGTGTTTGTCTGTTTGTCTAATTTACTGGGCATGCTGGTCAGCAGTAATGTATCAAAAGTGCTATATAGTTCATGTGAACTACTCAAACATTTGCTGGGCTTTTAATGAGACTGTTCCAAATGTGAAACACAGCTTTTTATCACTAACAAACTGACTGAAAGGAATACTTTAGAGACACTCAGTAAAAAAAAAACTCAGTAGAAAAGAAAGACAAAACCTCAAAAACTTGCAGCTATGAAACATGTCCCAGCTACTCCTACTGAGAACTTCCTAACTGGCAGACAAACACACACACCAACCAAACAACTTCAACTGATCAAGAGAATCAGTGAGAGGAAACATAGAGACGGAGCTATGCGCCAAAACCCATGTTAATGCTCTAAATGCTAAGTGCAAATAATTGAACAGATCTTTTGCTGAGCCAGTAGGAAGGAGGGGGCTCCTTCCATACATAAAATGTGATGATAAGAGTTGGATCTATCCTTGAATTAGGGCTTATATCTATTGAAGTGATTTGGTAGAAAGTGATATAAAAATGATATTCCAAAGGGAAAAGAATTGTTATTTTACGTTATAGAAAACAAGTTCAAACAGCTAGCGGCAAACCCATTTCTGTTCCAAGCTGAAGCTCTGGAAGGAGTGAGGATGCCTTTCCTGTTTATTTAGAAATCTTGAGTTGGATTTACAGTTCAGTGAATTAATCCATGAATGAAAACATGCAACACTAGACAAGACTGTACAGTGCAACTGGGGTAAAGTCTTTCAGTTGGCAATGAGACATAAGGGCCCCTTATTGTGTCTGTCTTTTGTCCTCTTTCCACATAAATCTCTCCCTGCCACTCCCATGCCATTCCCCCACACACACACACACACATGCACACGCACATGCACACACACACACGCACACACACCTTTTACTCAGACACCTGATACTGACCCACATTAATCAACACTGTTTACATAAGGTAGGATTTGTTTGTAACCCTTTCACCTCCTTCCCAAACAAAGTGATGCTCGACACATAGCAACGGGCAATACCGCAAAGAGCTAGAAGTCAATTTAACAAGACACTAAATTATGTGTGCCAGGGAAAAGGTTAAGAATCACCAACGCTGAAAGACAAAGTCTCTCCCATATCTGACACTTTCAGCACCACCAGGTTTTATATCCTGAGGCTTTTAAGTACTAAAAACATTCCATAAAACTAGTGCACAAATACTCGTATCAATCTGTTTTCATTCAGGAATGTGTGTTTTGTGACAAGTGTCATACACATTACAATGAGAACACATGCTGCTTTTTATGCATGAAAGCAAAAGGATTTGTGTTTGTTTGTGTGTGTGTGTGTGTTTGTGTGTGTGTGTCTGCATGTTTGTGTGTGTGAGTTTGTATGTGTGTCTGCGTGTTTGTGTGTGTGTGTGTGTGTGAGTTTGTGTGAGTGTGTGGGTCTGTGCATGTCTACACATGTCTGCACTGTATTAACAATCCAGGCCTCACATTGTTCAGTGGTATTGTCTCCCCCTCCTCCTCTTCACTTCCCCAATCCTCCCTGCTCAAGTACAGTAGCTTCTTTTCCTGTGATAGGCGGGCACACACACCACAAAATACAAAACACGCACACACACGCACACCCAAAGGCACACACCAGGGTTTCCCCTATGTACATTTGACTGCGGCGGCCCGCCGCACCTTCAAGCCTTGCCGCCGCACCTTCAAGCCTTGCCGCCGCACCTTCACCTTTTTTTTTTCTCATCCTAAACCCCCCGTCTTCACTTTATTTTTGGAGCATTTTTTTTTTTCATCGCCCCACACCCACACACACTATACACACACAAACCACACACCACACACAAACACTCTCACACACACACACTTTCCCAGTTCTTACTCCCACTCTTATTGAAGCAACATCCTCCAGAGCCTTTCAAGTCCGTTGGTGCTCTGCACCCTATGCTTCCAGTGAGGTCAAGCCCTTCCAACCAGAGGACAAGGGGACTACGCTGCACCCCACCAAGTTCAAAGAGCCGCCCCTATTATGCATCCGCTACAATAAGGGCTATGGGAAGTGGCACGGGAGAAGGGGGTGGGGGCTTGGATGCTTTATTTCAGAGGCCTGGGGACTGACCCTGTGTGTAACGAACAACAGTCTGTTGGGGATGAAGAGGTGGAAGCTGGGCTGCTTTAAAAGGGACCCAGTTATGGTAGGGTCGGTTTCCACATGACAATAGTCCATTAGATATGGTTTGTTAGATGCAACAATGGAGCCAACGGCGATGAGAGACTGGTGTTATCACAGGCTAAAAGTGGGTCTGTTAGCATTAACTGGTATTAAACTACCCCCTTATAGCAGTGCATACTACTCTGTACACAACGTAGGGAATTTCTATTGGCAGGAATCAACAGGTCCCATCATGATGGGTTGGGTATTGCACAGAAATAGACTCTGGACACAGAATTTAAACCAGTAACTCAACACAAGAGAGAGTTTCTAGAGGTTGGGTAGAGAGTGTGACAAAATAGAAATTAATAGAAAAACAGTGTCTTGAACATTGGACATTTTAGTTTTGAGAGTGTTATTTGTGAGATTTGTTTTGAGATTTGTATAAGATGCTGTGGTTCCTATGTATTTATGTATGTATTTTTCCATGGGGTACCATCAGACCTTCACTCATTAGCTAATTTTCCCGTCCAAAGCTGTTAACTGCTCTCTTCAGATAACACAGCCTAGATTGACATACTGGCTGCCCAACCCATCTCATATATACATACTCAGTTCTTATCTTCACCATACCTTGTGTTGAAGTGTGTCACATCACATCACACACCCACACACACACACACAAACATTTCAGCTCAGCTCGGCTCAGCTCACAGCTCTTAAATCTGTCTCTAAATAACATGCCCTGAAGGGGAGGTTGATCTCCTGAGTCCCACCCTGTGCTGACAAACAGATGATCATCCGGAATTTGGAGCCCAGGTACTACCCACAATCCCATGCTTTTCTGTGTAGGGGAAAAACAAGATGGAGAAGCAGGAAAGGGAGGATGACTGAGTCCATCCTGTACTTAAAGTCCCAGATGGCTGCCTCATGACAGGAGAAAAACAAAGTCAGAGCAAAGTTTCTTCCTCTTTTTATGTTACTCATCCAAGATAAACTCTAGCTTATTATCAAAAACAAACAAAGTGATGGACAGGCTAAGATAGAGACAGAGACACAGAGACAGAAGTAAGGGGCAAAAGAAAGAAAGAAAGAAAGGAGAAGAAAGCAAGAGAAAAGGATCGAGGGTTGACAGTGATTAGGAGTTCTGTCTGTAAGCTCTCCCTGGCTCTGGCCATCTTAATCTGCCCTGACAGCCTTGCTGTTGACAAAACCCAAGCAAGATCTTGAAGAAATGCCTGGCGCCGCGAGCCACCATTAACCTTTGACCCCAAGTGCTGTGGTACTGCTGCCAAGCCTCAGGGTGTGTGTGTGTGTGTGTGTGTGTGTGTGTGTATTGAGGGGCAGCAGTCTTTAGCCGGCAGAATAGGGCAGGCACAATGTGCATCTTAAGTACTGAACAAGCACACACATGCACATTTACATACAAGCACATGCAGTCTGATGCTTACACACACACATACACACACACACACACACACACACACACACACACACACAGAAATACATACTGATGAAGCCTGTGAAACGACATATCCTAAACAAGTGTAGACAGACTGAATGGGAGAAGTGGGATCCTAAATTAAGACATATCATGATAAATTGGAACAACTTCCTAGGGGAGAACAGACACTGATAATTGCATCAGCAGGTCTGTAAGTATGTTACGGTAATTATGCCTCTAAAGGATGGCAGAAGAGTAAATTACCAGTGAACCAGAATTACTTATTCCACTTCATCAGCACTGCTTACTAGATAGAAAATACAACTGATGGAAAAGGAGAGTGCTGCTACAAACAAGTTAGTGTCATGATGCCATTCTTTGACTAATTTTCTAGATCAATTCTTCAAAGTTCAAACTTCAAAAATGTTCCCTTTCTTGGCCAGTAGTTGGCAGTCTGGTGCAGTAACAAAGGCAACTGAAGGATGTGTTAGAGAACTGCATCACTGATTTAAAATGAATATGATTAAAAATATGAATAGGATCTGGTGAGGATTATGGGAGGACTATGCATGATATTTCACACTAAAGGTGTCAAAATCCACAAGTCAGTCATACCAGGTAATGTTTCATGAGATGTTTTTTTTTTCCATTTAAATGTACAACTGTTATAACTTAATACCCTATTTGTCATACATTTTAAGTATTTATTTGAGTTTATTGGCCAACTGGGATGAATCAGAGCCATGTGCACACCAGGTGTGGGTTTGTGGGTGGGTGTTAATGCATGTGTGTGAGTGTCTGTGTGTGTGTGTGTGTGTGTGTGTGTGTGAGAGAGAGAGAGAGAGAGAGAGAGAGAGAGTGTGAAGGAGGGCCTGAAGCAACGTCATGGGCCGTGACCTGGTTGTGTAACCGCCCTTGTCATCACTTCAACAGCTTATAACTGTCTCGAGAGGCGCCTGCACCAGCTTGTAGAGGGCATCCAGGAGTTTAAAAGTAGAACTGAAAGCAAAGTAGGGCTGGGTAGATTGGGTTTTACTTACTGGTTCTAATTTGCTACTTCAAGAAAACAGTACATCTCTGGAAAAAAAAATCCAACTTAAAGGTTATAATAATAGTGATAATAATGATGAATGA
This sequence comes from Limnothrissa miodon, assembly GCA_017657215.1. Classification (NCBI taxonomy): domain Eukaryota; kingdom Metazoa; phylum Chordata; class Actinopteri; order Clupeiformes; family Clupeidae; genus Limnothrissa; species Limnothrissa miodon. The sequence continues at coordinate 345,024 of JAGFZM010000011.1, forward strand.
TGTCTATGATTTGGTTTGGTAGTTTTGGCAATTTATCTTTTTGATACATTGATAACATTTGTTGTCAGTAATTCCCTCTGTTATTGATAATAACCATTATTATTAAAGGCGCTCTAAGCGATGCTGTTTCACGTCACTTCTTGTTGACGTTCGAAGTATTGTCAAACAAAACGGAGGATAGCTCCAGAGAGGGTTCAAGCGTTATAAGTTATAGCTCACTCCTCCCCTCCCTCCCATGCCTCCCGAAAGACTCATGAACCTTGTCGTTTATTGGCTGGAACACTGTTATGTTTCGTTTTCGTTTGTTATGCTAGGTTTGCCCACTGTGTTTTGTTGCCGTTTGTGGAGCCTGGGCTGTCTACAGAGACCGCGTTTTTTTACAGTGTGTTCAGGGGACAGGCAGCTAGCAGATTATGAGGAGATGTTTGCTGTATGTAACAACACATGTTTTAGTCCTAAAAACATGTCACATCGCTTAGAGCACCTTTAAGTAGTAATACTTATCACTAGCTTTCAACTGAATTTATTTACATTTGTTGGGGTGTTGCTACAGTATACTAGGTATGGTACAACACCAGTTCTGTTTTCAGTTTCGGCCGTAGATAATATTTAGAACTATCCACCCATACCATTACATGGCAGTTGACAGTTACTGCTGTTCTGAAAGACTCTAGAAACCATGTCTGGCTATTCTTAGCATGATGATTAGCCCCATTGTCTGGCATTCACTTTATAGTTCAGTCACTGTTCTCACAAATTTACCTGCCTACAAAGAGCAGAGAGAGTTGCTCTGCTAACCAACCAACCGCTGCAATTACAGCCTGCGTGGTTAAGAGTTATATTAATTAGCACAGTTACTTATTTAAAATAAGTGTAAGCAAGCAATATGTGTTAAGGACACAAGTGCATGAATCCAAATAGTCATTCAATCTAGTTACTCCTATTTGTGTTAGAAGGTCAACTCCATTTTAGTACCAAACCCTTAACTGAAGGCACTTTTTGTGGCCTTATACCCAGAAAGCCTTGAGTCCATACAACCTCTGTAGGTAGAACTACCTCAATACCTATTACTACACTATTACAACTTACAAACTCAGTAAATTACTTAATAACAAACATTCTCACTAATAAAAGGAGGTATATAGAAAACACATTCTCGCTCTCGATGGGCCACACAAGGTCACTGGTTATGCCTTTCATCCAGCATCATAGGGTACAGTTAACATTATCATTACACAAGTAATTACACAGAATTTCAAGGCTACACAAACAAATGAAGCTAAATCTGTGCTGCATTGGGAGTAATGCAGCACAAGGCCTACTCCTGAGGCATGATTTGTTTGGGTTGCTCACAGTCTAATGCTGTCTCGAAGCTTTCTCAAAGACTGAACGGGGTTAGGGTTCAAACCTCTGGAAAACGAGCCGGTGACGTCAGGAAAGGACACATGGCAAGGCATGGCTTTGATCCAGTTATGGCTAAATTTAGAGGAGGGTCAACATAGGACCAGGCTAGTAATATTCTTATGAAACATATTTCCACTCCAAAAAACTGCAGCGTTGCCAACCATAGCAAACAGCAAAGCACGGCCAACCTGAATTAGTCACACACTGCTCCAGACTTCTCACACTCACACACTCACACTCCTGAAAACGCACCAACAAGGCTCCAAAATATTGTCACGCCAGACCACACATACTCAGCATGGAACACAGTCACCACAACCACACATTCAGGGCCCCAAACAATTTCAAACCACCAACTGCAGATTAGATAAATAACGAGATGTAGGGGGTGGAGGAAAGGCAAAAAGCACTAGTTTTCATGTGATGAGGCAAACCAACCCATTAAACCTCACAGACAGTTTCACTCTCTTTCTCTCTCACACACACAAAACACACACACACACGCACACACACACACACACACACACACACACACAGGACAAGTCAGCTGGCATATGCTGACTTAAGGGCAAAACATCAGTGAAGAATCAGTAATCCTGCTTGGATCAATGAGCGAATAAAACACAACAAACGGTGTGAATTTGTGTAAATAAGCCACAACTTTTACTGGAATGAGTGGATTTAGTTCAAGATGAAATGCGTGGCTCCAAGGGGATCCATCAAGGCCAGATTCTTATCATTAAGAGCAAAGAGCTCTAGGGCTCTAGGACTCTGGTCCAGTGAAGAGAGGGAAAGAGATAAGCAGGGTAATCACATAGCTTACTGGGGCACCTGAAGGTTGAGGTTCAGTTGAAAAGGGGGAGAGGGGTGTCAGGGGGTCAGGGAGACGATGATTGAGCATATTTCCTCATGTTTGAGCTTTGAAACGTAGTCTGACTATATATTTTTTATAACATTTTTTATGATTCCACAAGTAAAAAGAGTCCTTTCTTGGTGTTCATGGTCACCAGTGCCAACCGGCTCAGAGAGGGAGAAGGGTTGAAAGGGGGAGGAGAGCAGGACAGAGCTTTTCCCCTTGGGCTTGTTATTTGTGGAACCATTTTCAATAAAAACATGATATAATCGAGATTTCACAGCGGGGAATGAAAGTCATTTGGTCAGCCCCTCCAGCTTTGCTTCTTCATACAAAAGGACTTACAGCAGTCATGCAGGACATATTGAGAGAATCACCCATGATGACATAGGCCATGACACTCAAGCCCCTGCAAAACTCAATAACAATGTTAAAACCTGAACGCCTCTTGAGGTTTGCTCACAGCAGGTCAATCCTAATCCCGACTGGGTTTGCAAAGCCTCATCTTTGAGTGCTTCTCAGTCAGGATGGTTAGAGAACAATTTTAGCAAAACTCAATTTCATAGCAGTGGCTATGCACATCATGTTTAAGAAGAAAGAAGGGGGACTAACAAGGACCTTAACAGAACCTTTCTGGTGGCAAATAATCATTTTTGTGGCTTCAGAAGTTTCACAGAAGGGACTTCCTATTTGGATGATGTCGTTGTTGTATGTACTGTATCAGTCGTGGAACTGTGGCTGGACTACAGGGCATATGAGCCCTGCTGAGTCAACATGTCATCCCTCCCCAAGGTCAATGAGTGGACTTCCTTTGGGGTGAAGAGCAGTAGGCAGCATGTACGCCATTTCCTGCTATGAGGAAGGAGGATGTCGGATGCCACCACCATGCGGCTTCCACAGTACGCAGCAGAATTTTTAGACACAATAAGCCATCTGCTCCCCTCAGAAAACAGACTCCACCAGGTTCCTCCACTAATTTTGAGTGACTGACAAACTATAAACGGTTTGTGGTCATAGGGGCACATTTGCATAGACTGCCACAACATGTTTACACAGTCTGATTTGGCGTTATGTCCAGCAAGGTGGTGGTGTGTACAATTTTGGAAGCAGCCTTCTGAACAGAAGTAGTACAGCATTTGCTGAAAAACTGTTTGGTATAGCTCCAAACATTCCTACAGATGTTCTGATAACACAGATAATAATAATAATAATTTATAATAATAATGGGTGGTTTTGTGGTAATGAGTTAGAATCACTGAATAATCACTGACTAATGTTGTGTAATTTTTAAACAATAATCCACTGTTTGTCAAAAACAAAAATGGTTATAACAAGGATGCTAACTTCTTGTTATGGTGATTTGATTAGATTTAACATGAAACATGATAAAAGCATGATATTCCAAACACAAACATACCATTTTGACATTATGATGAAACAACATAGATAGTGGTCTTTGAGAAACCACTGTCTTCAAAACAGATGTAGTAAGTTAGAAACTTTGAAAAATATTGAATTTCAAAAATGGAAACACCATAGAAATATGCTAGACTGTACAGTAAGTCTTCATTGCTGCAGACATGGGCTTGAGGCGAGGCACGTATTTAGGAAATGGGTCCAGTCAGAGAAATCAGATCTATCTATAGGGAATATCCAAAAATAAACGACTCTGTTCTCTCATATTGGGACTTACATAAATAAGTTATCAGTACCAACACTCCACACCATGGGAAATAGCCAATCCAGTTGTGTAAACATCAACCAGTGACTTCTGGCAGACTTGAGCTCTACTTCAGTTCCATATACACACAAATACGTACTCCCCCCGCCTCACTCATGCTGTACTGCATTGGCCCTCTCCACCCCCGTGAAAATAAATTAGGCTGCTCGGAAATGACCAGCACAGGAAATTATTTAGTTTGTTGGTCATCTAGGACCTACTTGTTGGAAAAGCACTAAATTCTGACTTAACCCATTCTAAGACACACACACTGTCTTGTCCAGAAGTCACATATAATTATGAAGTCACAAGAGTACCCCTATCTCCAGCCAGGGTTTCTGTCACAAAGGTGTAACACATCATGGAAAACTCATGCTTAAGCCCTATAGGCAACAGCTTTGTGAAAACATTAAATGGCATAGGGGCTGGAGGACTTGAAACAGCCCTGGCGTATTTTTAGAGAATGTTTTAAGCATGGCCCTCATTAGCAGGTCCCTAGAGGCAGGCCCGCAGCTCATTTCAACTCCATTTAAACTTTATTTAAACCCACTTAGCCTGACCTTCCCGTCATCAAGCCCCTGCTCGCACAGTACAGCTTCACTGGTAAAGAGTGTGTGTGTGTGTGTGTGAGGTCTGGTGTCTTGTGAATCCTTTTATGATTTTTGGGACTCATGGGCTCTTGGTGATGATACTTCTCTGGTGGCATGGAGTTTGTCCTGCCAATGTCACCTCGGATTTAATCTTTGGAATCATGGGCCATCTCTCTGCAAATTTTCCAGGCAAGTTTGTTTGAGAAAGGGATTATGCAAAGCAAATTGAACTGAATCGAATCAAAGCAGACATAAACACACAAAAATGTGTGGACACACAGACCTGCACAAAGACACTCAAAGAAAACAGGCCGTTGGCCTATCACAAAGTTGTTGAAAGTCATGGAAATCCCAGAAAAAAAAAACACACAAAAAAAACAAAACAAAACAAAAAAAACAAACAGACCTATTTGTTTCACAAGGCTCTTCCACTGAGCAGGCCAGATGGCAAACACGTCAAACAGATGTTTGTGTGGGCCTGAAATGGTTAAAAACCGGCCTCTGTCTGGTCCACATGCAGAGGCGTCCGAAAGCATAGAGGAGGCCCCAAGCCTGGCCTCCTCTGCATGTTCCAGTGGAACTGACATGGCGCTGCAGAAGCAGTGGGTGAAACAAACGCACACATGAGCTTACTGACACAACACACAGTTAGAGGTGACAGACCTCAAAACATCCTGTCCCAGTTCTTCACCTCTTTGAGACCCTACACTTCACCAGAGAGCTGTCGTCATCATTAAGCACAAAGACCTGCTGCTATAGACATACACGGTGACCAGCAGTGCCCTTGTGGACAAAGCTTAAAGTTGGCAGAATGGTCATGAGTCACAACCTGAGATACAGTAGGGCTTCACATTAGGCCTTTTTCACATTTTATATCAGGAATCAAAACTTAGCTTACTAGTATGGCTATGAATTGCACAACCCAGTGAACATGGCAAAAAAAAACACAAGGTAATTAAACGCACGCTAATTCATGTAAATGTGAGTCTGTCTTAGAAAAAAACTGTCTTACAGTATGCTATAGCCCCTGGCCCAGGTGCTTAAAGCAAAATGAGGGGATCTGGGATGAGGATGTATGGGTGGCGGATGTGATTGTGGTGGGTAAGGGCTGCACCAGCCAACTCCTAAAATAACTGCAAAACAGTTTTTAAGTCTGAGGAAATTTAGGGGGCTTCTACCTTTCCTAATGTCACCGGAAATGACACCACTTCCTGCCTGCAGCAAGAAGCAGAGTGGTGCACACACAGGAAGTCGTTAGAGGTTGTTTGTATATTCGCTCTTCAAGATCAGCCCTGTGCGGCTCCAGTTATACCTTTCCCCTAGAAAATTGTTCTCCTTTTAAGGGGACCAGAATAAGGTCTGCCAGAGATAGATAGAGATCACACATCATCATTCATTATTTGGATTCAAATGCTAGTGAAAGTTTGGCATTAAAGCTAGCTTGAGAAATGAGGTTAGAAAAGTACAAGGGGGAGTATCTCATTCAAGCGACGCTAGGCAGAACAGACAAGCAACTGAATAGACCGCAAAAGCCAAGCATCCAGGCAAAGAACCTGTATCTGATCATGTTTGGAGCTTTTGTGAGCCTGCCAAATATCAGAGGCCTGGACCACATAGTCAAAGAAGGCCTGCTTCTTCCATGAGCTTTTTGGTCTGCCTGTGACCTTAAATGAGCTCCGCTGTGAATAGCTATGGTAACTGATGGTCCACTTCTCCGCGTTAACACATCTGATAGACATCTACATGTACGCTGTGGCAGTGACGTGAGTGAGAGTGCGGCTGAGCAGTCGTGATCGTAGCGGGCACGTTGTGAAACATTGCACAGTGGCTGATGCTCAGGCTCAGTGATGCAGTCGGCGCCTTTATCTTGCCACATCACGCTGAAGAGAGCCTACACAATATATAAGATAGTTGTGGAAAGTACCCAAAAAGCTCCCTCACACCACAAAGGGGGAACTTATCTGGATACACTCAAACACACTCATATATGCATACAAACCCACACAGTCTAATGACAAAGGTGTCAACCACAATCCAGCCTTTGGGATCCTGAAAACAAAAGCAAAACAAAACAAACAAAGGCGAATCTGGCACAGACGTCATGGATGGCTGTATTGAAAAACTGATTGCAACAACACTTAACCGACCATGTGTGCATGTTTGGTCCTGAATGTGTTGTGACGTTGCTGATCGTCATTACAAGTCACAGTAAACAACAAAGAGAGACTATGTGAATTGATGCAGAAGTGTTCAAACACTGCAATCAATCAGTTGTGAGATGGGGATATCTAAATACACATGTGATGGAGAGACAGAGAAAGAGAGACAGAGGGCTGAATAAGGGTTACACATTCCACATACTGACAGAAGACGATTGCAAACATATTTTAATGAACTTAAAGATCTAACGTGCAACCCCAGACGCACTGCCCTCATTGGAGCCAGATTCCAATGTCACCCCTAACTCTTCTTTCTGGAGTAGTGAATTGTTTTGTTTGGCTTGTGGCTGCCTATTTTTAGGCAGGATTCAGTGAATGCAGCTCAAATTGTCAAAATTCAACTTCACAAAACACATCAAATCAAGAAACTTGTTGAAGCATGTTTACACCAAAGCTGCAAAATAGAATGTGTTAATGGCTTCAAAAAAATGTGTATGTCAGTTACACATTTGTGTAAATGCAAAACAAAAGCCAAAGGCATCTTACATCTGTAGTTCTTGTATTATGGTTAATCATAATTAAACCTACAATGAGGGCAAAGGTCAAGTCCTAAGCCCTCCATAAACACCAGTTCAGTTCCACTCTGCTGCTTCGCCCCCTTCATTGCTTCTCATTAGCTGAACCTCTGATGCTACATGTGATCTGTGCAATCTAAGATGATTGCCCACATAAGACTTCACATATACATAGAATAACTGTTTACTACAGCAACCAGAAGGGAATATGAATGTAAAAATAATAGAAAAAATTAACTAGAAGTAAGAAAAAAGACCAATCGGAGGAGAAAAGAGAGAGAGAGATATTGTAGTAAGAAGAGATTCACAGAAAGGAGAGGAAGCAGAGTTGCCTGTCTCTTTCCCCAGTAGCAAGTGAGAGCTAGAGGAATGAGGAGCAGAAGAGCCTCAGGAAGGAAGGAAGGAAACCCTCCACCCCTCTCCTGTAGGACCAGGCAAGAGTTCAGGGAGACAGTCACCCTGTCTCTCTCCCCCATCCCCCCACCTCTCTCTCTCTCTTTGTGTTTGTTTTCCCTTCCATTTTTCTCTTCATCACTTTCAGCCACTGTGAGTGAAATAAACACTGATGAAAACGTACTCAGCACACAGCATCCAATACACCACTAATACTGCATTCATTCTCTCTTCATTCTTCTCCCCTTCCCATATTATGCATTCTTTTCCCCTCCCTAGTACAGAGCTCATGCTGACAGCTGTCTCTGATTAGCGTGTTCAAAAATGGGGCAGTCACACACCAGCAACCCCCACCCCACTGCTAGACCCCACCTCCTAGCATTCCTTCAACATGACTCTGCATTTTCATCCTTTCAGCTCTCTCTTTCTTTCTCTCTCTCTCCACCAGCCCCACCACCTCTCTGGCGTCTTCAGTTTGTGTTGGATTTTTCCATCTCCATGACCAGAAGACCACAACTAAATGTGGGAAACATGGTTATGGGAGAACTGTGTGGGGTCATTCTATAATCTCACACACACAAACACAGAGAGAGAGACTGACTCGATCTGTAAGTATGACAAATGCTTGAGCTGCATTTTCTTGCATGAACCTTGGTGTAGAGGCCTGCACTCCCGCGGGTGTACCGCGAGACCCGCGGGACCCAACGCAAAACAGTGCAATGCGGGAATAAATTTGAAAGCTCATCGCGGGCGCGGGCAGGAGCGGGACTGCACTATGCGGGAGCGGGCGGTAGGATGATAAACTGCAGTCCCGCAAACACAATATGTGTGTAAAATAAAATATACAAATGATTAATGTAGTGCCTAGCATACATAATTTGTGCTGAATAAAATCATTAAAACTTGCAGATGTAGACATTGGTTGTTGGTTGGAAAGGTAGGTATCCATCAGACGACCGAAATTCAATGTTGAATCAACGTGATGGACGGTCGTAGTGGTACACCCGCGGGAGTACAGAGCTCTGCGATAAACTTCAAAAAGTTCAGCCAATTAAGAGACCTTTCAGTGAGATAGAAATTAACGTCCCTCTTGCAGGATTTTTTCGGGCGGGAGCGGGACAAAATATTGCTGGTGCGGGCGGGAGCGGGAGTGAAAATTACAATTCTTTGCGGGTGCGGGCGGGAGCGGAATAGCACAATGCGGGTGCGAGCGGGAGCGGGACTGATAATTCTGTCCCGCGCAGACCTCTACCTTGGTGTTTTAAAAAGAGCAGTCAGCATGACAGAGTAGGATAGCAGAAGCATGATACAAAAGAAAACAGTGGACCAACTCTTTCCTATCAGATATCAGCCTCACTGTGACAGACCACACATAACAACCTAATAGATGTGCCAATCTATGTGTAGAATTACATGCATTGTACTTAAAGTTCAAATGAATGCTTGTTCTACATATGATGGTACAGAGCAGTTGCATTGACTTGGTGGTTTTAATTGAAGCCTGACCTCAAATATTTATTGTTAGATGTGTTGGGTGTTTGGTGCGCTGGTAGTGTAAAGGCCCTGTTTTACAAACTCGTGTGGCTGAGCCAAAGTATGTTGGTGACAGAATATCCCATCAAAAGCCAGTCCCACTACATTCTAACAGGGTTGGCCTGTGAATATCCAGGAAATCTGAAAAGCTGCCTTGCTGTAATGCAGTCTACAGGGAAAGATAAAACATCCATATTCGATTTGGTATGAATGTTGCAGTCATTACATGGACTTTTAGTCTTTAGGTAAAGGCATGCCTTTAGGAGAAGACAAACGTTTCAAAATATGTATGGCACACACGCACACACACACACATATCCAGATGGTGACATTTTCTTTCTTTTTGTTCAAATACAGCAAACCAGTCTGAGACTAAAGAATCTCTAAGCTCCAAAAATTGGCTCAACACACGATTTCCTGTTGCATGTGAGCGTGCTTCATCACGGACGTCTGAAAAAGGCCAAGGATGCTGATTCTAGCGCTGGATAACAGATGCCTCGTGTCCGATTTCATAAACACGCTGGAACATTTTCATCCATCATTCTGTTCAACTTGGAATCTGCAAGGCTTCTAGTCAAAGCGCTGGGGCTTGATGCTGCTTCAGTAAATTACAGCAACAATGTTTTATCTCTGCAACAACCCCCCCACCCCTTTTTCTCTATCCAAAATGGCCACCTTGAAGAAAGCAGAGATTAAACCTTTCTCTACATTTTGTTATTATTAAAGGTATAGTTCGGTTTTTAACACTTTGAGCCCATTTCACAGGTTGTCTAAAATGCAATTAAGTGTTTTCTTCCTCCTCGACTGGAGATGGGACCGGGCACTTGCAAACTTGGCCTTGATCCACTGGCACCACTGGGCAACACCATGGGTGACTGGCGTAAAAGCATAACTGATATTAGGGAAAAACTGATAAAGCTCCTCTACCACCTGCGGTGGTGGCGCAGGTGGTAGAGGAGCCGTTCAGTGACTGCAAGGTTGCAGGTTTGAGCCCCACTCTACCTGACCCCATCGAAGTGTCCATGAGCAAGACACTGAACCCCAAATTGCTCCTGGTGGCAGGCCTTCCACTGGTGTGTGAATGGGTGTGTGATTGGGTGAATGCCATAGCAGGCGGCGCGTGTAGACGCAGCGGCCTCTGGCTCTCCTGACTGTGCGCATCACTGTGGGATAGCTAGAAACATAATTTTGATTCCTCTGTATGTCCAGTATATGTAGAGAATTGACAATAAAAGAGACTTAACTTAAAGAGATAGAATGAGAAAAAAAGAATGTGAGAACGGAAAACCAAAGCTAGAAGTAACACCATGAGGGCATGGTCACAGTGTTCAGCAGCAGAAGATGCTCTAAAAACTTTCCACCACCAACTTGGAGTGAACATAAGCAGCTGCCTACAATATGCTGCTCTGCTTCCTCCTCTTCTTTTTTCTGAGGGACTCAGACTCGCATACTGTACACATAAGAAACCTTTTCTTACTCCTCCCCTCTTTTCCTTCTTTTTTTTCTTGTCCTCGTAGGTACTCATAGGTACTGATTTTATTTGTTTTCTTTTTCTTTTCTCTCCCCCCCCCCCCCCCTTTCTATGTTTTATGAATTCCTGAATAAAAAGTGAGACTTTATTGATAACACATCTGAACTCTACATTTTGGTCAGCCAGCTGTTGATGACACAAGAACTGTTTAATATGACCCATTTCGACTGAAGAAAACTGTTGACTGGAGTTGTAGGCATTTGATGAACTAGAGGACTGCATTATTGCATCTTAATGTAGATTGCATCTTAGTGTAGAAGCTAAGTTTGGACTAGAGTGGAAGACAGAGAAAGATAAAAAGATGTATTTCATGATGCGTTTGTATTCCAGGTAACATTTTGCTGCAGCTGCACTTTTTAAAGTCATTAAATGAAACCCCCTTTCAACAGGTCAACTTTAAACATTTTAAACTGTATGTCTACAGTTTGAAGTTGGTATAGAATTCTCTTATAGACTGCTCCAAGGCACTGCTGATTATTATAAAGAAACATATGGACACTGGACTATTAGAAAAGCATCAAAACAGTGGACCTACTCTGCCTCTTGTCAGGTAATGCAGACTGTTTTTGGTGAGTAACTTTAGAGAGAGGGACAGAGAGAATATGTAACTGTGCTTGTTTGAATACATGCATGTGAGAGTGTTTGTGAGTGTGTTTGAGAAAAAAAACTGTGTGTGTGTGTGTGCTTGAAGAAGAGAACAGGATTTAGCTATTGGATGGAGACAGATGGACTCTGAAATGTTTTGTCCAAGAAAATGACCTCCACTGTTTCCATGGCAGCCAGGCCATTGATTTCTCAATCTTTCTCTGTCTCTGTCCAGAGCCGCACTGAGATCTGGTTTCAGACATCCAGAAATGGACAAGGACACCTGGTCCAGAGGTCAAGCACGTTAGTCCCCCAGCCATCTCCAGCAGGGGGTTTTAGTGAACAGACAATTGTGTGTGTGCATGCTTACTCAATGTGTGAATGTCACTGTGTACATCTGCATTTGTATGTGTATGTGTTTGTGTGTGTGTGTTTGTGTGTGTGTGCATGCCTACTTCTACAGCAATTTCTCTGTGGTAAACCTAATTCCGACCTGAGGGGCATTTTGAATTGAGTTCATCTTAAGACCCTCAAATAGCCCCTCAAATCTCTAGGACATCTGTCAAGACTATTGCTTTCAATTTCCTACTTTGAACTTTACACTCTCCCATTTCGCTCTTGTTGACCCTTAAGCAAATGTCAGATGGTAAAAGCAACAACGTGGCAATTTGGCCAGCTATACCATAGAGGGACAGTGCGACTTTCATGTATTCTATGTACCCACATATGAAGTGTGTGTGTGTGTGTGTTTGGGGGGGGGGGGGGGGGGTTCATGTGTGTTCGGGGGAGTCATGGGAATAGAGCATGCGGTGCACCACTAACAATTTGTGGGCAACCCTTTATGGTTAATTAATTTCTTGTCATTTCTGTATTTTCTCTGACACTGAAAAATTCTGTGTCCTGATGGCATGAAAGAAGGAATTCTTGCCACCACATGTCCCTTGTGGGTTCCTGTAAAGTTAAAGTAAATGCTATTATGAAACAGAAGGGGCCAATGGAATGGTAATCATTTACCATTTTTAAATGAGACAGAAGGGAAGGAGACGGAGAGGAAGAAAAGGGGGAGGTATAGTGGACCTATTCTATCCACGGAAAATAACAGTTACATAGAGGTCATTAAAAGGCAAGTATAACAGTTCATATGAAGCCTACGTGTACAATCGTGAGGTTTTAAGTTGCGCTTTCACTTTGCTTAAAGCTTTGAAAGGTAATTCTTTTAAAATTTCATGCTCTTCTCTGATAAGGTACGAAGGAAACCTGAGAATACTACCATTAATGTAGGTGTTAACAGACAAAGTAAAATGACATTGATTGTGCTGTCTCTACTTCACTAGTGTATCTACAGCACACTCACACAGACACATACACACAGGCAGTGGCCCACCCACAAAATGACAGAAATTGCCTGATGCATGTTAACCAGAATGCCGGTAAGCTGCATAAATGTCCGCATACTGCTTTTTCTAGATCATATGTGTGTGGGTTAAGTTTTTCTGTTGTTAATCATCACAGAAATGTGATGCTTAGTGTGATACAAGGCATCAGGAATTAGACCATTACATTTAAAATTTGAAATTCTATTCATTTTATTTAATTATGCAAAAGGACTAACCACACTTATTGCAACTAAACATCAGTGATCCATGTGGGGGCCCAACTTGGCCTCAGTATTTAGGTATATTGCAATAGATATCCAAATGCCCCCCATTAGGCTTCTGTGGATTTGTTGCATTGCGTACTATATGTGAGTGAGTGAGTGTGTGTGTGTGTGTGTGTGTGTGTGTGTGTGTGTGTGTGTGAGAGAGAGATTCATTGTCTCCTCAGTACGCATCCTAGGGGCAGGATGGTGTGCAATAAACAGGTTCCATAAATCTCCCACCCTCACATTCTTGTCTTCTAATTTTCCCCAAAACAACAAACAACATCCTTTTTCCCTTTTCACAATTACCAAATTCTGATACTTTGCTAAGGCAGAAACTTGTTCATATGAATGGAAGGATTTTAAGTGCTTTTAGGTGGGAAAATATGTTTAACCCAGAGATAAACAACACCAAATTCAGCAGTATTTTAAGGACAATTTGTGTTTTTTTTTTTTAAGTAGATAGTGATTTGCTATGACTTAAGTTGAGAAATAAATGAGACAGTTCAAAACCTTCACTAGAGACAACTTTGAACAAAAATAAAACACGTGTGCAGCGCCTAAATGGTTAATAAATCGTTTCTTAAACACACATGCACCGGAAAGTCCCGCGCGCATGACTTTGGTGCCTGATAATTAAACGTGCATTGATTAAAGAGGCAGCTGAGAGGACAGGACTCACCGACCTCACCCTTATGGTATACTTTTTCAATGCGAAAAAACATATCCTCAAGAGCCCTTCACATGCATTTCTGTGTAATCTTCTCTCCTAAATAGCCTACCACTAAATTGTCAAAATCTAAATGGCTACAACGAGGTAATTGTGATAAACTTTCACTTTAACGCATGACTCCTTCTCATATGCGACTGACTGTTATAGGCCTGTATACATGGGATAGGCTACATTGTCACTCACTTTTAAACAACCAGTGAAGACGTGAAGTTTCCATGTCTAACAAAAGTTCGTAGCCTGAACTCACTGCAGGGAGAGACGCCCATTCAATGTTACGTTCACAAGCCCCTCCTGCTTGACAGTATAAAGCAATGCTGGTAGGAACGCAATTGCAGAGGGGGTTTTGTTAGGGTAGAGGTGCACTTGAAAGACAACCCATCTTGCAGCAGATTTTTTTTTTAGCATTGTTTTATTTATTTTTCTTCGAATCGAAGATGACCACAGCAGTGGCTTCGCCTTTTGACTTCAGCGAAATGATCAAGGTACAGAAGCTTATGCTTACCGTGGTGTCGCAGTGATCTCTGTTTGTATGAAGTTCTGGCAACATTTCAGTTTATTTTAGATACTTTAAGTATGGCCTAATGGAATTTTGTTGTAGCCTACTGTCCCTGCGTGTAATAAAGTAGCATAACGTGTGTTATTTTTGTAACGATTGAACTTGGCAAAAACCTGAGTTCTAGAACAATCAACATGCTTTTCATTGCTTCAAGTTAGCGTGTTGGATAAAGCCTATTTTCCCACACAGCCAAGTTTGGATGGCGTGCAACGCCTGATCTCCCATCAATTAGGCGGACTGCTTTTACTCCATTTTCTGCGTTTTAGTAAATCCCAATGACTCGTTAAAATCAGTCATTAGTCACGACTAACGTTAGCCTATTCTGTAGATGGTTAATGCCAGTTAAGTTTAGCCTATTTTGATGGCCTACACAAAAGACGCCATAACTTTGCTCCTTTCAAATGGGAACAGGAACAAAACTTTGCTCAATCTTATGTTAGGTCTGAGTTGCAAAGTAACTTTAGGATTACATAGGAGAACACAGCTACTCTGTTGTGACTGACGAACACGTCGTGACTGACTGGTGGCATCCAGCAAAGTTTGTCAACGATGTTTGATTTAAATGCTGCAGTGTAAAATGATGTGTTTATAATTGCGAAAATTTGCTCTTTTGTTGTTGATTCTAGACACAATAACGACATCATTCTCCTGCACGTTTCTAAAGATGATTAATGAGGGCAGTTTTTGAGTCATACCTGGAACTCTGTGCAGTGTGCACCCATGCTTAGCGCTTCGTCCTTTGTAGGCCACGAATTGGATAAGACGCAGTTTAAGGCGAGATAGGCTAACTTTTTAGATGGGTGAACGTTGTTATGACATTTTGATTATACCTACTTGTGACCCATGTTGTGAGTGCTCGCCCGTTAAACTAGCTGTAATGTCACCCCCCCCCCCCCCCCCCCCCCTTGAAGAACTTCAATGTTGCAGTCATTAACTTAATCTTGCCTCACTTGCTTCTCCAACAACTTTTTTTCTCCAATAGAACAACAAAATGCTGAACTACAAGAATGACATACTCACCAGCCCACATGGGTTGTCCATACCCTGTTCCAGTGCCAACATGACCAGTTCAACCCTGCTGGACAGGAAAGCTGTGGGAACTCCATCTGCCAGCATGTTTCAGCGTCGACACTCTGTAAGCCTACCCAGCAGCTCCAGACTCAACCACAACCAGTTTCTCAACACCAAACCCTCTGATGTGACCTTGGTGAATGCTAGGCTGGTGGGCCATGGCGTAGGCTGCAGCATCATAAACAACAATAATGGCAGCAGCAGCAACAAGGAGAACCGCCTTAGAGAGCGCTCCTTCTCTGAGACTGGTGAGTGCCTGCTAAACAAAGGTGGTGCAGGTCTTAGCCTCAGTCCCCTCCCTACCTCCCCCACAAGCACCAACAATGGCAGCAACCCCTGCCTTGGCACCCCAACTGGGCAGGTGAACTCCAGCCGTTACAAGACAGAGTTGTGTCGCCCCTTTGAAGAGAATGGCTCATGCAAGTACGGTGACAAGTGCCAGTTTGCCCACGGTATCCACGAGCTGCGCAGCTTGAGTCGCCACCCCAAGTACAAGACAGAGCTGTGCCGCACCTTTCACACCATTGGCTACTGCCCATACGGGCCACGATGCCACTTTATCCATAATGCTGAGGAGCGCCGGGGGCCACCACCGTCCGCACCCATCTCGCCCCTTTCGGCCTCCAACAGCAAGCTAGAGCGCCCGCGGCTTCACCACAGCTACAGCTTTGCCGGCTTCCCCAGCACGAGCTGTGTCTCTTCCACCACCACCTCCTTGTGTTCCTCCTCGACTGGAAGCAGTGGCAGCTACCTGCGGGATGTCCCGACCTCTCTCACCCCACCACCCATCTTCCCAGCCGAGGAGGACATCCCAGAGTGGCCCAGTAGCAACCCTTTCACGTTCTCTGGCCAGAAGCTGGCCAAAATCTTCTGCCCCTCGGTAAGCCTTCCTTCTGGGGATACACCATCTTCAGCAGCCCCTGGGGCAGTATCAGCCTCCAACTGCACACCTACTTCTCCTACAGCCAATTACACCATCCGTGGTGGGATGGTGATCTTCAGGTATGAGAATGAGTCCCCGAAATCCTTTGAGCCCTTTCCAGACAGATGCTCTGGGGATGCCACACCACCAGCAGCAGTACCTGTGGCAGCGGCAGCCTCCACTTGCGCATCTGCATCTCCTACAAGTGATTACTGCATCACCAACAACGGGCTGGTCCTCTTCAGGGTTGAGAATGAGTCCCCAAAACCCTTTGAGCCCTTCCCAGACTCAGACCAGGAGGGCTACAATAGCAGTTCCAGCAGTTTGAGTGGCTCTGAGTCACCCATGCTGGACCTTAACCGCCGCTTGCCCATCTTCAGCCGTCTTTCCATCTCTGATGACTAGGTGTAGATAAAGTGGATCATATGGGGGGGAAAATGATGATAAAAAAAGAGAAAATTGGATTTTTTTCCCCAAAAAACATCAGCACTGTGCAGATGCTGCTTGCTCCACCCTGTGGGAGGCAACAGCCGCATACACACTTGAGAACACACTTGAGTTCTCTGCGACCTGCATCCACATTTTAGTCAAGTCCACACAACCCCTCCAAGGTGTGCGATTCGCTGTGTATCGTTTTATGTGGTTGTGCATTTATTTTCTCTTCTCGTGTCCAATTAGCCTCTTCAGGAATTAAGATGCAGTGAAGTAAGGGATTTTTTTTTTCTTTTGTCTTATTTTGCTATTTGAGTAAGGAATTAAAGGATGAGGGTAAATAGACATGATTTCTTCCATTTAGAAGTGCCCAGTGTCTAGCACCCTTCAGTCTCCCATGATATCATCTCATGCCTTAATGCCTTTGTGTGCGTATGTGCACAGGAATACCACAGTAGGGTCAGGTGATGGCAAGATGGTGGGGGGTACGTTGGATAGTTGTCGGTGTTTGGAAATTTATATTTTGACGTTCCATTTTCTTTTCTCTGTCTATGGTTGAACAAAAAGACTGTATGGTGGGATGTGTGTCACGGCGGGCGGCCTACTCTTTGGACTCTAATGGTGTCGTCAGTCACAACTCTGCACTCTCTTGCCAGGACCAAACAACACGGCTATTTTGGCTCAAGCTAAAAACAAAAGCAGTGTCCCAAGTGCCTAAGGGCTTTTTATGTATGTGTGGGGAAGTGGATGCACATTTTGGGCCTGTAAGGACTACTGATTTGAGTCTCCCCTCCTTTCTCCAATTTCTTTTTTTGTCATCTGTTACACAGGGATGGAGTGTACTTTCTGCTAGTGCATTTTCTAGTGTCTCCTCCTATCGGCTTGTCATTCTGCTGGTCAAGAGGAAAAACTGCCACAAACGAAAATGAGTATCAAATTTTCCCTCCTCCCCTTGATCCCGCCCTTTTTGAATAGGCTGCCAACTGCGGGGGGAATTCCAACATTCCCATGATCCTTAAATTTAAAGCCCTGCAATTTAAAGCCGAGTTGCCCTGAAACCTGTTCCACTCCCCTCTGTTCTCTCCTGATGACGCGTGGGTTTTTTTTTTTTTTTTTATCATTAATACTTATTACGATTGTTCTTGTTTGAAACCTTTTGCAACTGAAGGTTTTGCTTGTCACTGCTTGTTTAACTTATCAAAAACATATTTATTGGTGATCATATGCATTTTTTTGTTAATTGTTTGTATTTATCTTGTTAATGAAACGATAGAATATATATTTTCTTTTATGTTAAATTATGATCTTCCGTATTAATCTAAAGATTGTGAAGACTTGTTAACTTCCTTTTTTCACAGTTTAATATATTGTACTACAGTGACTTGTTTGCAACTACACTTTGATAAAAATGAAACTTAATTTAAATCAAAAAGTATGCATTTTTGCATTTTGATTATTTATTAAACACATTTCCCAAATATTGGACTGCACATTAAACAAAAAAACCCTGAGTATTCATTCCTTTGCAAAGGTATTTTGACTGTACCACCCCCCTCCTCCCAATGACACCTCAAA
Organism: Limnothrissa miodon; assembly: GCA_017657215.1. Classification (NCBI taxonomy): domain Eukaryota; kingdom Metazoa; phylum Chordata; class Actinopteri; order Clupeiformes; family Clupeidae; genus Limnothrissa; species Limnothrissa miodon. The sequence continues at coordinate 363,295 of JAGFZM010000011.1, forward strand.
TGGCACTCAACCCCTCGGTCAAATTTGGATCTGATACTTTTGTCTTGAGGTCAACAGAACAAAACCGCATGCACGTGTTTACATACAATTACCAGCTCATCGCTTGTCTCTTTTTTTTTTTTCTTTTTTTTTTTTTTCACTGTAGCAAAGTTGGGTGGAGTTGGCAACCTTTGATTACTAGATAAAGCCAAATGGCTACTTGCTTTTGCCAGTTAATCTCAAACCCTGTCTCTTCAATTATGGAACTGACCAAGTGCCAAATGTAGCCGTGCTACAGTGACTTGTTATGATTCATACAGTTGCCAGTGGCTCTGAAAGAGGACTGCATGCGTTATGTAGCATTTGCTTGTGTTAACCTTTGTTATTGAACAATCAATGAGGATGTGTTAATTCTCAAGTGACCGTTAAGAGAAAGTTAAAGCATGATCAGTGAGTGTTTTCGGCCCTGTAAAGTTGATGTTTGTGTGGCCTTTTTTACACTGTGTTTGATCTCTTAAAGTGCCTGTTCGATACATTCCGATGAGATAAAAACCTATTGCCCTGCTTTGGGAAGATAAATTCTCCAGAAAGCCTTATTTTCCCCTTGTAGCTGGGTAGCAGTCAATGCCAAGAAAGTACCTAAGCTGATGAATGTATATTTTATTTTTTTTATTATTTTTACAGCACTTCTGCTGTTCACTACAATTCCATGTGATTTGTCGTCTTTGTAATGACTGATTGCAGTTGAACCAATAAACCCCATATTTTTGAGTTTAATGATGGCTCCAATTCTGCACACTGTTTTTTTACTGTAGCACATCTAGTGCTTCTGTAATAGTTCCTACAAATCAGCTTCATCTAATCTCAGAAGACTACATACACACAGGCTAACGCCTCCCACATACACACACACGGTGTACCAATAAGTAAAGAACAGTCTATTCTTAGGCATAGTCCCTTTTACAACTGTGAAAATGAATGGGTAAGAGAATGAAAGTGCAGAAAATAATCGTAGGGGTAAAAGCGCCTGTGGTTGTACGGGGAAGGAGTAGCCCTGCAGGGAAATCTGATTGGTTGGTCCAGGGGAGAGATTGACAAGGCGTCTCCTTGGTGACAAGCAGGGCCAAATCAACCAAATCAGGGATGATGTATGTGTGTGTGTGTGTACCTGGAAACCTGGATTTATTGAGAACTATTGATCAGGACAAGGGGGCATGCAATGTTTGCATAAAAGTATGTGTGTTTGTTTATGACTGAAGGGAAATCCAGGTTACATGTAGATTTGAAGCAAAATAAATGGTCTTTGACTCTTCATTGGGCAATGCCCTGCAGTTTGAAATAGTCTGGCTATGATGTGGAGGTATAGGGGCTATGTGGCTTTGGTATCTGTACCCTACAGCCTTGAGCCCATGCTATTTCACTCATATTGCTGCCAGTTTGACAGGGGAATACCCACACAGCCTGTCATGCCCATGACATACATTAGTGCTTATATTGGGTTAAATAAGACATGGTGTCTGTACAGTGATGCTATTCTCTCTGTCTCTTGGGAAGGGCTCTTGCTAACTGTATTACTAATCTCATACACCAAGACCTAAGCTTCAGTAAGGCACTGAACAGAGACCAATGGAGAACCTTTGATTAGGAAACAGATATTGCTAAGCGCTGGCATCAGGCAACACTCAGCAGTCAGATGTGGAAATAGTTAACCACTCTTTTGAAACAATGACCAATATCAGCAATCATGTCCTACTGACTGATTGATTGATTGGTTGATTTTATTCATGGATTAGAGGAGAATATTATTCAATGCATATTTAAATAAAAAATGAAAACCCTAAAATGGTTCTTGATGTTAAGAACACAATTTTTCTTCAGTTTTGACTTAACACATGCCTTTGAAACTTGTGTCACATGGGTCCATAACTAACTGGACTTTTACTTAAAGCAGAAGATAGGGAACAGAACGTCAATTTATTTCTCTTTTATCTTCCGGGTGGTGGTGTTTTAGCAGTGGATGCATATGTGCTTGCTTTTTTGTATGTTTCTTTTACAGATAACTCAGTGGTACCTTGGCTGTGAGCTGTTTCCTGTTTGCAAAGGTGTGCTTGTCATGCAGCTTCACCTAGCCCGACCGCGGCGTACAGTACACACTGCTCGCATGTCCTGTCTCATGACAAGCGCGAGCTACAGGAAGTGGGTACTCTGTGGAAGGTATTTTCTATCTCAGGGTGGCGAGGTGGAAAGGAGAGGAGGAAGACATGCCTAAGATGCCTGTCTCTTTCTTACTCTCTCTCGTTCTTTCTCTCTTTTTTCTTTCGTCGACCCCAAAAATTGAAACAAACACCTGTTCTTTTGCGCAGGGTGCATTTGCCCCTCTGCAGTCGCAGCTGTTGCAACTGCGCATGCTGCCCTGCTTTATTGTGTTCACTGCACACGGCCCTGCCCGCAAGGTTGAGTAACTAAATGCCATCACCCCCCCCCACCCCCCCCCCACCCTCACACACACACACACACACACACACACACACACACACACACTCTACCTGTTTGACTGACTGCACTGGACTGTCTTTCATAAGAAAGTAGACTTTGTCATGACTGTCAGGTATCACATACCTCCTGTGAGTTTGATCAAGGCCTAAGCAAACTCAGCTCTGCTTTTTCTTGAACTCCCTACTGACATGGATAAGGGCTCAGTCGTGTGCATGTGTGTGTGTGCGTGTGTCTGTGTGACTGTGCATGTTTTTTTATTTTGCCTGAAAGTTGGCCACAAACTTTCTCTTTTATTTTTCTCTCCTTTTGATATTTTAATATTAACTGCTCACTTTCTCACTAGTCCTGCCCCTATTGTTTGCTATGTGGAATAGGTTCCTCTACTGCACCCAAGCTAGGTAGCCTCAGTTAGTCATGTGTTGTGGCTGGACTGCCTGTGGACAAATAGACGAGTCCCACCAGTAAAACACAGGAGCCTCCCCTGTGGACCTCGACTCAGGCCAAAGTCCAATCAAGGCAAATAAAAACCTTTGGAGATGTGCATCCTCACAAGCCCTCTGTCATAAGACTCACCAACCTCATTATGACAGTAAACTGGCACTCCCAGGAAAGCTTCTTCAAACAAGCTTTGCTGATGGCCTACGTCCCTGTTTCTTGGTCAAAAAATAAAAGACAGGAAATGTGGCAGTTTTTTTGTTGCAGTTTTTTTTCTCTATTTCGAACACTATCAAATTTTGTGGGAAAGACTTAACATTAACAATTACTATACAAAGAAACAGACAGGGTCTCTTGCTCCATCTCTCTTTATTTCTTGTTCCTTTTCAGACACACATGAGCACACACACTGGTACACAGAAATACATTTGCACATCCTTCTCGGCCATGCATGGCAAGCAAAAGTGTCATGCTCTATCTCATTCTCTCTCCCCACCTCTGTTTCTCTCTCGGTCTCTCTGACTGTGCCAGGGTGTGTATGAGTGTGTATGTGTGTGTGTGTGTGTGTGTGTGTGTGTGTGTGTGTGAGAGAGAGAGAATGTGAAGTACAATATACCTATAAAATCTACCTAATTTAACAAATCTCCACCTTAGCTTTAGGCTTCCTACACAGCCCACACAATGAGTCGACATGTTTCCATCCACCCACACTTGTGTATACGCACTCCAAACATGCATACTCGCACACACAGCCAAGAGTTCTTCAGAACTCCGCTCACTGTCTGGTATGACATAAGAGAATGCACAAAAAAGGGACATCACCAAAACTTTCACATTTATACACATGCATACACACGCACAAATGCCCTCCCACCCCGCTCTCTCTCTCCCTCTTTCTTTCTTTCAATTTTTTATTCTTTTATTTTTTTATCTTTTTACTCTTTATCTTTTTTCTTACACACAGAGACATACACATTCTCTCTCTCTCTCTCTACCTCTCTCTCTCTCTCAGACACATACACACACACACACACACATCCACACGGAACCATGATGGGTAATGGTTTGACAGGCCAGGTGCAGAGACATAGAACTGATTTGCTAAGGAACAAACTAAAGGGGAAATATGGGTTAAAGATCTTATAATGGAGTGAAAATCATTCTCTCTCTATCTGTCTCTGCCTTTCCCTCTCTTTTACTCACTTCCCGTATTCCAGCCCGATCTGTAGGGATACTACACGAGATTGGGAATTTCCGTCTCCCTGTAAGTAGTATAGTACAGTATCCACCCACGCCGTTAACGACAAACTGTGTTTACCGAACACTTGAGAGCGTTCCCTCACTAATCCACTTGTTGGGCAGCCACCTGTACACATGGCACACGATCTGAGTTGAGCCAGGCCCATCTGCTGTACAGTATGTGCCAGGGAACAACACATCACATTAACACTGTGATTCCAGTTACACAGTTACACAGTTAATCTTGTTTCCAGCTGCCTCCACCTGGTCATGGCCACCATTACTCTTTCCTCTCATCCTGTCACTGTCCCCCCCTCCTCCTCTGCTCTAACTCTCTCTCTCTCTCTCTCTCTCTCTCGCTCGCTCTCTCTCTCTCTGTACATTTATATATAATCCCACTTTTGTTTTTGTCTTTCTTTTTTTTTTCTTCTCTCCCATTTGTGTTTGAGTCTCAGAAGCTGAGCATCTGTTTCCTGGAGGTGAAGGTACAGATCAGGCTCTGACATGCAACCACTTCTCTCCTCTCCCCAAGGCACAAACCTGTGTGGTTGGGTGATTTTGTGTGTATTTGTGTCAGTGTGTGTGTGTGTGTATGTGAACTCCTACACAGACACAGGCACACACAAAATAACCCAACCACACAGGTTTGTTCATTAGACAAATACACACACACACACACACACCTACACACATTTGTGTTTTGTGTGAACTCTGAAGAAGTTGCCTGGAGGAAAAAGACACTTCTGCGGTCATTCTCCCCTGCAATATACTTTAGAACACACACCAAGCCTGCCAGGGCCACAAAGCCTGCAAGAGAGGCCGTCTCCGCCACACAATCCATCACTAGCACAACACAAGCAGAAATAGCAGCTGCCTTCAGTTGCTATTTTGACAGGGATGATTTAGCTGTTCAGATGATCTCATGATAGAGTCTCAGTTGTGGTTTTGATAGCCTCTCGAATGTACACTTCACCAAACTGCTCTCTCAAACATATACAAACACAGACATGCAAATACGCCTAAGCTGTACAAGCAATAAAGAAATATGTGGTATCGCTTCAGATTACGACCCTGGGTAAGGAGTTGATAAGACAACAACATAACAACAAGTATCAAAAGGTATAAAAGGAGAGCATACTGCTGGAATAACATGTAGCACACACATATATGTAGTGTAAGGGCTGCCTAGGCTACTGCTGAGGAAATGGTCAGCAAAAACCTGAAATCCACACCTGAAATTGGTTTAGAAGTGTAGCCTATCTAATTGTCGAGTTATCCATTGATTCATTAAAAATGCATGGCAGAAACTTCAGCTATACTGTAGGCTGAGCGTAAGAAGCTCAATAGGCAATTTCTATCCAGGGCTCACATTATTGTCTGCACTGTACTGTATTGTACGCCATGTTAGACAGACTCAGCAGTCTCTCAAGGTGTGTGTTTTTGCAGAATACTTTTGCAGTATAATTTATCCCTTGATACTTTTTCTTATGTTATTCTTGCCCACTCTGCACTTAGTCCTTCAGGGGTTATAATCCAAATCATTGCCATCATTTCTGAGAAATCAGATCAGGTTTAGAACAACAGATGTCACAGAAGGAGAGATCTGTGAAAGAGTTGTGCGCTGATACTTCTACTATCATGGAAGACTAGACAGTCTAGAGATATAAGTAGTGAAGTATGAAAGCGAGAGAGTAGAAAAGTATGAGAGAGTAGAGAAGTTTATATTTAAGTAGTGTTATTACTCTGCCATCTGAAACATTGGCTCATGAATCCTGTAAGTGAAAGTCCTCTAATGGTGCACATATGCCTGAGAGGTGGACAATCCTGAGTCGACAGATAGGAGAGGACATTATGGGAACCAAAATGCTTAATCCCCAAAGTTTTCACAACTATCTTAGCACAGTAGCACGGTAACAGCACTGTGAGAGAGCACTATGCAAACAGACACTCATGCACGCACACGCACACACACACACACACTCATGTACGCTCGCGCGCACGCACACACACACACACACACAAATCTGAGTTCTGTACGTGATTAGAGAGAGGTTGATACACAGAAAGTCACATGTGCCTTTGGTCATCAGGTGTTAAAACAAACCAGTCATTTAAAGAAGCCCATACAGATGTTTGTGTGTGAATGTGCATGTGTGTGTATGCCTCAGAGAGAGAGAGAGAGAGAGAGGGAGAGAGAGAGAGAGAGAGAGAGAGAGATATCAACACTGATTTTTTTAGGTAGCCACACTTCAAAAAGTTCCTTCTAGTAAGAACCTGCCAAACCTGCTGCTCTGTTCCCTCAGGCCTGACAACCTGTTGAGACACACCTAAACACACACACACACACACACACACACACACACACACACACACACACACACACATTTAAAGCTTCTAGGTAATCTGATACTTATCTTAACTGTTATCCTTAGTACTTCAGCATTTGTGTAGTCCATTTGAAGGAATCTCTGCACTTGAAAGCACAGCACTAGGCCAGAAGCCCCTGCCTATAGGAAGAGCACTGATTTTTTGTTTTTATTCCTTAGATAATATTCAGATACAGTACATCACAAAATGATTTAATACTGCAAGCCTCTTGATTCCAAAGAATTCACAAGCCACCTGCTCTAAGTGTCAGGGAGAAATGTGTATGTGTGTGTGTGTTTGTAGGAAGGGGGGTACTGTCCTATTTTAGGACTTATTAGTAAGTCTATGAAAATCTTACAACAAAGTTTTGATTTTTGTTTTGGTTGAAAAAGGAAGTGTGTCCACAGAACTTGAGTTCTATGGTACTTTGGCCTGATTCCAGACCCCAGTCCTTTTTAGATGAGTAACAGACAAAAGCAGATATTCAGTGGGATGGATTGGCTATTCTACTTGAGAATAATCCATCCCCAAAGAGCTGAGCAGCATGTTCTAACATGTATAAAAACAAGAAAGGTGTGGTAGAGGTGGTAGTGTACACTTTTTGGGAATTTCAGTAGCTTGTTGTAGGCAATAACAAGATAACATCGGGGGATTAGTAATACCTGAATGTGTTTGAACAGGCACATGTCACTAAAGGTTAGAGCAGCATAAACAGTGTGATGCTATGATAGATGGTCTGAGAAAATGACTGTTTATTAAGACAGGCATTTCTGATCATCTGCTTCCTGCTTGGTGTAGGTCTACATTGGCACAGACTTGAGATGTAACACTGATGGAATTAAACCCACACACACTAAACTATAGTAGGCCTAGAATTGTCAGCAACATTTATAAAGATGTTTCCTACACACTTTAAGTAAGTTATCATTAAAAATAAGTCTGTGGCAAACTGTTTCGCAAACTAAGCAGGACAACACAGGGCCAAACTGAGTCAACATCCACTAGTTAAGCAAGACGTGAGGATTCCAGAATGGCGCAATACATCTTTGCTATTGCACAATCTGATTGCAGAATCAACACAACCTTCTAGATTTAGAATATCACTTGATGTAATTAGCTTTCCAATGAAAGCTATACCGTCTAAGTAAGGCAAAAAAAGCTTGTGCATGTGCTCTAGCTAGGGTTCCCAACTTTTGGAAGAGGGGTCTAGGGGGTGTGGCATCTGTGGTGAGCAGTGTTGGGAAAGTTACTTTGGAAATGTAATGTGTTACAGTTACAAGTTACTCTATCTAAAATGTAATAGTAGTGTAACTATTTCAATTACTTTAACAAAGTAATGTAACTAATTACATTTGATTACTTTTTAATTACTTTCCCACATTTTGAATTAATTTTGTCAGCTTTTAATCATTTCCAGTTTTTAAAACCGTGGATTACCCTTTAAGTATTAATCAACACTGACTGCTGTAAAGATCCCTACAAACTCCTTAGACTTCAGTGCATTAACTAGAAGTTGTCTATTTTGTGTGATTGCTAGCGCATTTTTACTTTCTGCAATGGGCTAAACCAGGGGTTGCCTGCGGTCCTGGACAGCATGCAGAAATTTGTTAATTTCGCTCTCAAAATGGCAGGGAATAAATGCAAATCAAAGCGAAAATATGACACAGTACGTTTGAAATTGGGGAGTTCGAGGTGCCATGGCTCAGCGGGCTAAGACGTTGTGGCATAACTCCGGCAACCCAGGTTCGAATCCAACCTGTGGTCCTTTGCCGATCCTGCCCCATCTCTCTCTCCCGTTCATTTCCTGTCTGTCTCTCCACTATCACTATCCAAATAAAAGGCAAAAGCCCCCAAAAAATATATAAAGAAATGGGGGAGTTTATAGTTTTTTGTTGAACGTAAAGGCAAATCATTCAGCCTTATATGGTTGGTGGGTGTGGGTGAGAGAAAGGGGGGTGATATTAATGTGTGCCCATGTATGATGTGGCCCTTGCGGTAACACAGTAAAAATGTGGCTCTTGGGTCTCTGACTGGTTGACCACCCCTGGGCAAGGCCAACACTGAGCTTCTATCTGACATTGCAGTCATCATCACAAGTGCAGACATGCAGTTCAAACATGACAACAAATGTTTCACTGTGGAAGATATGTAACTTGAAATGTAATCCTGAACATTTCCTTAATGTAACTGTAATTCAATTACACAGTTTTTCAATGTAACTGTAACTTATTACTGTTACTTTTATTTTGTAATTAAATTACGTAATTTTGTTACATGTAACTAGTTACTCCCCAACACTGGTGGTGAGGATGTACTGCACAGTCTATTTTATCTTGTAAAGATCTTCATTGTGTAATCTAATGTGTAATTTTCCATCTAATCTGTTGTTAGAATGTCATGATTTTGGTAGTGGATTGGCAGAAATACAGAAAAAAATGGAACCACCTCTTCCAAATACAGAATTTTGTATGAGCCAAAACCATATGTCACAGAAAGGTTTTTCAACTCAGAGTCTTGTTAACAAACTAATAGTTATTGCAAAAACTAGCCATTACTATAAAGCCTCACACTGACAAAAGGAAGGCCACAGATCCCAAACTAAGTCCTCAGGGGGACTCAAAGTTCTGCCCATAATTCTTGGAAATAACACAATGTGTTCTGAAAGGTGTTTTGTACCTTTCGTGTAAATGGCAAAGTTTACACGGGAGGTCATTGTTCTTGCTCAGGGGGGAAAAGGGTTTCAGATTATTATTGAGTTGAATAGGTGAGGCCGAGGAAGGAAGGCCACACACAATATGAGTCAGAGAACCAATGATGGCGCTCTGAATGATGCTTTTACCATCTGGGTTTCAGCATGTTGATCAGACTCAAGGAGCGGTGGGGAGATTCACTCTTAATGTAACATGCAGTCATGATTTCTGATGTCTCAGTCTGCGAAGGCACCGAACCAAACAAAGACATACAGCATGCTATTAATTACACAAAAATGATTGGATGGTTATGTTGTTATATTTTGCTCTGTGGGTCTCTAAATTAAGACAAAACAAGAAAAAAACGAGAAAAATATTTTTAAACCCTCTGTGTCTATCCAAATATCTATGTATTTGGGTGTGAGTGCGTGTGTATGTTATGTGAGTGTGTGTGTGTGTGTGTGTGTGCACGTGTGCACGCACATTAGCTCAGATTGATCTGACGTGTTTCCCTTTTTGTGTTTTTACTTAGCAAAACGACAGTTCCGCTTCAATAAAGCTGAGATTTGAGTTTCCACATCATGCTAAAGCCATGACAATCTATTCACCACTGATTTGCAATGTAACATCCAGTAAAATGCACAAAAAAACTATCCTATCATCAATCCTAGTTGCATCAGCTTCTTGACCCTTTGTTAGCACTCTTTGTCACGGTCGCCACAGAAAGTAACACAACACACCTGGGAAGATAAACACCAAAACCATATTCAGGAACCTCACCTCACCTCACTTCACTTACTGAAGTTGATTCTCAATGTTGGTGTGTGCGTTCACACAGACACACAGAAAAATAGATCCTCACTTAGGAACTATTTTTCTGTGTGTGTGTGTGTGTGTGTGTGTGTGTGTGTGTGTGTTTAGTGTGGGATTTCAAACTCAAGGGACTAGCCTTCATAGGTCCCAGTGTCATTGCCATAGAAGAACAATTGGCCTATGACAGAAGTGACAGAGGGGATAGGACCATATGGAGGGCTAGGTGGAGGTCAGTTGACCAACCTGCTCTAGGAAATCTCCGTCAGGCTTGATTCTCAGTGGATCTCTGTCAGTCCTGATTTCCTAAGAGGGGTGGCTGGATTCACCAACAGTATGGGCAGGGTTTGACAAATGCTCCCCTAGAATGATTGATACTTGACAATCCCACATACAGCATATTCACTTTTACAATCGTGGCTGAGCTCATGGTTCACTGGGACGGCACCCCACTCACTTCACCTCACTTCTCTCCTTGTTATTTTTTCTTTCCTTCCATCCTCTTTGTTCCAAACTCTCACTCCCTGTATTTTCTTTGTCCTTCTCACCTTCTCTCTCTTTATTTTCATTCTCTGTCTTCCTTTCTCTCTCTCTCTCTCTCTCTCTCTCTCTCTCTCTCTCTCTCTCTCTCTCTCTCTCATGACACAGGCCTCACAGCTGACTCTAGTTTAATGTTATTATAAACACCGCAGCCCCGCACCGGGACTACTGACTGGGGCCAGCCAAAAGCCCTTTCTCTTTCACTCTCCCTTTCTCATCTCTCCCGCCTCCTCTCAATTCCCTTTCTCTGTCCCACTCTTTCTGTGTCTCTCTCTCTCTCTCTCTCTCTCTCTCAGGGAACTGAAGGTATTAATATTCTAAAGATCCACTTGGGGTATTTTTCCATTAGCCTTGCCTAGCTCTCCTGAAAAAGCCAACAGATGTAGAGTAGAGTGTTGTTGTTTCTGCCCCTGGTTGAAGCAGGCAGGCAGATTGGGGCAGAGGGGAGTGGAGAAGAAGGGAGGCAGTCTGAGCCTCCAGGACTCAGGCAGGTGATGAGTACGTCCTCCTACTCATTTGCCCTATATATGTTATGTTCTGTCGTTGGGTTGAAACTGATTCAGCAAGGGCCGAATGGCTCCTGAAATACCACTTCCAAATCATGGTCATGCATTCTCTCTAAATTGTGTGTGTGTGTGTGTGTGTGTTTGTGTGTGTGTGTGTGTGTGTATTAACAAACAAACAACGTGCCACTCTACTCAGTGTCACAAAAAGTTGATGATTTGGTGAGAATTTCCATGACCACTTTTTTTCTGGGTTCTGTTAAATATACCATGCATGCAGTCTGCAATCTACCACACAGAGCCTTTTACTAATAGAAGTCTGGCCAAAGTGGACACGGGGGAGTCCACTGAGAGAGACCATGAGCCTGACCTGCCAAACAGGCCAACAGAGAGCTGGGCACTCACTAAAGAAGAGCTGAGAACACAACACACACTGGAGCCACTAGATCAGTGTTCACTTCTAAATTGTCCACTTTCACAACTTGTTTTTGCAGGAGAGAAGAGCCAAGCCATGCAGGAAGCCAAACAGCACAGTGAGATATTAGGGTGAGGTAAAGCATAGCACAAGGCGACAATGGACTTAAAGACGGCTAGAGGCAGGGAGGAACAGAGGAAGAGAGAGAGAGAGAGAGAGAGAGAGAGAAAGAGAGAGAGAGAATGGAGGAGAGGGCAAGTGTGGGCTGCTGATGAAAGCAGGTTGTGGGGAGCGAGGGATGAAGAAGGAGGAGGAGGGAGAGGGGCTGAGGCTGGTGGGCAAAGGCAGCTGTGGCCAGAGGGCTGCTGGGACCTTTCTCCCGGCCAAGTTCCGCGTCCGCTCCAATTATGGGCTCCCAACAATGCAGCCCATTGTGCCTCTCCTGGTCAGGGTCCTTCAGTTACTCGAAAGGCTCTGAAGCACTGGTCTCACTCACTCACACTCTCTGTCTCTCTGTTTATCTATCTCTCTCTTTTCTCTATTTACCCCCCCATTCCTCTCTTTCTCTACTTTTCCTTCTATCACTCTCCTTCTATCCATCCTCTTCTCTCTGTGTCTTTATCCATGTCCCTCTCTCTCTCCACAGTTCATTTCGTAATCCCTCTCCTCCCCTCCTTCCCCTTCTCTCTACCCCATCAACCTCTCTTTATCGCTCCATCTTTCTCTCTCTTCCTCCCTTTTCCCTATATACCATGCACTAGTTCACTGTCTTTGGCAACAGTGGTGAGTCATCCTCAGCCACAGTAGTAGCAGGGGCCTCAGAACTAGGTCCCTGGCCAGCCCAAGCATAAGGGTTGATAGAGCAGAGCCCTGTTCCTATCACTTTACCACCATCGTGGTTACCAAAGCATCACACACAAACACACACTACATACACACAGGCACCAGACACATGAATACACCCACATACACACACTGCCGCAGCCGCCCACACCCACACACATACACACACACACACACACACACACACACACACAAACTCATATGCATGACCTTAAAAACACACGATTTTCACAATGTCATTTGTTTCACCGTAAGGCGTAGAAATCTCTATACCCATATACAGTAGCTGTTGATGTTGTCACATAAACACAGACATGGGCATGTGTTTCCCATTTGGACATGTGTTCATCTTATTTCATGCTAGCGCAGACACGGAGGTCAGTAAAAATGAAGGTAATCCAGGCTACAGACGGCTCCTATAAACCCTGCCAACACCTCCCCTTCCACAACAGCACTGCATTTAACGCCCAGCCAAAAGGCTCAAATAAATTGGCCTAATTGTCCATACCACCCTACTAGCAGTATTTCGTCATAAAAAAGTTTCCAGTGCTGAAGGAAAGTGTGTGCACGTGTCTCTGTGTGTGTGTGTGTGTGTGTGTGTGTGTGTGTGAGAGAGAGAGAGAGAGAAAGAGAGAGAGATGTGCTTTGTAGGTGGTAGAGTATAGAACGTGCAGTATCAGACATGCACTTATATGCCCAATTTGTGTACACAATATCTGTACAGACGTTAACTTCTAAACACTGCCTGAAATGTCTACTTCCTCTCCTGTGCACATACAGGGTGTGGAGGGGGCAGCTGATACCGACATGTTAAGTAAACCTGCTTTTGAATGAGGGCGACATGTCTCCCCTTGTGTTTCGGGTCGTGCCAAAGGAATATCCACCTCCCTCTAACGAATGATAGGACAGGCACCCACCCCTCAACAGTTGTAGATTTACAGGCAAAGTTGAGCACCTGCACACACACACACACACACACACACACACACTAAGTAGACACCCCCACATACAGACACTGAGTACACACACAAAGTAAATGCAAGTGAGGCTGAAAGGACTCTCACTGACAGACTAATGCTGTTTCACGCCTTGGGGCCGTCTCCCACCTATCGGCTCCCAGTCAACATGACACGGCTTGTCCTGAGCCGCTGCACTCACAGCGACCAGTGGTAAACACATAATGCCAGTGACTGCTGGTGTCAGACACACACACACACACACACACACACTCACACAGACAATCTCAGAAAAGACTGTGAAATGCAGAAGCATTTGAAGGCTATATCAGAGTTTGAATAAAACCTCAATGTACAGTTACTGAGAGTTCACTATGAACCTGGTGAACTAGAAGGCAGTCAACACTTCAGATTGCGGTGTGTGTGTTTTGTCAGAGATGGTGAGTGAGAGTGTGAGAATGGGGAGGGGGAAGTTTGTAGGCAGTGTTGTGCTCTGATTCCAAGGGCACAATAATGAATTGTGAATAAGGAGTGGTTGAATAGATGTACCACGGTGGAACCCTTTTAACTGCTTCAGACACTTCTGAACCACCATGTACAAAATCCCCTTAAAGTGTGTGTGTGTGTGTGTGTGAGAGAGAGAGAGAGAGAGAGAGAGAGAGAGAGAGAGAGAGAGGCAGTGCTTGTCAATTCTTTTATCAGAAACCTTGAAAAGGTTTTCTTCCACAATTAATTACCAACTCCAATGCCCCCCCCCCCCCTTTAGTTAACCTCTAAACCATCCCTTACAATCATTCTCCCCTCCCCATCCCATGGTATACAACATTACTACTGTTTGGGAGAGGAGAAGTGAAGGGAAGAGAAAGGAAGAGATGAGATTCTTTTAAAATATGAAATAAATAAATAAAAAGGAATGAGAAACAGTGCAGGAAAGTATGGAGGAGAAATGCTTGGAGGAGTGAGGGGGAAGTTGTTGTAACAGTCTGAGGAGGGAGGGAGTGTGTGAAGAAACAGAGGATGAAGTACAGTCAGAAAGAAAGAAAGAGAGAGAAAGAGAGAGGGAGAGAGGAATGGCAATCAGTGTAACAGGCCAAAAAAAGAAAGCGTAACGTGCAGGGGGAAAAAGATGTGGGGGGGGGGGGGGCAGTAAAAAGAGAGAAGAGAGAGAGCAAAAGAAAAAGAGAAAGGGAGTGACAGAGCATTGCTTTTCATGAGCAGTGGAGAACAAAGGAGGCCTTTGTGTGTGGTGCTGATAGAGTGGCGAGCCGGTCCAGGGCTTAGGGAGTGTTCAGCAGCGCACACTAACTGCATTCCTGCCGGGGATTACAAGACTCTTCTCCTGCAGACCGGGCCGCCTGCCGCAGGAGAAAACGCGCTTAACACTCTCTTTGCTCTCTGCCTCATGCACGCACATACACACCCACAAACTCACAAACTCGCGCGTGCACACACACACACACACACATTTTCTTCTCAGAGTTGTCTTGCTCTAGGTTGTGTTCTAATTTAATGGTTTTGTTTACGCTGTTGCACATAAACACTGTGTCAGAATCAGTAAAAGCTGTGTCTGGCTGAGGGCAAGTCTGGGGTCTGGATGTGTTCAAACACACATTGGATTTGAGAAAATTCATCACACTCTTAATTGCCATCACTATGACCCACCCACCCCACCCCCTTTCACCCTCTCTCTCCCTCTTTCTGTTGATGCCAGTCATATCGTTGTATCACTCCCATCCTTCTTAGTGAAGCGATACTGTAGTCCCACTCGTGCTCCTCTGCCTTCACCTCCTAGCACCTCTCCATCCAGACCAGTTCCTGGGCCGCTGAAGGGCCTTTGGGCCTTCTGGTTCCCACGCTCCCCCTCCACCAGCGCTTGTCCTGGGCAGAACCGAGACAGATGGGCCCCCACTCGGAGCCAGGTCCTGTAGACGAGGAGCCAGCAAGGTTGAACTCTCTCCCCTCCAGAGCCATGAACACTCTGCCATTGTCTGTCTGGGAGTCATAGAGAGATAGAGAGAGGGAGGAAGAGAAAGAGAGAGAGAGAGAGAGAGAGAGAGAGAGAGAGAGAGAGAGAGAGAGGAATGGTGAAAAAGAGAGAGAAATCTACCATATCTAATTTGGTAAATGACATTTGGGCAAAGAGCCTCCTGACTTGGCTTGTGTCTGTGGAGCAGTCATGGACAGACAAGTAGGAGAGGAGGAGCTGAGAACAGTGAGAAAGAGAATGAAACGCACACACACACACACACACACACACATACACACACATATAAATATATATATATATATATATAGAGAGAGAGAGAGAGAGAGAGAGAGA
>JAGFZM010000011.1:378987-406729 GCA_017657215.1 Limnothrissa miodon
AGAGAGAGAGAGAGAGAGAGAGAGCAAAGAATGGAATCTAACAGGAGCAGCAGGAGGAAATGCACCAAAGTGAAGTAGAGGAGTAGGGAGGTGAAGAGAGGAGATAAGAAGAGTAGGGAGGAGACAAAAGGACGAGGGAGATGAAGAGAGGAGACAAGAGGAGTAAGTAGTGCAAAGTCATCTGTGTTCTCAAGGGGAATGTTTGACTCATTCCAGTCAGTTATTGAGTTTCAGAGGCTGTTTTTGACCCAAGATGAACAATAGACAGTCACTCATGCTAAACTGTGATTAAAGAGGACAAGAGGAAAAGAGAGGAGTGGAGAAGAAGGACGGAGGACAGTGAGGTTTGAGGAGAGGAGTGCGTTTGAGGAGAGATAGGATGCGTGTGGGGGACAGCCAAGGAGCTGGACCCGATGTCTGGAAGTCTTTGTCCAGCTGCTTATTATCACAGGGAAACATCTGACCTCAAATCACAGAAAACACCCTTGCTCCTCCACACAGTCCCACTACACCACCATGCATCACACACTCACACACACACACACACACCTGCATACACTCAAACACACACAAACACACATGCACATTGAATGCACATTCACACACACATACTTGTTCGCAAAGAAGATAGAAAAGAGCAAGTAAAGGACAGAGACAGAAAGAGAGAAAGAAAAAAGGGAGTGTGCATGTTTCTGACAAGAACATTTAAATGTTTCCTGTTTTTTTTTTGCCATTTTGTTTCCAAGTTATCTGACTGTCTGCCTGACAGAGTCAGTGATTGCCAGATACACACAGATCTTTTTTAAAAGCTCTCAAATCATGCTATATATGTTATTCACTGTAATTTACCACTGATATGAGTATTTGTGTACAGTCCAAGTTTAAAAGACTCTCTGTCACTTGTTGTCATACTGTGTGATCCAACACGTAAGTTAGGGTGTGACTTGGGTAAATGTGGCCAGTAGGGTAAGGTGTCAGTCTCACAGTTATGAGTGTTATTGTGTGTGTGTGTGTGTGTGTGTGTGTGTGTGTGTGTGTGTGTGTGTCGCAGTAGAGGTGTGATCTCTGTTTCCATATCTGATCTCTGTCTGTTTCCATGGTTGATCTGGAAACAGCCTTATGTCTGTAATGAGATGACAAATATATTGTGCTCCTGACTTGCTTCTTGCTTGCTTCATCTGTGCATGTTGACAGAATCTGAACCTCCTTAAGGTATCTACGTAAATTCACAGTAATGATCTATACTTGTGGCTTTGGTGTCTGTGAGTCTTCATGAACATGGTATTTGATAGTTTTTCAAACTTTTCCCTGGATTACCTTTTTCTTCTGATTCATTTATCTTTTGCTCAGTTGAGTTCTTTACTTTTTTTCAACTCCCTTTTGCTCTCTTCCTTCTTGTCTTTGTTTGACAAAGGGTACAGGATATGGTGTTGCAAAGGTCAAGCCACAGAAAAGGTGCATCTTGTACACATGCACTACCAGCCAAAACACACAAGCACAGACAGAACAGACAGACTGAGTCATGCAGACACTTACATACAGACTTACAGACTTAACTCTTTGTGTATGACAGCTGAAGGGGAAGGGAAACTCAAGCATCACCCTGAAGCTTGCAACTCTCCCCAGAGAGACATTTTCCACCCCTCAGAGCGTTCAGCTCGAGGAAGTCTGCATTTTCCTGTTTTTTCAGTGTGCATTATTAAGCTAAGGATACGTTTTTAAAAATCTAGCATTTTATTAAGGAGCCTACAGCCAGTGTTAATCATTATTTGGCCCCTCTTCTGCATGAAATTGAGGTCACTTAATGATTCTAATACCACTCAAGCATCAAGCTAGACCTATGACCCATGGCCAAAGCCTCAGTGAAGCAACAGCCATCATCGCAAAATCACACGGCGGCTTTTCATTTCAAGTTTTGATCCAATTGGCTGAGAGCAGCCCCCGCTCCAGCTCCTCTCCAAATCAGCCCTGCTTCAGTTGGGGACAGGAGCCGAGTCAGCACTTTAAATGTCAAACTAACAGACTCAAGTACTTCAAATACCACCTGGCCTTTGGCAGGGTTCCTCTGGGTTCCCCGGTTGCCTAGCAACATTAATGAAAAGCAGGAGTCCAGTGAAAGAGAGAGAGAGTGAGAGAGAGAGAGAGAGAGAGGGAGAGAAGAAGAAGAAGAAAAGGGAGCAGGGTCCAAAGCAAACAGCACATGCATCAGTGCAGCTCTTTTCCTTCCAAACGTATTCACAGCAAGTCCGCCATTTGATTAGTCTGTGTGGTCAACCTGAACATTCAAGTTTTTCTGTCTTTCACTTCCCCCTCCCTTCCTTTCTCTCTTTTTCTCCTTCTTCCTTCCTTTCTTACTTCCTTTCTCTCCCCCCTACTTCTGCATTGTTGTCACCTCCCTCCATCTCTCCTTCTCTATGTGCCAGTTGAAAGGCATTTGTGTGATCAGTGAAGGAGCACCAATCATGCGAGCCCACAAGGTAGAGAGAGAACAAACATACCACAGACAACATTTTTAAGCACATTTCTCTCGTCACTAGTCTGTCCCAGTTCAGTAACAGGTACCGAGTAAGGTTTCTTTGCATATGCAGATTATGTAGATGTCACATGGGCTTTTGTAGAGGAGTATTACCTAAAAGTGGCCCATGGTTAACACAAAATGGGTCATCTGTAGGTGTGTGACAAGCATGGTAAACCCGCGGGGTAAATGGTGGCAGATGAAACTGTGCCACGCTGTAGGAATAATGTGAAGTATTTAAGGCGGTTGTTGGAGTTTGTAAGCCATGTAGAATGTCTTGTTGTGTAGGCTTGTATACAGGTCTAGACCAGGTAATTTTCCATAGAGCAGACCAGTACCAGATGTACACCATTTACTTGAACATAGACTGTAAACCTGATGACATGCCATATGGCAGTGTCTGATGAATATATTATATATATTGAAAGCAAACTTAGTCTAAAGAACTCAGTGGTTAATGTCTCTGTTGCTGCTGTTGAGACATATTAATCATAAACAGATAGAAATGACAAAAATAAATGCATTTGGGCATGGAAATGAAAAAAATGCCTTTAATTAATCATGTTGACATTGATGGGTGTGATTATAAAACAATTTGCCAACTGAGAGTACTTTCTCTCAGTAATCAAAAATGTATTCAGCCCCAAGAGATTCACCACAAATGTGTGTGTGTTTGTGTGTGTGTGTGTGTGTGTGTGTGTGTATGTGTAAGTATGTGTGTCAAAACGGGAATTAACTGATTCAGAGGATTTGTGCTAAACATTTTTGTCCTGAAGTCAAGAGTGAGACTCATCGGTTCCAGAAAGAAAAACAAATCTCAGCACCATGGCAGTATCTAGGCAGGTCACTCAAGGCATAAAAATGTCACATTGAATCCAAAGACAAAGAATCTTTACAGTAAATGAATAGCGATTCAAAGTCAACCATATATTTAGGTTAGTCGCCCAGGAGGTGTGTTGGTGACATGACTGGGAGTGCTTCTCTCTGATTGGCTGAGGCTGGTTGCCATAGTAGATGCTTTAGAAGGTGCCTTCAGGAATGAGATCAGACTGGTTCTATGATAACCATCAGAAGGCTTCTCCTCACATTTTTCCTCAGACACACACACACACAAACACACCCATGTACACACACACACACACACACTTCCAAGCACAACACAATGAACGCAAAAGTGAATATCTTCAGTATGAGGAAGGCAAGAGATTCGATGTGAGAGGCCAAGTCATGTTTTACCTGTTGATTCTCTCACATCCTGTGAGGTACTTGTACGACCACATACTATAAGACTGAATTTAAATGTAATCCACAATATTCCCTACTCAGCCTTGGTGTGATGTGCCTATACAGTTTTGACCACTACATAGCTATTCATAGCTTAGTTGTGGAAGCGATGTGATGTGGTCATCAAAAAAGAAATATTAGCGAATGTTGTGTGAAATGGCATAGATAAAGAGTTACACACAGCATGTAATTCAATCCATGCCTGGTATTAAGAATGATTTAGGAGTGTTCGGTGTCAAAAGAGGAAAAAAGACATTTTAAAAAAAGACATTCAAAAAAAGTAATTCACAGCCTTGCTGACACCAAGCACTGTTCTTAAGAAAATCAGTTTGCTATTCAATCTATTTTGTACCCAATAGTATAACTCTGTGACCTCATATGAATTGAAAGGCTCCATATTTCTCCTTCAATGGGGGACAAGAGTGGTAGAGGGAGAGAGATGAGGTGTGGAGCAAAGTGGTGTCTGCCTAATCAATACGTCCAGGGAAAACCAACTCATTCTGAGCAGGCAGGCTCAGAGCAGAGCTGCCCTGTTTGACATGCAGGAAGCCACCAGGCCTGAAAAGATGCCTTTGTGTGGGAGAGAACCAGATTAGGTTCACTGATGCAGTGGAGAGACAGAGAGAGAGAGAGAGAGGGAGTTGGGGTGGGGGATAGAGAGGTTTTAGATAAATCACCAAGGACAACAAACTCACTGAGTGGTGTGCTACTGCACACACAAATGTCTGCATAAAGATACACACTCTCACTGGATCGTTTCCTCTCACGCACACAAGTGCACACACACACACACAGACACACACACGCAAACATACACCCTCACACACATGCACGCAAACATGCATAAGTCCTCTCTCTCTCTCTCTCTCTCTCTTGGCCCCTAGAGGTCAAAGGAAGTCAAAGAATTATTTTCTTCTCTCTTATCTCACCTCCCCATCCCCCTTCATATGAAAGACTCCCTTTCTCTCTTTTCTCTTCTCTCTCTCCCTTTCCCTCCCTCTCTCACTCTCTTTCTCTCTCCCTGACGCACATCAGGGTGATCCCTTTTTCTCCCCCGGTGTGAGCAAGGACTGAAGCCGTGAAACAGGATCTCACCAAATAGCTCCAGCGAGACTTTCTCTCACAGGTTAACGCACTCACATTGGAAAACAAGCCAGCCTGTGCCGTATATCAAACAAACATCCATCCCAGCATAACCTATTGAACAACCATCACTAGTGCCTGTGCAATGACTGTCTCTGTGTGTGAGTGCATGTTCACGCCTGAGCGTATATACCTGGACGTATGGATAATAGGTTATACTATACAGTACCTACGCATAATTTGCTCTTGAATTATGAGAAATAGATTCATAATGGCGAACATAGTGTGGTGATCTCCACAAGGGAGAGAACTGACTACGCCACCCCTAAATTTACACCTAGAGCACAGGGGAACTCTGGACATAAATGGAAAATATACAAAGATATACAAAAAGGTATACAAAAAAAGACCAACATACCCACAATATACAACACATAAATATAGAGGACAACTGTACACCATTGATCATACAATCTTAAAGCCACTAGCCAATTAGGCCTACCTATAGTTACCATCCCATGACACTCAATACAAACAGCACACCAAACAGGAATAGGTTCAAATCTACACCACACTCCAAGCATTGATACTGCATGCCCTTCACTTCTATGATCATGAAGTAGCACTTGTAAAACAAAACAATAAAACTCAGTGCAAAGAACCACACACCAGTTGATATCAAAGTGAGTGTCTTGTTAATAGCAACGGAGATAATACTAATGGATGGCCGGTGCATAGGCACAAAGACACACAAAACATACAAGCCCGGACGAAAACAAAGAGAAAACAAAATGAAACGTAGCCAACCAGCGCACCGCGGCAGTCTATGTGCGCAGCTGACTGGCTACAAAATAAAAAAAAAAAAACACATTCAAAATTCCCCTTTAGTTTACCCTTGAGCAACAAACCAAACACAGACAAAAACACCTAAACTCACTCTGAGCTAAAACAAACAGCGGCTAGTATTTAGTGCCGGCCCCACTGGATCTGAAAGGACAAGAAATATCCCCTCATTATCACCCATATCACTTAGGGAGACTGCACATCTACCATAATCTCACAATTGTTGCACCAGTCCACACTACACTACACTAAATGCCAGACTAACTATTGGTCTATTGTGGTTCTACTCCCGATAGCCAACACTAAAGTGCCAGTTACTGAACGCATAGATAAAACAACGTATATCTACCGGTCTTCCAAGAATAGGTCCTTCTACATGTACTTGTGCTCCCGGTCGGTCATTATGTCAGGTCTAAAAGACGATAAACGCATAACTTTAGGCACGATGAACTTGCTCGATAGATATACTGTACAACTGGCAAACTGGCATACCTCCACACACGAGAAGCAGTTACCGGGCCACCAACCAAACAATTCACTGGGCGACGTCTGTGCCCACCTTGCTTCCGGAAACCGTGGGTTAGGGACCAGCGGCCAATTCCTAGCCCCTTTAAATACCATACGCCAACCCCAGCTCATTCATTAAGTGTAATTCAATGCTCCATCACCCTTATTTTGTACATCAGACCCACGTGAATCATTCCAGCTCCCCACAATTCACCCCCACCAAATGAATCGTCATCTCGACGATGGGGCCTAGGGGGCGGTGGTCACTACTGATTGGGATAATCTAAATGGGTTCTTGTGCTGCCCTGCCGTCGCTCTAGTTGAGCATCTCAACTGAGGATCAGCTTCCTCCTCAGGCTCACCATCAGCAGACCCATCCTCACTGGCCCTTGGAAAATCAAGGTCAGGGTCTGAATGGCTATCAGGGGGATTGGAGGAAATATCTACAACCGGGTCCCCAGGGGGCTGTAAGCGGAGTATGATGGCAGGTCCCTCGTCTAGATCTTCCTCCATCGCCACTGGGGAGCTTTCTTCCCCACTGGTAACTTTCCCCTCGGTCCGCCCCCCCCCTGGATCCTCCCTCCCATCTGGAACCTTTCTGAGCTCAGTGCGGTGCATGTGCCGGATGGGACTATCTTGATGAAGTGGAGCAGGGCGTAGACAGTACCATGGTCAGGTGGCGTAAGAAGCACTCTATAGATACAAGAATTCCAGTGGTCTTGAATCATATGGCGCCCTCGAGTGTGGTTCTTTACATAAACAAGGTAACCTTTCACCAAGCCATTGTCATTAAGTGACTTGTTATACTGCTGGTTTAACTGCCGTTTCACATGTTGATGAGCCAGCCTAAGGCTTTCCTGATGCCTGTGGACCCAGTCTTCAGGAGTGGTCGGCGTGTCACATTCTTCCCCTACAGTCCCCAGCAGAAAATCCACTGGGAGTCCATAGTATGCATAGGTTAACTGGGGTAGGTGCCGCGGCCAGTGCCTCTTTTCAGCTGGTGGCAATGTTCGCAGTAAGTCATGTAGTGTGCGGTTGAACCGCTCACATTGACCGTTGGTGTGGTTCAACTCTTTTGAACACCATAAATGTGACATAGGCGCTGGATTAAGGCATTTTCAAAACTCCTACCCTGATCGGAGTGAATCCGGTCAGGTGGCCCAAACCGTTGGAACCAGTGTTGCACTAAAACTTGGGCGACAGTGCTTGCCCTTTGATCACGAGTTGGGATGGCTTGAGTGTATTTCGAAAACACATCGGTCAAGACAAGCACATTTTTCCGGCCATCACTGGCTGGTTCTAACACTGTAAAGTCCAGAGCAAGTATCTCCCGAGCCGTGTGTGTGGCTGAGAGGCAAGCCCCTCTGTAGGTTTTCACTTTGTGTTGCACAACTTTACTAAGGGTACACCTCTCACAATTTTGGCACCATTTCTCAACACCTTTAGTCATACCTGGCCAAAAACACCGCCCCCGTACCAACTGAAGAGTTTGGTCAACACCCTGATGGCCATGACCCTCATGAACATTGCAGAGGACCTCAGTTTTGCCCACAGACACTTGCCCACAGACACTTGGGCAAAACCAGTTGAAATATCTCCCGTCCGCCACCTGCTGGATGAGACCGCCGGTAGAGGACGCCCTCTCGCTCACACAGTGCCCCCCAGTGCCGCAGGAGCTCCCTACTCTCACCAGGTAGCTCACCCCGCTCATGTGCACTTGGCTGCCTGGCTAACCACCAGAACTTCAAAAGTGGACCTATTACGGGGTCCAACCCCTGCAGTGTGGCAAGCTCTGTAGAGGAGCGTCTGGGAAAAACCCCTACCTCCTCACAATGCACCTTTATTCCCATCGGCTGCTGCTCCAGTATTGACTGGCCCAACCCAGATGGAACTTCTGTGCCGGGTGCCAAGCAATCAAGATACTGGCGCGACAGGGCATCCGCATTTCCATTTTTCCTATCTGGGCGATATCGGATGGTAAAATTGAACGAAGCTTGTTGAGAGGCCCACCGTTGTTCCAGGGCCCCGAGTTTGGCGGTTTTAAAATGTCTCAAAGGATTGTTGTCAGTATAAATGGTAAAACTACTCCCCAGAAGATATTCTCTAAATTTCTCTGTGAAAGCCCACTTCAATGCTAGAAGTTCCAGTTTCATAGAGCTGTAATTTTCCATATTCCTTTTGGTTGGACGCAGGCCACGGCTAGCAAAAGCAACTGGCCTAAGTCTGCCATTATGCTCCTGGGACAGGATGGCCCCAAAACCCCCATGGCTGGCATCCACCTCCAGCACAAATGGCTTGGTAAAGTTTGCATAGGCCAGGACCGGAGCAGTCACTAGATGTTTCAGAGAACGCATTCTCACAGTCCTCATCCCAGGCAGAGGTTAATGGCACCGGTGGCATTTTTCCCTTCTTTCTTGGCCCAACCAACCGTCCAACAAGACAATGCAAAGGAGCCGCAATCTTAGCAAAGCCCTGGACAAAACGTCTATAGTAACTTGCAAAACCAAGAAAGGACAGAAGATCCGACTGGTCTCCTCCAATCCCGCACCACTTCCAGTTTCTCAGGATCCGTTTCCACCCCTTCTGCTGATACCACGTGCCCCAGATTCTTCACTGGTCTGAAAAAAGTGGCACTTAGCTTCACCTTTAGTTGCTGCTGAGACAACCTCAGAAATACCTCCTCCAGGCATTCCAAGTACTGAGCCACCGAAGAGGAAAAGACTATCACGTCATCCAAATATAACAACACGGACTGGTATCTCTGATCGCCAAACATCCGCTCCATTAAGCGTTGAAAGGTGCTGGGAGCATTACAAGCATCACTCTTGGCAAACAAACTATGATTCTTACCTAGAAGTGCCCTAGCCTTAGAGGCCTCTGTTTCACTCGAACCCTCAAACACAGGCATATTCATGCCCTGGCCAAAGGGACTAGCCTGTTGAGTAGATACCCGGGCAGTGCACCCAAACATGACAAGGTCTGTAGAGGGTGGTGGGGGAGATTCACAATCTTAGATGTTAGCCACTACCACAGTCCCAACCAGCCGTCGCGATGGCAGCCACACATCCACTTTACCTACATTGGTTATGTGGCATGCAGGACACCCTCACTAGTCTTCAACAAAGTAGGGGAAACCAGCAGGCCTGAAGGAAGAGGGGTCTATCCTGCGGATAAAGGTTCCAAAAAGAATTCGCCCAGAGGAAGCTGGGGACAAGTGACTGGGACCATGGATAATGTTCCCGCAGCAAGACAAATGGGAGGACCACGCCGTACTCTAGCCTTAAAAGCAGTGGGGGAATTAACAACTGCCTCCACTTGCTCACAGTGCCGCAGAGCATGTTTCATTGCAAGAGGCGCAGGCGCCATTAAAGCAGACTGAA
The DNA here is from genome assembly GCA_017657215.1 of Limnothrissa miodon. Taxonomy (NCBI): domain Eukaryota; kingdom Metazoa; phylum Chordata; class Actinopteri; order Clupeiformes; family Clupeidae; genus Limnothrissa; species Limnothrissa miodon. The sequence continues at coordinate 388,600 of JAGFZM010000011.1, forward strand.
ACAGATTAGGCCCATGTTGTTCAAAAAGAGTGCTGTAACATTTGCGCAACACATTCATGCCTAGAATACCCGGAACAGCTGTCTGGCTTTACTTGGACGGTGTCACACTGTGTAACCATGTGCTAGGGGCGTGGTCCGTATATGCTTATCCCAGTTAGACTGGCCTCCTCCACCCATCGGACAGCCTCGCCTCAAATATCTAAGAGTGTAAGCTGGTCATCAGCCCAGACTAATCGTTTAAATTCTCTACGGAGAGTGGATCTCGAATCACTCTATCAGGGTTTGTTATAGAATGGTTGGCACACAACTTTACCTTTTCCATCAACTCTCATTAAAGCATGAGAGAACTCATAAGGATTCTCCCTCCCTTTGTTTCATATCAAAGCATTTTTGCTGCAAATAGACATATGATTTAATATATCCATATACTTCAACTAACACTTTAATAATCTGTTCTGGGTCTTCTTTGGTAGTCTTTGGACGATATTAAATTTCATTACGTGCCTCCCCCTCTAAATGATCATATAAAAACATTGCTTTGTCAAGATTAGACATGCCCCATCTTCTAATGCAAGTCTGCACCTCTTCCACCCAGTCTCCTACTAAAAGGCAGCCCACACCCCACGCCCCTGAAAACTTAGAACATTTGCGCTCCCGTGGTAAATAAAAGGCCTGCTCCCTACGTGGGGGGTCAGAATCCCCACTACTACTCCCACTAGACTGCCCCGCCACATCCCCCCTGGAGGCCTGAGACAGTCTTTCATAATTTTTACGCAAATCTTCCATTTGAGCACGAAGTGTCTACAGTTCTTCATCCATGTTGATTTAGAGGAGTGAACACGCTAACAACCGCTGTTTGTTTATCACTATGTTTGTTACTACATAAACAGCTAAATAAACAAATAAATAGACCAGTAACAATACAAAACATATGTTGCTCAAGGGGACAAATACAGAAACAAACACACACAAAAAAATACAGCAAAAATGAAACCCAATTTCATCCTGCCGACGACGCCAAAATGTGGTGATCTCCACAAGGGAGAGAACTGACTACGCCACCCCTAAATTTACACCTAGAGCACAGGGGAAATCAGAACATAAATGGAAAAGGACATCACACTGTGATCTACAAAATACCATATGCTTTATTTTAAAATGGCAATGTACTTCATTTATTATCTTTTTTCTTTGTTACAGAAATAAACACATTTTACGTATACAAAAAAAGACCAACACACCCACAATATACAACACATAAATAGAGAGGACAACTGTACACCAGTGATACAATCTTAAAGCCACTAGACAATTAGGCCTACCTATAGTTACCATCCCATGACACTCAATACAAACAGCACACCAAACAGGAATAGGTTCAAATCTACACCACACTCCAAGCATTCATACTGCATGCCCTTCATTTCTAGGATCACAAGTAGCACTTGTAAAACAAAACAATAAAACTCAGTGCAAAGTACCACACACCAGTTGATATCAAAGTGAGTGTCTTGTTAATAGCAACGGAGATATACTAATGGATGGCCGGTGCACAGGCCCAAAGACACACAAAACATACAAGCCCGGACGAAAATGAAATGAAACGTAGCCAGCCAGCGCACCACGGCAGTCTATGTGCACAGCCGACTGGCTCCAAAATAATAAAAAAAAAAAATACATGAAATACAAAAAAACATTTTTCCCTTTAGTTCACCCTTGAGCAAGACACAAACAAACCATACACAGACAAAAACACCTAAACCCATTCTGAGCTAAAACAAACAGCGGCTAGTATTTAGTGCCGGCCCCACTGGATCTGAAAGGACAAGAAATATCCCCTCATTATCACCCATATCACTTAGGGAGACTCCACATCGACCATAATCTCACAATTGTTGCACCAGTCCGCACTACACTAAATGCCAGACTAACTATTGGTCTATTGTGGTTCCGCTCCCGATAGCCAACACTAAAGTGCCAGTTACTGAACGCATAGATAAAACAACGAATACCTTCCAAGAATGGGTCCTTCTACATGTACTTGTGCTCCCGGTCGGTCATCATGTCAGGTCTAAAAGACGATAAACGCATAACTTTAGGCACGATGAACTTGCTTGTGATAGATATACAATACCTGGGAAACTGGCATACCTCCACACACGAGAAGCAGTTACCGGGCCACCAAACTAACAATTCGCTGGGCAACGTCTGTGCCCACCTTGCTTCCGGAAACCGTGGGTTAGGGACCGGCGGCCAATTCCTAGCCCCTTTAAATACCATACGCCAGCCCCAGCTCATTCATTAAGTGTAATTCAACGCTCCACCCCCCTTATTTTGTACATCAGACCCACGTGAATCAGTCCAGCTCCCCACAATAGCAATGCAGTTTAAGATCTAACTTTTTAGGTCTGGTGGTAAAGCCAACACAATATTTAAAGGGGCAGACTATTCTGGTATAGACTGGTATATATGCATTACAGCAGTTCGAAAGGTCCCTCTGCATAATGTGGTAGAAACACAAGCTAAAAGGGGAAAAACAGTCAGTACAACAACACAAGAGCTACGTCCAGCCAGGTCCAGGTTCAAAGCCCAAACCTGAAAGAAAGAGACATCACACAGCCCAGCAGCCTTCCCCGACACCCTTTTTCCTCCATCATGTCAGACTGCCAACACTCCTCCACCCCCCTCTGATTTTATAGCCCACTTTTTCTTCATACAATCTTTTTGGTGGACATACTGGAAACATCATCACTGTTCAGAACATTTAAAAGTGGGAAGCAGAATTAGTCAGTGGCTTCGAATTAAAGCATATGTGTGCCTTTTGTTTGTTTGTGCTCCATAATGTGTGTGTGTGTGTGTGTGTGTGTGTGTGTGTGTGTGTGTAAACTTGTGTTGCAAGTGCTTATCGTGTTTGTATTGAAGAGAAGGACTAAAAGAGGTCTTCAACAGAAAGCAGTCATGTTGGCCATAAGCCCTACCTGTCACTGCCACAGCAGTGGATAGTGATGAAGACTCTTGGCCTCCAACAACAGACAAGCTAAGAGGAGGAGCCAGACAAGCTAAGAGGAGGAGGAGAGAGTGAGGAAGGAGGTTGCTCATAGACACAACAGCAGACCCTCCTGGCTGACTCCAAGCAAGTAAAAAAAGAAAAACTTAAAGAAAGGAAGGAATGGAGAGCAGAACAAAAAGAGGTAAATAATAAAGGGACAGAATGAGGGGAAAGAAAGAAAAGAGAGGAAGGGGTTGTAAATGCAGAGTCCAGCAGTTTTTCAACAATGCCTCTTGGCAACAAAGAGACTTCCTCTGTGCGTGCACACCACACATGCGTCTCCACTTCCTCTTTCTGATCCTCACCAGCGCTCCGACGTGTGCCTGTCGCAATCACACACACACACACACACACACACACACACGAGCACATATGGCTAACACAAAGACACGTATGCACACAAATACCCTCAGACTCAATCCTTTCTGCGGTTTCCTGATTGAACAGGGAACACACTCCCCAAGAAAAAACATACATCATGCGAGCACACACACACACACACACATATCAGCTCAGCATTGTTAAAGACTTGAGCAGATACCACAGCCATATACTGCCTTTAAGAATAGCTGCTGTTTTCCTCTGACCCTCTGGCCCCACAGTCTTTTTCACTGACTGCAGATCAGTTACATGCAAGATCATGTGCTTTAATATGTTCTCTCTGGGGACAGGGGTGAACAGAGACACGGAGAGCATGGCCTTCTGGGTAATTACAACACACACAGTTCAGCCCGGTCGGCCTCTTAGTCCCAGATGTGTTCAGAAAGCTCTAGCAGTCGAGAGAATGATTTTGCATTTGCGTGTGTGTGTGTGTGTGGGGGGGTGACTAGTTATGGACCTAGAGTTTAAGCAGTATGGGGTGCATTTACTTGCTTGAAACATGCAATATCAACTGACGGGAAGACCTTTTAACCGCTGTTGTGATACAAACAAACCAAGCGACTATGTGTGTGTGTACAACCGTGACACACATACTTTTACAACAAACACTTTTCATTCACATGCAAGTTCAGCAGTTTATTATAGTTTTTCATGTTTATTTACAGTTTTTTCAACTAATCCTGGACTTTGCATGCAGACCTGGGGCCTAATTTACAAAGCCCTTTATGCAAGAAAAAGTTGCGTGAAGCAGGGTAAAAATTGCGGTTGCAACATTTCTCACAAAAGTCGGGATTTACAAACATTTTCCATGCGCAAAAAGTTCCCAGGTTTCCGCAATCTTTTGACAAAACGTGTAATCTTGTGTAACGCTCCCGCAAAGTTTTCTTGACTAGCACCCTACAGGATTCTGTTCTACACTGTGTTTTAGTGCCCTCCAATGGTAAAATAAAATATGACATTGATAAAGTAGCCGGATGCACAGCGCAGAGGCTGCATGCGAGCACTTTAAAATGTAATGTAGTATTCGTAACATGCCTAATAAGAGAAATATGCAACAAATTCTATATTCATAGTCAGTGTACTTGGTTCTTGCCGCTGGCTGCCACTCACTTTTGTTATTTCAATTTGATATTCTTTTTTATGGCCTTCAAACAAGATTTAGTGAAGATGTTCTACCTCTGTTAAGAGGTTGGTCTCGCATTTCCTGAATCGTGTTTAGTTTTCACATTTACCGTGTCATGATTGGCTATCAAAGGCACATTTAGAAGTTAGCATATTCATTGAGTGATTAACATGGACCTTATTGGGTAAAATATGGGACGACCTTGGGAGGAGAATGAGGCTCGTGCACAACGTATAAGGTAACGCAAGTCCGTATTTATAATGAGAAAAGTGTGTACATGTTTGCGCCGCAAGGTTTTATAAATCAGTTTTGTTTTTTTGCATACGAAAATTCAGACTTTTTGCGCACAAAAACTTTTAGAGTGGAATCTCCGCAAAGTTTTATAAATGAGGCCCCTGGACAGGGAATGATAGCATGGCAGGGGGGAAATGGTAGTCTGAGAAGGCAGCTGGACTCATTTTTTTACTTGAGGTAAGGGATTGTTCAGCAAGGAGCGCACCGTTCCTCTCCAGATTCTGCAGTTTTGGGGCTTGTGAGAAGTCATCTGGTAAAGCGGCCCTTAAGTTTGTTGCTGTAGTCTCTGAGACTAGAATATTTCCTTCTTATGCAGAGGCACGAGGATAATGGAGGCACACATTGTTTCACCATCTCATCCATATGGAACGACAGCCTAAGAGAGGAAATAAGTGTCCTAAAGATTTCATGAGTCCCGCGTCTCATTTTGAATCATTCCTCTATCTCACTTTCTTTCTCCACAGCACACACACATACCAACAAGGGCTTCCAACAGCCTCAGGGAAAACACGTGTGTGTGTGTGTGTTTGTGTGTGTGTGTGTGTGTGTGTGTGTGTGTGTGCATGTGTGTGTGTGTGTGAGTATGTGTGTGCATATGTGTGTGTGTGTGCATGTATGGGAGTGTGGGACAGAGTTTGTGCTGGTAGTGTTGTGGCTGATGGAGCTCAGGGGGAGAGAGCTCTGCAGTCAGGACTGTTTATACAGCTGCTTCAGGAAGAGGAGAGAGAGAGAGAGAGAGAGAGAGAGAGAGAGAGGAGAGACAGTGAGAGAAGGGTTCATGAGTGAAAGAATTTATACAGATGAGGAAACAAGACCTAATGGAACGGTGTTAAAGGAGTGCATGACAGATGGAAAGACCAAGGGAGAGAACCTGTGAGAGACCAAAAGAAAGAGAGGAAGAAGGAAAAAGAGACAAAGAGAAAGCAAGGGAAGGCAATGAAAGGAAAAGCAGAAAGTACTGCAGCTCCTCACTCTTACTCCAGAGATAAATGCACAGAAAAGAGAACAGCACAGTCAGGTAATCAGCACAAAGAACAACAGATAGAAAACAGAGGAAAAAAGGAGTGTGGTGGAGAAGGAGGGCAGAGCAGATAATGAGAACATAAAAAGCTCAAGAGGAAGAGTGCAGTGATGATGTTAGTGAAAGCCCTGAAATGCACCACTGAAACTCCTCAGCTCAAACCTCTCACCTCCCTAGGTGCCTGCACTCTTCCACCGTGGTTGGCCGCACAGGTCAAAGGTCAAGCAGAAATATTATCCCTCTCTGAGACCACTGCTATTGAAGATAGATGCAGCCCATAAATACATTGTTTAATGTTATTTCTTTTATTCCGTTGGCAAATTCCTTTGCCAATCAGTTTGTTTTCACCAATGATATCTTCTATGTTATCCTGCTGTAGTCACTATTTGAGTTGTTGCTGAACATTTTTCTGCTGAACTGTTTTTGTTTTTGTTTATGTTTACAGGCTCTGCCTGGCTTCTATATTGTAACAGCCTTTCTATGTGCTCCTTTGTTGTTTGGATGGCAGTTTGACAAAAGCATCATGCTTGCAGTTTGGGGTATGTGTAATTATGGATGAGTCATGGAGAGAAAGGATTTATTATGTTTGTGCACACGCTCTGTCACATGCGCAGGGATACACTAACAAACTAACACACACACACATACACACACACACACAACACAACACAAGAAACAGTCTCTCTCTCAAACACACACACATACACACACACTTATCAAGAAACATATTTCATATCAAGACACACACAAGAAACAGTCTCACACACACTACATACTGTATCCATTGCCAACTACTAGTCGTTTACCTTTCACCTAATTTCTCACACACACTTTGAAAGACACATACACATTCCCCCCCCACACACACACCAACACACAGACATAGGCAGAGACAAACATATGCACAGATAACCACCAGTCCTTGACCTTCCATCCGATTACACACACACACACACACACACACACAGATACAGGGGGACACATCCCTGTCTGGTGTTGTTCTTCAGATGACTGATGACAGTGTCCACAGCACCTGACCTGAGATCAGCTCCCTCTCACCATTTATAGACACCGCCTGGCTAATAACACAGACCCCCCAACAGCCGCGGCCACACAATGCCTCAGTGTCATGTGTGCATATGTACTGTAGCTGCATGGTGTGTGGCTTAGCAAGTATAAGTGTGTGTGTGTAAGCGTGTGTACAGTATGTGTGTAGGTGTGTGTGCTGGTGTGTGCTTCACAGGGTAATGTTGGCCTGTGACATAAAACTAAAAGGTACATGGTATCACAGTGCAAAAAAGTGCAAGCAAAAGTACATCAAACATTCCCCAATATTGGGAGCTATTGGTGGTTGCTGCGGTTACTGACCACCGTGAGCTTGATAACAGCTGATTCCACTGTTGCTTGCTAGTCCAGCTGTCGCTATAGGGGTTGTCGTTCTTGCTAGTTCAACTGTTGTTCAATGGTTGTTATAGTGGCTATTCAAAATAGCCTTATCCATTACTCCCATATTGGGATGGCTCGGAGGACATTATCGCTAACATAATGGACACCTTGTCAGCCAATAAGAAAACAGTTCATTTTTTTCCAGGTAATACAGTATATGTATCTGTGAGTACACTGTAAATCCTTCCATACGTTTATCTGTGTGTGGATGCATTTCTGTGTGTGTGTGCACACAAGCCTGTGTGTGTGTGTGCATATGTGTGGGATACATGTGACACAGCAGCTGTTACTTGTCTGCCATAATGGACTCATCAAGGAGAAAGGGACAAAAACAGGAAGAGAGAAAGGGCGGGAAAGGGAGAGAAAAAGTCGAGATGAGGAGAGGAGTGGAGGGGGAAAGGACGTGTTCTGTGGGGGCCAGACTCGTTTGTTGTGCCTGATTTCTCTCTCTTTTTTTCTCACGGCTGAAATTACAGCCATAATCAGAGGGAGAAACCTAAAGCCAATGTCCAGCTGTCTGTTCCTTACTGACTGTGAAAGATACCTACCACACACACACACACATACCTCTCACAAATAACTGAACACATATTTGTGCCTATCTACTGCATTGTATTAGGCATATTCAAACACACACGCACACAGACATTTGACTACCAAGGATGTCAGTCTTTTTGCTGACTTCCTTCCTTACTGACACCATGAGAGGCTGCCCTCTGTCAAAACACTGAACTGGACCAGAAGCCTGCTCTAGTTTGGTGAATGTGAGTGTCATTAAGAAAAAGAGTACACACACACATACACACACATACACATAGTCACACAGACACACACATTTTACTTCTTTATTTGGATTGACACAAGGACGTTGTACCATAATACAATCCAAATATAGATTAAAGGAGTTTTACATAGGACCAAAAGAATCTGCACATTGGGTGTTCTAAGGGTTAAGGCCGGTACACACCAGATACGACACGAAATTACGGTGCGAAAATGCGAAAAAATCGTGTGCAAAATGTTCGCTCAAATGTACACTCAAAGTGTACACACCGAGTGTGATGCGATTATTTTAATACAATGCGATGATTTTGCATTCTATTTCGCATTTTGTTTCGCGGCATAATAATAAGCCCATGAATTAAAGTTCGTGAATTTAATGATAGATACGTCTAGCGATGAAGAGCTATTTTAGTGGATATCTTCTTACAAAAGAGAAAACGAAAAATTTGCCTACACCCATGTTGCAGCGGAGACAACAACAAGTACCATCTCATCCAGGAATTAAAGCTCTATAATGACAGGTTTTGGCAGTAGGGAAGAGCCGGGACGAATAAAACATTGAGATTTTCTCGTAAACCATTAACAATTCAAACAGGAAATTTTGTCATTCCATACAGCTTGCAATAATAGCCAGACCCAGGGAAAATCGTGTCGATTACTGATCTGAAGTTTTTAAGGGCGGAAAGTAAATTCTCGTCTGCGCATCATGCTTTGTTTGCGATATAATAGCCTATACACTTATCACTTTTAAACAACAGATGAATGGATGGTGTAACCAATAGTATGAAATGTCAATGTGTTGTAGTTTAGGTGGAAATGCCTTTTGCTGCGAGCAGGCACTGTCGGGATGATTGAAACACTTGTTTCAACCGTCCTCCAGTAGGTCGTGCAAGTAGGCTAGTCAAAGCAGTAGGCCTAGGCTTTGCGGTCAGTGCATTAAAATTTTGAAAGTGTTTGCAATAACTAAGTAACTAAGTAAGTACTTACAACTATTGGCTCTCCATCCCTCCTCATAGATCGCCATCCATTAGTGTGCAATTTGGAACCCGTTTTTGCCCTTGTTCCAGCATTTAAATATGATCATGTATTTTTCTCAGTATAAAGCATTAAAGCAACTAGTAATATGAAAATATAGGCTAATCATAGGATGACGCCAGCCAAGCTCGTGTAAAGGGAGTCCGGTAATAGGCTTCCAAAGTGAATTTGCCTGCAACAAAGATCAATTGATAACAACTTTAATATTACGAAAACTTGCTTGAAAATTGAGCAGCATTGACTAAAAAGGGTCTTTGTAAGGTATAGGCCTATTATATAAAAAAGGGGACACTTTTTGAGGGTACCTAATATTTTATACCGTTTCATTTGTCCCATAGTGTTTCAGACGTCCCAGCCAAACGGGAGGAATGAAACAAATGACCAATTCTATTCAAAGATAAATTACATCACAATTGTCATCCATCTATATGAATCAGCACAAGACTTTAAGAGACAACATTATGTCAGTTGTTGTTCACACAAAAAAGTGTTACTACTCGCAAAAACGACATATCGAAAAGTGTTTCATCTGCCCCGGCTCTCCCCTAGCCTACTTCAGGCCAGGGTGAGTGTCGTTGACTTTGAATACATTTTGGGTGTCCTGGCTCCTCACCTAAGGAGACTTTGGACAAATTACAGAGAGCCAATGATGAGTTTTTCACCCATTTCTCTTCCTCGGTGAAGTTCTACGTATATTAGAACCCTGCGAAGTCATTATTTGATTGGTTAGGAGCTCTTTTTTGCATGCGAAATTTCGCATTAAACAAGACTGTTCCGAAAGTTTTTTTCGTTGTAACGAACTTCGTCCTCGGTGTGTACATACTAATTGGAATACATGTGTTTAATAGCCTGCGTAATTTCGTGCGAATATTTCGTCCAAAAAATCGGACTTGGTGTGTACGGGCCTTAAAGATGACACCTACGTCTCCAAATGAAGTGACTTCCAATTATACTAGACACTGAGCAATACTTTGCAAATTGTTTAGCTTTTTTCTTATGGAGTCCACAAATCTGTAAACCACGCACACACATTTTATGCACATGACCCAAACTACCAAAGATTAAGACTATAGGTTTACAAGAATAACCACAGTTTCTGTTTCTTCAGTTTCTTAACACAATAACTGATTTGTTAGGCTCACAAACACACACACACACACACACAGAGAATACAGACATGCATGAATGTGCTCATAAAATGATCAAGGGAAACAAATACTTGTGAAAACTCATCAGAAGTTAAGGATAATGCAGTGTGTGTTTGTGTGTGTGTGTGTGTGTGTATGGTACACACTGTGTACTTGCAGAGGTACATTATTTAGATCAGTGATTTTCAACCACTGTGCCGCGGAACACTAGTGTGCCGTGGGATACTGTCTGGTGTGCCATGGGAAATTATCCATTTTCACCTATTGGATACCATTGTCAAGTGTCTGTGCTGTCTCGGGTATAAAATACATAACTTTGTGTTTCTTTGTGTTTCATTTAATGAATTCCTATTCAAGACACTTGAGACAGCTGGTGAGAGTGACTTTATACTTTGTCAATATAGATTACAGAGTTTAATTTTTTTTAACAATCTGCTGGTGGTGTGTCTCGTGATTTTTACAATGAAAAAGTGTGCCTTGGCTCAAAAAGGGTGAAAAACACTGATTTAGATCTCTGTAGAGTTTTGTCTTGTCCTTAAAAAGGCTGCTGCTCTCATGGCAAATTTCTAAATCTTTCAGGCTGCACATATAAAAGGTTCCTTTCTTTTCCTCTTAGATGCAGGTTACATCTCTCTCCCTCTCCCTCTCTCTCTCTCTCTCTCTTTCACACACACTATTTCACCTCTGTCACAAGAGATATAGCTCAGCGCATGAAAAAATTGGAGGATGACATAACGGAGCTCCAATTTTTAGCCAAAAGCTCAGGAAATGAATTACATCTGGAAAATTTTAAATGTAAAATTTTTGGCTGATTTGGTGGGCATCAAAGCACAAGGAGCTCTGGTCAGGTCTCGTTTTCAGAGTGCAGAATTAATGGATGCACCTTCTAAATTATTTTTTGAAGTGAACCGTGAAATCTCTTATGAGCAGGCTCCTGACAGTCCTTTTTTGACTAATCTTCCCAAGGTATCTGGAGAAGCCAATGTTGATCTCGGGAGGGTGATTACCCTTGCTGAGTTAGAGAAAGCCCTCCAGAGTATGGAGTGTGGCAAGGCACCAGGTATTGACAGTCTACCTGTTGACTTTTTGTCTTTCTTGCCAGAGATAGGCCCAGACATACTGGTGGTGTTGAGAGACAGCTTGGCCAGAGCTGTGCTAACGCTTCTACCAAAGAAGGGAGATTTAAAAGACATCAGGTCATGGAGGCCTGTGTCTGTTCTGTGTGCAGAATATCGGCTGCTCTCCAAGGTTCTGGCTAAAAGACTTGCTGAAGTTTTGGGTGAAGTAATTGCGCCTGACCAGACCTACTATGTGCCGGGTAGGCTTATACATGACAACATTTCTTTTATCAGAGATGTTCTAGAAAAAGGAAAACTTTTACATTTTGATTTTGGCCTTGTCTCTGTTGACCAGGAAAAGGCTTTTGATAAAATTGAGCACAGTTATTTAAGGAGTGTCTTAAAGGCTCTTGTTCAAGGTATGGAATCGTGTTAAGGTATGGAGACCTCAGAATGCAGGTTCCCTTTTCTGGCTTTTGCAGGAGCCACTGATCTATGGTTCACTTTTAGACCTGACTCAAGAGGAGCATTTTCCTGCTTTCAGTGGGGTGTTATGTAAAGCTGGGGTCATCACTCTGAGAGACCTCCTGAATTCGGCAGGACCAGGTTTTGGGAATGCTGAAGTAGTCGCAGAGCACATTAAAATCAGATCCATTCGCATTGTTAAAAAATTCCTCTTTGAATTGCAATCTCACTTGACTAACGATAGTTTAGAAATGCTGAAGATGGTGGCGCGTGTAGACGCAGCGACCTCGCACTCTCCCAAAAATGCGTGTTTTGTTCGTCAAGTAAGTGTCTTTCTGTAAGTGTTTGTCGTCAGTCCATGTCGGAATATGTGTACAGTAGTCAGGCTCTCCTACACATTCGGAGAAGCAAGATTTGCCAAGTTTTGACCATGAACGTTGAGATGCTAAGGGAGATAGGACTTCTGCGACAGCCAGCTAGCTGGCCTAGCAACTCACCGGACTCGCCTGCTACCCCTACCCGGATAAGGTGGCGTCGAAAGCAGTGCGCTAGGACAAGGAAGCGGGGCAATCGCGGAGGTGTCCGAGTCAGGCTCGAGGCTAAGCCAACTCGCCCAGCCATACCATCGATCCTCTTGGCCAACGTACGATCTCTGGACAATAAAATGGATAACATACGACTTCTGAGATCAGCAAATCGCAAAGTAAGTGACTGTTGTGTGCTAGTTTTCACTGAGACATGGCTAAATGACAACATTCCGGACTCGGCCATACAACTGGAGCAGCTAGCATGCTACAGAGCCGACAGGGCTATCGTAGACGGAGGCAAAATCCGAGGTGGCGGGGCCTGTGTTTACATCTGTGACGAGTGGTGTCGTGATGCCACCGTAGTACGAAAACACTGCTCATCACTGGCGGAGCTCGTGAAGTGTCGCCCTTTCTACTTGCCTAGGGAGATAAGTTCTATCCTGCTGGTCGCTACTTATATTCCTCCATCTAGCAACAACAGCGACAGAAATGCGGCGCTGAACGAACTGTATCAGGCCATCAGTGAGCAACAAACAGCACACCCAGACGGTTTCATCATCCTCACAGGAGATTTTAACCATGCTGAACTTAAAACTGTTCTCCCAAAGTTTTATCAGCATGTACATTTTCCAACACGGGGGGACAACATATTGGACCTGGTCTACACACAGGAAAAAGGAGCATACAAAGCCACCCCCCTCCCCCACATCGGCACCTCTGATCACCTCACTGTTATGCTAATGCCAGCATACAGACAGTGAAAGTCACCAGACCCGTTAAGAAAGAGGTAAGGGTGTGGCCACAGGAGGCCACCTCTGCTCTTCAAGACTGCTTTGGGTCAATGGATTGGGAAGTATTCAAGGGAGCAGCCACCTACAATAACATCATAGACATTGAGGAGTACACAGACACTGTGAGCTCATACATCATCAAATGCATTGATGATGTTACACAAATAAAAAGCATCACAATGCGAGCCAACCAGAAGCCATGGCTGACAGGAGATGTCCACAGGCTGCTGAAGGCCAGAGACAAGGCCTTCAGAGCTGGGGATGAAGCAGGCCTGAGAACAGCGAGAGCCAACCTGTCCAGTGGCATCAGGAAAGTGAAACAGGACCACACACACAAGATAACCTCCCACTTCAATGATAGCAAGGACGCACAGAGCCTATGGCAAGGCATACAGGCTATTACAGACTTCAAGCCTGCAGCGCGTAGCTGTGAGAGCGACACCACTCTGCTCAACAACCTGAACAGCTTCTTTGCAAGATTTGAAGCACAGAACAACACACGCCCACAGAAAACACCACCACCTCCACACGACCAGCCTCTGTGCCTGTCTGCTGCCAGCGTGAAAAGGACACTCTTCGCCATCAACGCCCGGAAAGCAGCGGGTCCAGACAACATCCCTGGCAGTGTGCTAAAAGACTGCACAGAGGAGCTGAAGGATGTCTTCACAGACATCTTTAACACCTCCCTGAGGCAAGCCATTGTCCCATCATGCTTCAAGACTGCCACCATCATACCTGTGCCAAAGAAATCATCCCCAGCCTGCTTCAATGACTACCGCCCTGTGGCACTGACACCCATCATCATGAAGTGCTTTGAACGACTAGTCATGATGTCACACATCAAATCCACCCTGCCTACCAACCTGGACCCATACCAGTTCGCATACAGAGCGAAATGATCCACAGAGGATGCAATCTGCTCTGCCCTCCACCCAGCCCTAACTCACCTGGACAAGAAAGACTCATATGTGAGAATGCTGTTCATAGACTTCAGTTCAGCATTCAACACCATAATACCACAACAACTCATCTGCAAACTGGACAAACTGGGCCTCAGCACCTCCCTCTGCAACTGGCTGCTGGATTTCCTCAGCCAGAGGCCTCAAGCGGTGCGTGTGGGCAACAATGTCTCTAACAGCATCACCCTGAGCACGGGTGCTCCACAAGGCTGTGTGCTCAGTCCGCTGCTCTTCACCCTGCTGACACATGACTGCACACCAACCTACAGCTCCAACCACCTTGTGAAGTTTGCGGACGACACAACGCTGGTGGGGCTCATCACCAAGGGCGATGAGACCCACTACAGGAAAGAGGTTGAGCTCCTGACCACGTGGTGCAGAGACAACAACCTCCTGCTAAATGTTAGCAAGACCAAGGAGGTTATTGTCAACTTCCAGAGAGGCCACACCTGTCACCACCCGCTGACCATCGACGGTGCTGCGGTAGAGAGGGTGAGCAGCACCAAGTTCCTGGGGGTGCACATCAGTGAGGACCTCTCCTGGACTTCCAACACCACATCACTGGCCAAGAAAGCACAATAGCGCCTCTACTTCCTGCGCAAACTCAAGCGGGCAAGCGCCCCACCACACATCCTGACCACATTCTACAGAGGAACCATTGAAAGCATCCTTTCCAGCTGCATCACTGTGTGTGGTGGTAGCTGCACTGACTACAACAGGAAAGCTTTACAACGCATCGTGAGAACAGCTGAGAGGATAGTTGGCGGACCACTCCCCTCCCTGCAAGACATCTACACCACCCGCCTCACCCGCAAAGCCAACACAATTGTCAAGGATGCAACCCACCCCGCACACTGTCTGTTCAGCCTCCTGCCATCTGGAAAGAGATACAGAAGTCTCCGCTCACACACCACCAGGCTCACCAACAGCTTCATCCACCAGGCTGTGAGACTGCTGAACTCTCTCCCCTCCCGGCTCCCAGCCAGCGGAACCACCAGACTGACAGGAGTATAGGAAGACAAATTGGACTCTACACCCCCCCTTCCACACACACACACACTCCCCAACAAGGAAATACACACTCTGAACCAAAAACCAAAACAACACTCTGGACTAACTACCTCTGCATTGCAAATTGCACACACCTGCTACTATATATTCTAATATTCTTCTTACCACTATTTATACCACTTTTTACCACTATTCATATTTAATACTACTGCTGCTAAAATCTTGTGTTGCACTAAGACAACAAAACAACACTACTGGAACACTTACTTTATGTTATGTCTTGTCTTATATATACTGTGTGTTACCTAAGTATAATGCCTTAAAGGAATTATCCGGAGTGAAACAACACTTAGCTCAGTTGATTCACGTTGCTAAGTGCTATCCATAGGTATAAGAACGACAGATTTTCATGCACGGTAGACCGAGTAACGAAACGGCAGCCAGCGCTAACTGATTAGGGCATGTCAGTTTCGTTTTCATATGCCCAATATGCTTTGCGTTAGCGGGCAATTCGTGAATTCGGTCTACGTTGTACCTACTGCTGTCATTCTGATACCTATAGACACCATTCGACAGCCTCAGTCAACAGAGCTACGAGTTGATTCACTCCGGATAATCCCTTTAAGCCTACTTGTACTTTTTTTTTTACTTAACATTACCTTATTGTTTAAAATTGTTTTTTTGTTGTGCATCTGCACTTTATTGTTGTCAACGTCTATGCATGGGACAAGTGTGAAACGTAATTTCGATTCCTTTGTTTGTCAAGTACATGTGAAGAAATTGACAAATAAAACTGACTTGACTTGACTTGACTTGACTGAATCAGAACATAGGGGGTCTAGTCCAGCCAAGTGAACATGATCCTGTGCCATTTTTTAGTGTTTCCTTTGAACTTACAAATGTGTTTTTAAAAAAGGAAGATTTCATTTTTTGGGGTCCACATAGAGCCTCTGGAAAAAGACTCTGTAAAATCACTCAACAAGAAGGTTCTGGAGTCTAGGGTGGACACACCTTGGCGTGCTGTTCTTCATGTAGAACAGGACACCAAACCACATTGGAGGTCACTTTACAAGTCACCATTAATTAAAAAAGGGTTGGGGATTTGAAGTGGAGGATCCTTCATGGTGCAGTTTCTGTTAACTCTTTTATTTGTATTTTAAATTCTGATGTGAGGCAAGATTGCCCATTTTGCACAAACAGAGAGACAATTTTATGCATTGCACATGATTGGTGCCTTTTTTTTCAATGTTGCGGAGACTGTTTCACTCTTTCAGTGAAGTTTTCTCAATTGAAGAAATAATCTTTGGATTTAGGCCTAAGTATGTACAGAAGCAGAGGTACAAGTGTCAATTGTTGAATTTTATCATTGGACAAGCTAAGATGTCCATATATATTAGCAGGAGAAATAAGATACAGCATAATTCTGGACATGAGCTCTTTTTTGCAACCTTAGTAAAGTCAAGGATTTTAATTGATTTTCGAGGAAATGAGTGATCTTGAGACCTTTGAGAGTATATGGTGTCTTGACAGTGCTTTGTGTACAGTCATTGATGGCAAGGTGCAATTCAATAACCTGCTAGAGGTTCCTGTACGTACAGTTTAAATGTTTGTAACTGTATGTGTTATTTATTTTTATTGTTATTTATTTTATTCTCAATCCTAAATTATTATAGCCTTTAAGATGAAAAGCTGACTTTTGTATGTCTTGTAAATGTTTTGTAATAAAAGTTTTTTTGAAATTCAAATTATCTATCTATCTATCTATCTATCTATCTATCTATCTCTATCTATCTATATCAGGCTCTCATTTGATCTCTCTGAGAGAGTTTGTGGGTTCCTGTGTTGGTGAAGTGTCAATACTATAGAACAGTGCTTGGTAGTACTATCAAGGCCTTCTGTGCTGATGTGTTCCTCTGACACAGATAGAAATAGGTCGAAGATACAGTGCAGTATAGTGACAGGCAGAGACAGAGAGAGAGAATGAGTGTGTGAGTGAGTGAAAGAGAGAATGAGGGAGTGAGAGTGAATGAGTGAGTGAGGGAGTGTTTGAGTGAGAGTGAATGAGTGAGTGAATGAGTGAGTGTGTGAGTGAGAGTGAATGAGTGAGTGTGAGTGAGAGTGAATGAGTGAGTGAGATTGAATGAGTGAGTGAGAGTGAATGAGTGATTGAGTGAGTGTGTGAGTGAGAGTGAATGAGTGAGTGTGTGAGTGAGAGTGAATGAGTGAGAGTGAATGAGTGAGTGTGTGAGTGAGTGGGAGAGAAAGACTAAAGCCTGATCACAACACGTCGCTCCTTGCTTATCCCTACTGTGAATTAGTAAGATACACTAAGCACAAAGTGAGGTGAAGCACACACTAACCTTGGCCAGTGGGCTGCCTGGGACAGTGGTGGGCGCAGTGATGATTCACTATGTCTACTGGTTGGGGGTTGTAACACCCACGAACGTAATAACTTCCCACAAATGTAATAAACCACAAACGTAATAAAAATATGCACTTTTAAAATGTAATAATCCTGCAAACGTAATAATTTCCCATAAATGTAATAACAGTCGCCTACTGTTAACGTAATAAAAAAAAATCCCACAAACGTAATAATTATTACGTTTGCAGGAAATTATTACATTGGTGGGAACATTGAAAAAACTTATTACATTACCCTCCCATAAACGTAATAAATCAACAGATCTGGTGAAATTGTTACTGTTTTATCAGATGTAGGATCTTATTTGTCCGTCACCTCATATCTCGAACCATGTAGCCTGCTGTCAGAGCTTAAAATCTGATACAGTGACATGCGGCAAAAAAGGCACCTATGGAGATCATGTCACTTTGCAAAGAGCCTCTGAAATATTCAACATACAGATTCTTGTTATTTCAACCCTTGGGCCAGATGCGTCAGTTCTTTTATCACCATCAAACATCCATCTTGGTCATTTTGCTGAGGGACAGGGAGAGCACTATGTTAGTCTGAGTGGTGATAGCAGTTTATACATTGATGCTATTCTTGAGGCAGATAGGGAAATAATCTCTCATCAG
>JAGFZM010000011.1:423010-448333 GCA_017657215.1 Limnothrissa miodon
GAGAGAGAGAGAGAGAGAGAGAGAGAGAGAGAGAGAGAGAGAGAGAGTGCCCACTGAAAGCCTGGAAGACCTGACACTCCAGAACATTTTATGCTATCTTCTCAGCTGGCATTTTATCTCTGCACTTCAGCCAAACAACCCGAAGAGCAATCAGGGCAAAGACACAGACAGGAAGTTCTATATAGTAATATAGTATCCATGGCAACAAAGGCACCAAACAGGATGCACTTCTTATAGCTGAATGTTTGAACTCATGAGCACCCCTCTGTGCTTAGTGTAGCTATGCCCTGCTTCACTCCACTGCATTAGGACTGCTTTTTTTTTTATTTCAATCCATGTAAGGAATGTAACAACCCATGTAACAACCCAAGATGAAAAAGAACTAATACCATAGTCCTGACGTCTGTCTTAGTGATTTTGCAAAATTCTGTAAATGAGCTTTTCACAACATCTGGGATGGAATCCTGCCTGTTCCAGGCACAGATTTGATTTTAGATTAATTTATCTTGAAATGTAATACAATAAAAATGGAACTAATGAGAAACTTGATCTATGTGTACTTATCCTCTCTCTCTCTCTCTCTCTCTCTCTATAGAGTGAGATACTGTAAATAGCTATAGGCCTATGTCTGTTGTGTGTATATCTGTGCACGTGCGTGTGCATGCTCATAGTTCCAATAACCCATCCCCCCTGCCAGCTACTAACACTCACACAAACACGCACACACTACATACACAAACACAGACAGATACACACCCACACAACACATACAGGCGATTCAGGCCTTTCAGGCTCATTGATTGATTGAACCTCCCTGACTGAACCTACCACCCTTTTTCACAGGGCGTCATCAAATCCAATCCCAATCTATGGCAAAGGAGCAATGTGGCAAAGTCTGTCCTGTCTGCCCACACTCACTCACACTCAGTTGGCTGGCGCAGGTGTGCCAAGCCTCAGTAATACTGAGAAAAGCCTTAAGCTAATTGTTTGTGGAGGGCGGAGAGGCACTCATGACAAAGGGGCAAGTTAAGGTTGGGGAAATGCTGACAGCTAAATTCCTGTAGGCAGGTTATAAGTTGTGCCAACGAGGCATGCTGCACACCAAACGTGACAGAACAGCGTCAAGGATGTCTCAGTAGGTCACAGTATTGAGCTCTACACGTCATAGTGCATGCAATAGGTGGTGATGGCTCACTTTACCAGTTCTGCAGCTTGGTTTGATTTTTTATCTCTCTCACTTTACAGTTAGTGTTCCTGCAAAGCAAGATAAGATGTTTTGCCACACTGCCACATGTCCAAAACAACAGGAAAGAAAAATCAAGTGGGCTTCTAGTGATTGGCTGCCTTTGGTGCAGAGCTTTTGGGGGTATAGAGCAGACAAATGAAATGGTAACTTAAGTGGACAAGATGCTTCGGCATGTTTTTGGAGCAGTTTGAAGGACAGGCCTGAAGCAACCTGAGTCGTGTGTGTGTGTGTGTGTGTGTGTGTGTGTTAGAGGGGCACAAACAAATACGCAAACAGGAAATTATGTGGCAATGCGTTCCTATCTCTCATTCTCTCTCTCACTCTCAACTGGCAGACCCTCAGAGCCCCCTGGGACTGATGGAGAATGAAATGGCCCAGTGTCCATTGCCCTCATTGCCTCGGCCTCGTGAGCCTCTGCTTGGCCGACACTTGGTGCAAGTGGAACAGCACCAAATGGGATCTGCCATTTGCTCCCTGAGTCTTCTATCACACACACACACACACACACACACACATACACACACACACACATGCATTGACATTTAGTACGTATTTGTACACACTGCAGGATAGTAAGAGAACCTGTGAGTGTGACATGCCTTGTTCATTCAACAATTGCCTGGTCACACTCATTCTACAGCCAAGGTCCTGTCTATGCAGGAGGACAAAACTAGACCAGGGACATGAGCACCTGGCACTTGGACGACCCATGGACTACTAGCAAAGAAACTCGAGACGAACACCTGTAATAGTAGAGGCAATGTACTGATCTTTAAGTATATGGGGAACAGCACCAAAGGTGGTCACTGCCAAATGTTACACACTATTGTGTCCTTTATTCCATAATATATAATACTACATTCTGAATACTATCCAATATATATAATATATCCGACTGTGTACTTGTACTTGTTCATCTTCGACAGACTTTAGTTTTACTGTAGGTAGGAATGTAAGGAATATTTTTAAACATGAAGTAGTATAGCTCCAGATCCTTAACCACTGCTTAAGCCACCGAAGTGACTTTATGGAGACAGTCCTCCAACGAGTATTTATTCATTGTATATAAAATATAACCACAGCTTGTAACATCATAAACTGTCACAGGGAGCAGGTGAGCATCTGAACCATTCTGTAGGTTTCTGTATATATTCTGTCATATTGTGCTGTATAGTAAGTCTCTTAAAGGCGCTCTAAGCGATGCTGTCACTTCTTGTTGACGTTCAAAGTATTGTCAAACAAAACGGAGGATAGCTCCCTTCTCCCCCTCCCTCCCATGCTTCCTGAAAGACTCATGAACGTGCATTTCCTTCGTGTCATTTATTGGCTGGAACACTGTTATGTTTCGTTTCCGTTTGTTATGCTAGGTTTGCCCACTGTGTTTTTGATGCTGTTTGTGGAGCCTGGGCTGTCTACAGAGACCGCGTTTTTTTCCCGTGTGTTCAGGGGACAGGCAGCTAGCAGATTGTGAAGAGATGTTTGCTGTATGTAACAACACATGTTTTAGTCCTAAAAACGCGTCACATTGCTTAGAGCACCTTTAAGCCATTAGTGCTGAGTCCCTAAATGAGCCTGGCTATTCTTTAGCTCTATGAACTCTGGCCTATATCAGCAGTGTCTTCCCCTCCTTTCTCTATCAGCAACATCCTTCCCGCCTCTCTCCTCCAGCCCTGTAGTCTGCTTGCTTTCAAACGACTACTTCGCTCAGCACCAGCATCCTGTTAATGTGCCTGCCAAGACTGCAAGTCCACTCTCCATCAGCATAAAAACTCCATCAAGTGCCTCCCTCTGCAAGCAGTGTGGCCAAATGCAGCTCCATTATAGGGGGACAGACACTTGGCCATCAGCCTTCATCTTTAGATCCATCAGTTGTCTTCAGAGAGCAGGCAACATGTTTGTTGAACCAGCACAGAAACAGTCACAGCTGTGCATAAGGTCATGACTAAAGCTATCTCATCATTGACCACAACTCACACAGAGCACTCTGGACCACTAGATTCAGGACATTGTGCAGAAAACCTTGTAACATTTAATTATTTAACTATTATAGTGAAACACTAAGCCACAGTCAACTGAGGGCAAGCAAGCAATATATTAAGATTACAAAATAGGTCATCGCTGATGTGCAGTGACTAATGTTCTGGTGCAAAGTGTGCTAAATTAAATCATATTACAAATTTTATTGTAAATCATATTGTAAAACTGCTAACCATAAATTGAAGAAGATTGACTTCAGAGGCCCACATTATTTTGACACACAAGTACAAACAAACAGATGGCCCTTCAAAGAGAAGGCTTACAGTAAGGTCATTAGGGAAATTCTATTTAGTGCTTTATTTGCCAGCTTCTACTTGAGAAGAACCCTGAATTCAGCAGTCTCAGTGGCATCCCAGGTCTGACATGGAATCCAGTCGAGCTGACAGGATGGATTGGAGTTTTGTCTTGCACATGAAGGTTGTACTGGTAAATGTAGTAAAAACAAGAGTGGCAAGACAGTGCATTGAGACATCAGTCATACAGCAAATGGCATCTTGGCAATCTGTACGTTGCATGTCCAAATCAACTTTGCACAATGGCCTCAAAAGAAGCCCTTAAGTTTACTGCCATGCCAAGACTCATTCGGTGATATTAAATTCTTAATCATGCCTTTGCGTGAGCCTCTGTCTCTGTCAGCTGCTTTAGTGAATTGTGTGTCAGGGTATTAAGGCTTTTCTTGTTCAGCAGTGGAGTCCCAATAAGGCTCCCATCTTGCCAACTGGAGAGAGTATGAGGCCCAGCCCAGGGTTTAGAACGCCTCCGCTCTGCCTAACATGTGGGTCATGTCCATGAGATTAGGAACAGCTAGGAGCTTAAGAAAGCTCACTTCAGACACATGACTGTGCCAAGCTCCATGATGTCCCTAAATACATACTAGGATGGGAAAACTCTAGGATTTATTCATGCATGTGTTCATTCATTCAGTCAGTCAGTCAGGTCAGTGGGAATCCCCTTGATAATCCACAATGTGTGCTATATTGAATACCCTAATAAGAACTTAATGAAAAACTAGATTTAAGTGTGTGTGTGTGTGTGTGTGTGTGTGTGTGTGAACCCTACATACATAGATGTGTTAGTGTTTGTGTGTGTATGTAATCCTATCTGACAGAATGACAGATCAGTGGATGGTGAAAACTAAACTTATGAACACTACATGAGAGCTATATCAGTAAGCTATAATAGCAAATTAGAAATTTTTACTGTTCCTGCAACAAAGTGAAAGCAGCTGATCATATCAGGCAATCAACAAATGGTTTTGAATACTAAAAATATTTTTTTATGTAAAACAACGAAGCTAGGACTTTTACGATAAAAATAGAATAATCTGTGCTGATTGCACAATTGTAACTGATGCCTGCTATATCTTGCCAGACATCCCGACAAGCACAAGCACCTGCAGGGTGCAGATAGTACATTCTGTTAAAATAAACGCCACTGCGAAGGATAGCTCGTGCTACGCAGTGACCTTTCCATCCCTATCCCACTCGCACTGATTGTCCCAGACGACAACTCTGTTCACATCACATTGCCCGTGCTGGGCTTGCGGCCGGGCGCTGACAGCAGTGCTGAAGACGCACGGAAACGAATCTTTCTAACTAACTTTGTTTTGGGTATGCAATCATGCCTTGCTTTCCCTTTGTATTCGAAGTCTGTAAACGATTGGTTGCCGGCAAGGAGATCCTTATAGGGTGCTTGGACGGCCCCTCTGGTCGTTTGTTATGTAGTTTTGGGGTGCACACTGCACACATGACTGGAGTGCTCAAGTTCCTTTGAGCCCATTTGCCGACCCGGTGGCTTCAAGGGATCAGCAAAAGAGGAAAATACGAAAATTATTTTTGGCATCACTGTACACCAGAATAATCTTCCCCGCCAGATTTTGGGCTATATCTGAACAGGCCTCGGCGGACGCGGCAGACCACAGACGCCGCAGCATCAACGCACCGGCCGGAGAAGGATCAAATGATTCAAAGTATCAAATGATTCAATGCGTCACGGCACCTCATGAGGCAGTGGCCAGTTCATACCCGCCGGACGATGCCCTCAAAACGTTTGCTTTTTAAGGGTAGCCTATGTTTACAGAAGCTTTATAAAATTACAAGGCGCCAAACTAGCCGGCTGGTAGCAATAACATATTCTGGCCCGTAAAGATCTCTTTCAACTGCAAAATCTCTGCTGTCAGTGGAAAATAAATATTTGCAAATACGTGTATTGAGTGACACATCATTTGAAGAAATGGGACAGCTTAGTCGGGAGCCGTGACACATCGTAGCCTACGCGATAACAGTTTTTCATTTCAGAAAAAAAAATTACGTTCATTCTATGGTAATAATGGATCTGCATAAACACAACGTTGGTTAGGCAATGTACCAGCCTCACCGTTTACAACTCAGTCTTGAATACACCAACACATTCATTGTAGCATTGTTTGCGACACGATTGTTTTGGTACTGAACATCCGGCATCCGGCATAAACTGTTGTGAACATAGTTACTGTGCTTACCAATCTGTCCTTTAGCGGTAAACGGGTATTCTTGTAGAAGAGATAGGAACGGATTCAGAACGAAGCTAAAGAAAAGCAAATGTCCAAGCTTTCCGTAGATTTTCGGCCACTGTCGCTTCGGTCAGACTCACTCTTCGACTGTCTCCCTCTACCTCTCTCGCTTTCTCTGTGCTATCCAATGAAAACTGACACATTTTGACTTCACTGCAGCAGTTCGCAGCACATGCTCGAGCTCCTCAGATCTCCCTCTAGCTTAACTATTTCCTGACCAGTAGATTTCCTATTTTTTCAACTTAATTTCCAAACCAAACATTTCATTCATAGATATTACAATTCCCCATTGGTTAAATAACACATTTGAATTATTCAGAATGATGCACACCAAATGGGTCGACCATTATTCTTTATACATATGTAAATAAATAATTACTTCTGCATTTTACCAAGACTTCATGAGCTTATAGACCCCTGTCAAGCGTGGCTTCATGTGGTGTGCATTGTTAAAGGGATTTAATAAAGAAATGTAGCAAAGTAAAGAGCCTAAAAAATTCAACCAGACCAACTTAGCATTAAAAAAAAAAACTCGAGCATATTCCCCAAAGCAGTTGGCTAATTCCACAAGAACACACTCAGAAAATACCGCAATGATTAGAGGCTCCGTACGTGACAAAGCTCAAATCAGAGTTCTAGACAGGACACACTGGGTTGCCTGGATGTCATGGCAACCTTTCAGTGACCATACAAAGACTCTCTGAGAGGCTCCCTGCCACTAGGCCTATGTATTCTGAGGTGAACCATGAAAAAGGGTCAGAATGACAGAAAATAATTTGTCATTGTTGCATGATGAATATTGCATCTATTCATTACGATTTGGATGGCATCGCCAAGTGTTGCAAACCACAAGATACAAAGGCCTACCCACAATGAACACACTGTACAGTATCTCTCAAGTTGGTGACAGAATGTGCGGCAAAAAGGGTCTAAAAGAATCAACTCATCAGCAAGGTCAAAGGTTGCTTTTATGCCACATCTTTTTGCTTATAATCATGTTCCACCAGAAAGTGAGAGGTTACCTTAGGAGACACATCATTTACACCACAACAGACTTCAGGCCTGCAGTCGAATCTAGCTAAACACCAATCTATGCCAGAAACCAGTTTTCACTGAGTGTGTGTGTTTAATGTGTTTCCATATGAGTTCTGATGGTTTGGATGGCAGGACTAGCTTATTATGCTAGCTGGTGGCTGGTTCTAAACCTTCCTCTTGTGCTCATGACCATTTTTTTATGGTCATGGAGCTCCATGCCTTATTTATACAGCTTATCCAAACACAAATTATAAGAATTTTCAACATGTTTATTCAACCTTGTTACATCTGTGGTGTTCTGATCAAAATTACAGAACTTTAGGAAAATAATGGGTAAGACAGTAAAAAACAATTTCCAATAAAATCTCCTCCACACTGTATTACATAAGGGTCAGGTCATTTTATGGTCCATACAATGATTTTCATCACAGAATTAGATCTTACATGCAATCTTGGTACTGTAAGCAATGAGTGATAAATGCCTCCAAATCTTTCATTCTGATAGACAGCCTCTAGTCTTTTACATTGAATTAATTAGGATTGCAGTGCATGCAGTGAGGCCTATATACAGACCATGATTAGTACACAAAAAGTTATATTTCATACTGAGGCCTGTCATTGATAATGATTATTGATATTATTTATGATGATTTTTGACAGGAACATTAGAGTTGTAACCATGAAACAAACACAAGAGGATAAAGCTGTGTGTGTGGATGCTGGGCCAGTCCCGTGTATGAGGTGCAGACAGTGACCAGTATCACATAAACAGTGTATGACTGTAATTGGCACTAAAACTAAAAAGGGATTTCTCATGGATGGTGACTCACACCTACTAGAGGTCAGTTGTGTCGATGTCTTTCTGTGTACCACCTGTTACCTTACAAATATTTCATGCCTGGTGAGTGGCATGAGTAGGAAGAGGAAGAGTGTATATCTGGTGTCACTGGTTGACTATTCACTTGCTGGGAAAGATAGTCATACCACACCAGTCTCTTTTCACCAACAGACCACATGAAGAGTTAGACATACAGTATGTTTTTATTTTAGTCTAGCTATCTCTTAATCTGCTATATTGGTCGAACAGGCATTAATTTCTCCCCCTAACTAATTCCTTCTGCTCACAACACATAAACAGGTTAGGTTTATGTCATGCATTTGTTGATGAATCAATGAACTGTCCTACCGTTACATATGCTACACTTTGAACTCAGTTTTAAGGATGATATTCCCATGATTTCTGGTGCATCCCATCTCATCAGTAGTAGTCTAGAGAGAATTTAAACTACTTTCATGTTGTGTTATTCCAGCATACTTATGCAGTAAGTACATACATTTTCCCTTGATACTTTTTGTTACACCATACCTACTCCTTACTTTTATCTAAAACATTACCAAACTTTGTTATAGACGCCAGCCCTTTTATGGTCCCATGAACCCATAAAAGAATTTTCATTCCATAATACCTTCAATGCAATCCAAGTAATGAGTAATGAATGTCTCCACATCTTTAATTCTGATTGCCTCAGCCTCTGTGTGGTTTTCTATAAAGACCATACTTACTGTACATGTTGGCGGCTTATAATGATTGTTGAACTGCTTCTCCCGTTTTTAGCATTGTTAAATGTTTACAGTCCCCATCAATCATTTTGATAATTTCACCAGCTGGTTGTATCAAAGAGTTCTAATTTTAAGGATTGGGTTTTCATTAGGACCCTCATACCAGCCTATGTATTACTCACCATCATGTTACACCCCAAATATCAAAGAGTAGAGTTGCAATTTAAATCACACAATTGATTTGCGCTAATTGTGGAGCAGCCCAAAGTAAAATAATTCTCTTACATTACGTTGCTGCAGTCACTAGTAGTCTAGTCCAACTTCACTTTATGCTGAGGCATGTAACGTGAGCTGATGTTGCAAGACCCAACTTACAGCAGGTGTTCCACTGAATAGATTCACAAGCAGTCACATGACAGGGACCCCTGGCCAGGGTTCACTTGCGGTCAAACAACTTGGCGTGAACTCGGGATAGCCTGCCGAGATATTACTATGGACCGACTAGCCATTCCTGGCTTCATGAAGCCCATCCTTCTGTAGTCAGGGCATCGTTGACACGCCATTGGCTGAATACTAGTGCTTCTCCCATCTCTAAAGACCTCATTTAAATGAATGGGCCATCACAGAGTTAATCAGCCAATTAGTTTCAAGCAGGAGTTGCATTGTGTGCAGTAGTGCTCCTCATAGGTCATAAAACCACACTAGACAAAGAGCAACCAAATAGTCTTGTTTTTAATGACATCATCGAAGCAAAAGATGCATCATTTATGAAAAGGTAGAAAAAGAGCACGTCTCAGTCTTTCTCAATAAGTTAAATCCATCAGCGTGCAGAGGGGACCTAGAGAAGTTTTCTTTAAAAAACAAAAATAAAAACAAAAACAAATCAAATTGCAAGCAGAACAGAAGAGGGGGGTATTCATCCAGTCAAACAAACATACAAAAAACATTCCCCTCTCATTTACATATTTTTGTCTCTCTTTTTACATTTAGGAAAAAATAAGAACAGAAAAAACAGGGCAAAACTGATGCAGGTGGCTCTGAAGTTCTCTCGGGCCTCAATAGGCTTCATGTTTTTTTTTTCCTTTATTTTTTGCATTCCTTCAATTTTTTTTCAACAATTAACTGATAAGCATATGATTACAGCTGATAAAAAAAGAACAAGAATAATATTACAATGGCAGACATTTCATAATAATAATAATAACAACAATAATAACAATAATAATAATGATGATTAAACAGTCCTGTACAGACAGCCAAGCCCTGTGGTAGGTTGAAGCCTATAACCTGGGGAGACGATCGGGTGGCTCCTGCAAGGCTCTCGGGCTCAGTGACTGGCAGAGTGGACAGTGCAGGCTGGCTGGTGGTCAAACACTGTAGACGTCATTTTCCCTCAGCCGCCTCCTGTCTGAGGCCTGTCGCACAAACACACACACACACACACACACACACACACACACCTGAGTTTTTAAGGTCAGACAACGTTCTGCCTGTCTAGTTCTGAAGGTGCGGCGGCAAGGCTTGAAGGTGCGGCGGGCCGCCGCAGTCAAATTTACATAGGGGAAACCCTGACTTGACAAACACAAGACAGCCTATTTATATATAACCTCTTCTCTAAGGCTGTCTGGATGACCCTATGAGGCCAGACAATGGTACTGTACATTTGCATCGAAATCAATTGAGGTCTGACCTTGTCTCTGTGCAGTATGGTGCAGGGGTCACCTTGAGGGGTGAGGGCTTTGGGAGGGGGTGTCAGTCAAGCTCATGGACCTGGTCCTGCAGGGGGGCCACAGTCCTGCCTGGCTCACACACTCGCTTGGCCATGATGTCCCACTGAGGGGTGAGAGCTTTGGGTTTGGGCCCTGAGAGATCAGGAGTGGACAGAAAACAGAAAGAACATAATGGCCAACGGGTACATTAGGGTTAAGAGTACAGAATGAATTTAACATCAGACAAGACAAGATGTCCAACCACAAACAGTGTGTGTGCTTGCTTGCGTGTGTGTGTGTTTGGCTTTTGTTGTGTAGTTGAGGATGAGTGTGTGCTTGCTAATCAACAGCACCCCCAACAAGACATCCCACTAAAAGATCATTTCCAGTAAGCACTGAGCTCTGCGCCCTCTGCTGGTGAGAACTATTAGTGCAGGGCTTGGGATGAAAACACAAGAGACTGCAAACAGTCTAGAGCAGGGGGTCAGGATTTGGCTGGTTAGCTTTAGCCAATTAGCATGCCACTTCCTTGTTACCATGTTTCAGAAATTACATTGTATCCGGTACCATTTCCCGAATGCTGATTTGTGGGTGTCCCACTCTCGGGCCATGCACGAGTTTAGTGGGGTGGGCATGAAGTTCATGGGAGTGCAACTAGAGGCAGGGCAAGACAACAATGCGTGTCCATGAACAAAGTATCCTCAGTAAACGGCCAATTCCGGTCCTCCATATAGCTTATTGCTCTACCTTACGTCAATCAGTAATGCATCACATAATTGGCTACGTAAAATGGTACCAGAAACAAATTCCACAAAACTATTTTAAATGATAAAAAATGTGTTCAATTTTTGGCTGAATTCCCTTGCCTAACATTTCCTTTGAAATGAATGGAGGCAGGACTTAGTAACTCCAGGTTTTATAATAGATCCATAGTCTAGACACACATGGAGGCAGCGCAGTGTTCCAGCGGAAGGAAAATGGACGCTGCAGCAAGCCCGCATGTGTAATGCTGGGGACCAGCAACCACAGGCACTGTCAATGCTGGGAGCATCAAGGGTTTTGGGAAAGAAAGTAGATTCACTTCTGCAATTATTTCCCTCTCTTCTTTTGTGTCCCACTCACCCTCCAGCCCGTTGTGCTGCTCGTAGTTGCGCTTGCCCAGAATGGTGGGCGAGCCGTTGTTGAGGATGGGAGAGGACTTGATGGGCGTCAGGCTGCTGGTGGGGATGGTGGCTGTCCGCTGGGCCTCTGGTTTAGGGGGGCACGGGTGGGCCTCTGGGACATGGGGGGACATTCCACTTAGCATGCACTAGTCTTATGCACTAGTCTACTACTACTTCAACCTGCTGCCTCACAGGCTTCACCACAATTACAAACAAACATTACAATTTTACATTCCCAGTTAATCATACATTCACTAGATTTGTGTGAAAGAGGCCACATTTACAAGGCCACAGTAAACTGATAACTAGCAACAATCAGGTAACGGTAGTAATAATCGGGTAATCGTGTTTACATGCATTTAGGAGACCTGATGAACATAACCAAGGCTTTTAGGATTTGTTAAGAATCTTGTATGAACCTTTCTCCTCCTTACCTAAATATCCAACCACTGACTCCAGAGACTAGCAAAGAGCCTTTGACTGGGATTAACCTGTACCGTTCTCCTCCTTACCTAAATATCGAACCACTGACTCCAGAGGCTTCCTGACCACAGGTTTGAGGGGCTGTAGCTTTTTGGGAACATCTGGCAACCTTACCACACCTATGAAGGAAAACAAAATAAACAACAGGCATCCCAAGCCCTCTCCCTTTCCCCCATATCCCGTTTCATCCCAACAGTCTACTCATGGAACAAGAGGGAATAGTCACTCACTTGTCCTTACTTAAACAGCTCTGTGTTATAACGAATAGGAAAATACATCAGTCTAGATTAGGTTCTAAATAATTCATTTAACATGCTATTGTAACACCAGCCACTGCTCATGACTGGTTGATGCTAGACTATAACCCAGACTGTCTTTCTGTGTTATACATGTTCGATGGTTCCATGGACCATTAACATAAACATTAGTTTGAATTCCCAATGATGCATTCCAGACAGCTCTTGTGAACACTCACACTCAGCCTTGATGGTGGCTGTGTTGACGGGGTTGTAGGGGTGGCGGGCCAGATAGCGGGAGCGCAGGAGGTCCTGGCAGACACGGCGGGCCGTGCGGGTCAGCTGGGACGTGTGCAGGTAGAAGGCCTGCCTCGTCTTCACTGCAAACTTGGGGCTGCCGCTGTGCCTAACCGTCAGGTTGTGGGCACTCTGAGACACACAGACAGATGGGCACAGAGAGAGCAGGTGCACGTTTAGGATTCAGATTCAATTCAGTCAATTTATTCCCCCATAAGACAAGAAAACACAGCAAATACAATGACAGAATTCCTCCAGCTATAAGCGCAGTACAACTGAACCAAACCATCTAAACACTGGCAGTCTGTTGAGACTTGAGAATGGAGAATTTGGATATTTAGCCACAAATCTTATTTGCTGTAGTTCCCATCCCAGAAGCATGTACTTGAGGGTGAATGGTTTCTGCTTCCATTTTGTTTTTCATAAGGACATCCTTTACTCCCCATATCTCAGAAAGGAGGACAATCTGTGCTTGCCACCCACACAGGTACACCACTTTAGAATAACAAGCTAGAAAGAATCCTTCCAAAAGCACAGCTGTCCACAACTTGCATTAGTTTATTTTTATATATATTTTTTTGATACCAGCTAAAGACTGACCATAGATCATATAATGCCACTAAGCACTCATATCTACTAGGCCTGAGGTTGTCAAAGTAGGGTGCTTACACCCCTGGAAAGGAAAAGAAAAATATGGCCGTTATTGATCCATTATTACCACAGCTTCGTCATATTTTTATTGCCATGAGCCATTTAGAATATACACTATTTTCAGATAAGTAAAATAGTAATTAGATCCAATTAGTGCTATATGGAATGTGCATTTCTTTCTCAATATCACACCTATGAAGTAGTTCAGGCCATATTACATTTACATAGCAATGTAACCAACTCACTGTGAAGTTTGGCAAAGATTTACAAATATCCAAGGGTCCGCATTTGCACTGTGGTTGGGGGTTTAATGCCACCTCAAACGTTGAATATTTACTGTTAGATGCACTCTGAGCCATTTATCATCCCTTACATATTTCTGCAAGGGCCCCACATAGTAATGTGAAGAGAAGGAGAAGGTGAGGCACTCAAACTTTAATGGGTTATTATGGCCTATGTGTTCAGTATTCGAGGAAAAACTTTAGATAAGATTATAACCATGTTAAGAATGCATTAATAACGCTTTTTGAATGCTGGGTGTTCACATTCTTCTCTTTTAGCAGAAGAAATGGAAAAAGTGTCATTAGAGTAGGCTACCGGTGCACAGATGGACGTTTCAGCGGATATAAATACATTTTCTAACCCCAATGGAAGGCCATCAAATCATTTTTTGTCCCACACAAATGGTACGTCTTCAAACTGTCTGTGAAATGTGTGTTGAACAGGTGCCGGGGCTGACCAGGTTGTTGCGGTTGGGTCCAGGCCTCTCCCCGTCCAGGCGTGTGGGCATCTTCAGGCCACCGTACTTCTTCCAGTATGTCCAACAAGAAGCGCACAGCCGACACTGCATGTTGGGAGGTCCCCACGAGTACCACTGATAAGAGGTGGTGGCTACAGATACACACAGATGGAGATAGGGAGAGAGGGAAAGAAAGAGAACGAGAGAACAAACCTTTGATATAACTAAGTGGTCGGTGTACAGCTTCTATTACTCAGGTCCTCATATGAGTTCAGCCATGTTGCTCAGGCTTGAAACTGGAAGGTTGCCAGTGTGATCCCCTACTAGTACAGGCGCCCAACATCTCCCCCAGACTACTCCCTGGGCGCCCCACATCTCCCCCAGACTACTCCCTGGGCGCCCCACATCTCCCCCAGACTACTCCCTGGGCGCCCCACATCTCCCCCCACACTACTCCCTGGGTGCCCCACATCTCCCCCGCCCCAACACTACTCCCTGGACGCCCCACATCTCCCCCCACACTACTCCCTGGAGCAGGCAGCTCACTGCTCTGGATTATTGTGTGCATCTCATGTGTGTATTGTGGGTATCACTAGTTCACAATGAACATAATATTTCCCACATAGGATCAAAAGGGTAATTATCCACTTATAAATAGGTTGAACTACTAAGCAGTTAAATCAGTCACTGTCATGCTGTAGTAATGCCATGCCATGCACATGGCCCATGGCCCAGTTGCCCATGAAGGGAGGAATCATGCTCTGCTTGGGTTTCATGGCAAGTTCATTGTCAATTTTTCTACATTTACTGGACATACAGAGGAATCGAAATTACGTTTCTAGCCATCCCACAATGATGTGCATGGTCGGGAGAGCCAGAGGCTGCTGCATCCCCTATCTCAATGTTTCCCTCAGTGTGTGCTGAAGACAAAAGCGGTTCAAGAACATGGATTAGAACCATTTTCTCTGGTTGGATGAGGCCAAGATTAACTTGCTCAGAAGTTGTCCAGCGTTTGTGGTGGTACCCTAATGGAGTGGAGGAGTTGGGTAACATGTAGTCAGAGTAGCCTTTTATCTAAAGGCGCTAGCTCTGTCTCGCTCCAGTTTTTGCTTGTAGACGACTACATGGAAAGTCATCTGTGACTTTTGAAGTTATCAAGACAGTTACATTTAAGATTGTTTGAGAGTAGGCTTACTATACCTATTAAAAGTGTCCTTCCAAAATAAACCGTTTAATACTTGATTTTTTTACATTACCATAGGTCAGCTCAAGTTGCACTTGCATGCTCAACTTCAAAATGCTCTCCTACCCCTGTAGTCTGTATTCGCCTGTGATAGAAAACAGCCGGGAAAAACGAGCGAATCGGAAAAGCCGTGCAAGCCTACGTAACTTTGAACATTAGCTATGCAGTTCGCCCGCCCTAAAGAAAACATTATTAGATTAGGCTGCCTGCAGACAGACCCACTAGAGGGAGCGTCACAGTGCTGTTAGCCAATCAGAGGCAATACGTTTGCATATCATTAACATTCATAAGAATCCTCTCGCACTATCCCTGCACTCGTTTTCTAAAACTAAAATAGCTTGAAACAAGACAACCACAGCATATTTTTGTCGAAACCAACTCACAGGACATTATTTTAGACAAGAGACCACCACAAAAGTAATGAAAATACGATGGAATGAGACCTTTAAACTAATTTGGTTATAGTGCAACAATGTGGTTAAACTGGAATCTAAAAAGTTCTCAGAAACATGAGTGTACATGGCATTTTTTTTTAACAGGCTATCCACAGGCTTCTGATATGCAGAAAGCTGATATGCTGAAAGCTACAATCATAATTCCTCTAACCATTTATTCAGATATCTTTGCATTAAAACACTACACATTGCCGTTACGTCACTGGCTGTTGCCGGCAGCCTTGCATGCTCTCCAGAGGGAACCCAGAGTGGGCGTCTGTGTGCAGCTACTTGAGAGGGCTGCTGGAGCACAAGCATGAGCAACGGATCTGAGCAGGTGGAAATTGGCCTGTGTGTGGAATGGTACGGAGCGCTATGGAGCACAGCAGCCTGGTCGGAATTTGAGCAAATTTGTGGGTGGAAGAGAGCAGCATTCTAGGTAAGGACTGATTTCTCACTGCTCGGCTCTGCGTGGTAGCATCACGGTCTAGAGCTGCAAGGCACTGAAGAACAAAAAGAAACACATGAGCATGATTCACCTCTCGTCAGAAACTGGGCCACATAAATGCATGGCAGGACAAGTTTTGGCATGGCTCGATAAGGACTTGAAACACAACTCCAACTGACTTACGGAGAAAGTCTGTGATAAAAGGTGATGCACTGGTCAAGCAGAAGTTAGAAGCTGGAGGAGAGTTAGGTGTCTCCATGATACCATTAGGAAAGAGTTGGAGAGTTTCAGAGTGCCAGTTCTGGCCACAAATTGGATATGTTAGATGTTAGGTGTACCCACTTTTGAAGCCGTAGATAGCTGTTTAAGGAATGAGAATGTACAGCCTAGCTGTACATATATAACAATATGACAGCTGCACATTGCTGCATATGCCAGCCATAGGACAAGAATGACCAGCAGACTGTGGGTGGTACTGGACTAGACTCTGATGGAGACCTATGTGCGGGTAAAATTAGTTACACTGGTACACAAAGCTAGGGTAAGCCAGACACCCCTATATGCCCACTGTGCAGCTACATTAGTGGCGGTCATAGTAAATCCTCACTGCTATGCGAGCTCTACACTGACTACATTTACAAAAATGACCATTTCTAAAGACACACATCACTGATCAGGGATCGGCTGATACTTACTGTAGCAGCTTTCACAGGCGCGACCCAGCACTGCTGGCTGCTGACCTGGGGCCACTGGACCACCACTGGCAGCAGCCCCTGCTGCAGCTGCAACGGTTCCACTTCCGTTCACAAGGCCAGACAGCTTCACACTGTTGGAGCTCAGCTGGTTTGGGTTGGGTTTGTTACTAGAGGGGAGGCAGACACACACACACACACACACACACACACACTTACTTATGAAGGCCCAGGTGCATTCATAAAAAGACTGTTAATGAGAGAAAAGACTGTTTCAACTATAAACCTAAACATCATCATACTAAACTAAGGAATGTTACAGACGTCTGGTATCTGACTGCTGACTTGTTTATACTTACTAGTTGGGGATGTAGACCTGCTTCAGTTTGCTCTCGGCCTCTGCTGCTTTTAACCGTTTCTGTGCCAAACAAAGGTTAACAGTATATGTACATCATTTACCAATAAGTTAGTAAATCAGTGTGGGACATGAAATATTATAAAAATATCATGTGGGTACCACAATAACACACGCATAACACATCAATGACCTTTCATCCATCTTCCTATGACGTTATGGTTGGGCCAGTTGGACTGGCAGATGAACTGGGATTCATTCAAGGTGGGATGCAAGCTCCCTGAATGAAGCCAACATGCCAGAACAAAAGGCCAAAAAGGGAGAGAAAAAGATGAACAGACCTACCTGTTGTACATATCTGTCTGTGGTCTTCCACATGTAGTAGTACTCAATAATGCTGGTCAAGGACTTCCAAGGAAGCTGCATGGTAGAAAGCCACAATCAAATATACCAATCAGATGACAGCTTGTCCCAGCTCCATACAAGTGTCTGACTAGAGCAGGGGTGGGCAAACTTTTTGAGTCGTGGGCCACAATGGGTAATAACATTTGATTAAGGGGCCGTGTCAGGAGCAGACAGATATAGTGTTTGTGTGAAGTATGTAAAGTCCATTATATTTCACAGTTTTGGCCTTAAATAAAGCTTGGATATGCAGGGCTTTTTAAAAAAAACAATTCATTTATTAACAGCAGTTTGCAGACATTGCAGGGAAAATGCTAAATAAAGGTTAAATAATATTTTGTAATATAATTTTGAAACGTTTGGCGGGCCGGATTAAAAGGCCAAACGGGCCGTATATGGCCCCCGGGCCTTAGTTTGCCCATGCCTGGACTAGAGCATAGATGTGCTCTCGGTAAATGTTATTATGTTTTCCGTTATAGCTGACTACAATGAAGAAAACTACAGCAGGAAAAAAACAGATTACCCTATAAAAAGTTTACACATTGCATTACACAATACTGCATCCTTTTAGTGCATTTCAATTTAGAAAACAGTGATATTCTTCACTTCTCAAAGACACCATTTTAGCCATCGATTCAATATTGTATGCCTTGTGTCTAGTGAGGCCTGTGAATTTCCCTTCACTCAAGAAGAGACCGCTCTTATGTGAACAAAACAAAAACTTCTGACAAAGAAACCTGTGGCGTAGGCATCCATCAAACTGGGCCAAAATAGCGAGCAGCAGGAGGTCGTCTGCTCTTAAGACAAAGAAACAAAAGAGGCTTCCATTGTCTGCGACGTGTTCCATCTCCTCTCTACTTCTTTCTTCCCTTTCTTTCTCTACATCTCTCCGCCTCCCTTTTCTACTTTGTTCTCTCCTCTCTCCTTCTACCACAAGTGATGTCTTTCTTCAGGGCTTTCTTCAGACACATTTCTTACATTGGCTGCAGTGGTACAGCTAACAAGTCCACCCAATATCTGTCAAAGTAACCCAACAGTCAGAGTCAGCTGTAGAGTCAGTCAGTGCTCCCCTGGGGAAGAGCATGGCCAGGCAGCCAGGAATCTAGGCATGGACAGGCTTGATGCCATCCCTGGCAGGGCTATGAGCAAATAGTCAAACAACCACTGAAATGACACATTTGTGTCTGTGCATTCTGTGAGGATAGTCACTGACCTAACTTTATGTCTACTAGCTCCCTTTCCACCTTTAGGTAGTATGCCTTGACCCTTTCTTCTCCTCTTTTGTCTTTTCTTTCTTTCCTTTTCTGGCTCTCTCCCAATGTCCCCGCACCGCCTCATCCTTTACTCACAAAGTCCTGCTGGATGTCGGCAAAGTCTTTGCCGTATTTCTCCAGCGCCTCCTCGAAGAGGTTGGCCTCCGAGGCGCTCCACTCCTCCATCTCGTCTCGACAGAGGACGGGCCCACCCTGGGGCACCAGAGCCGCAATGGCCTGTGTCATGTCGTAACCGTTCTTGTGCAGTGTGTCCATAGCATGGAACTGAGGGAGAGACCATTGCAACACTTTTATTTCAATGGATGGGTCTCACCAATACATGCAAAACATAAACAGTACTGACAAACAGTATAAACACACACACACACACACAGACAAATCATTGAAGAGCTCTGTCTCAATCACCAATTTTGAACCCCATATTGCCAGAAATGCAGCTGCCCACAGAAAAACACACAGCTCAAAAAAAGGTGTCACTCTGAACCCTATCTCAATGTGTGTGTGTGTGCACATGTTTTAACCACATGCACATGCTGTTTTTTTGCTCTTAGAATATTGGTGTCGTTGCTATGCAACAGAGCTGAAGCAGTGAGGATGAGTGATGTCATGACCCATCAGGGTTTCTGAGGAGGCAGACTTAGGGCAACACAAGTCCTCTGGGCCTCGCTGTGACCAGATCATCAGGCAAACCCACTTCCTCCTTTGCCCACAGGAGGGCAGCATTGAGGGTGTTCTCAAAGAAAAGGGCCTCGTTACACAGTACTTTTGTTACCCATCCTCCTAACACACAGTAAGAGTAGGGCTGGGCGATTTTACCAAAATAAAAAAAATCTCCGAATTTTTTTTTTTAATTCGAGTTTCGATTCTCGATTTTTTTTCAAACCTCTTAAAAATGATTGCAGACAACAAACACGTCAGTGCAATTATATTGCTGTGATCGTCATTGAAGTAAAAATACACTGCTCAAAAAAATAAAGGGAACACTAAAATAACACATCCTAGATCTGAATGAATGAAATATTCTTATTCAGTACTTTGTTCTTTACATAGCTGAATGTGCTGACAACAAAATCAATTGATTGTCAATCAGTGTCGCTTCTTAAGTTAGATTTTAACAGAAGTGTGATTGACTTGGGAGTTACATTGTGTTGTTTAAGTGTTCCCTTTATTTTTTGAGCAGCTTACATAAACACACTGACAATACAAGGTAAATGAGGCTCTGTCATTCAACATTCAGATTTTACGTTTTAACCCTCGCTTTTAAGTTTTAAACCTTGCATTTCAACAGAATGGGCAGCATTTCTGTTGCAGTGTATAACGTGATAGCCTTTCCATCCCACTCCCTTTTTATCATACGGCACGCAGTTTGTAAAAGTCTCTGCTTGGGATGGCAAAAACTAAAACACCCCTGACCAACCACGAGCCTCCTTAGTCCGTTGAAACCAGTTAACCTGTCAGATTTGTTATCCTAAACTGAATGCGTTACGGCAGCGTTAAGCCAAGCCGTCAAAATACAATTAAAAGACCACTATGCTTCTTGGATTGTTGATGAAGACCGCTAACTGTTGCGGCTTATACTTTAACTGTACACATCGGTAACGTAGGCTATCAGGTATATCAACCTGTTTGAAGCTAATTTGAAACATTGCCGTGGCTCATAAGAAAATGACCGCTCTGATGAGACCCTGCATGTTTACTTTGAGGAGACGGTAGTGCTAATAATAATAAAGCAGTTGATCATCATTACCTTATCTGTTAACACTGAAGATCATGATAGTAGTCATTTCCAATTCACATTCCTAACAGTGGGCTAATAATGCTGTGCAACCTCCAAAAAGTCATCTTATCTAATAATCTGTGTGAATGGGAACAAACCCACACACTCTACACTAATCATTTTTTAACCAACTACAGACAATTTTGATCACTTAACGTTGATACGCTCAACCACCGGCCAAATGGTCACATCAACATCCCTAGTCTCCTCAATCATAGTTTTGTAGCATGCGTGCTAGAGCTGCCGTCTTCGTTTTGAAGGTTTACTTCTCCTAAGCTGCCGCTGCCATGTTTGTGGCTGTGTTGCGCGGGGGAGGAGCCGGCTACATTAACTCGCGAGGGACAGTTGAACGGAACTCGAAAAACACCCAAATGTTAATGAAGGAAAGAAAAACTCGTTTTTCATCGTTTTTAGTAACAAATTCGATAAATCTATTAAATCATTTTTTGCCCAGCCCTAAGTAAGAGCTCATTTCTGTGTGGGGACACATCAGCTGAAGTATTCGGCACTATATGGGTTTAGACATGCAGAACAAAACCAGCACATTTGTGAGGTCAAAGGTCAGGTTATGTTCCAGAGGGAGGGCGCTCACCAGCGTGATGTCTCTGGAGGCAGCAGCCGCGCTCATGTGGAGACTGGGTTGCCGCACGGAGCTGCTGCAGTCCAGGGCCCTCGCAAATGTACCAACAGACCTGCAGGTACATCGCAGCCATGGGACAGTCAAACACATGCTCATAGATCCCCATCACCCCTCCTCATACACACACACACACACACACACACACACAGACATCGCATCCATGATACAGTCAAACACATGCTCAAAGATCAGCACCATTCCTTCCTCACAAACACACACAGACAACTGAAAGCAATGCCTGTGTGAGTGTGTGCATGAGAGTAAGTGAGAGGGTGAGAGAAACAGTTTACAAAAAGTGTGTGTTTGTGTGTATCTACAAATGTTTATATCACCTTGCCACCACTAAAAATTGGTCGATCTGTTTCTCTGTAATTGAACTGCTGGGGTCCCAGACCTTCTCCTCTAGTCTGGACAGGTCTCTGTCGTCCTCTTCCCCTAAAGTACGCACGCACACACACACACACACACACACACACACACACACAGAGCAACTGAATATATAACTAACATTCTAGTAAACAGAACAATGCTTTGCCTTGACAGACATGCCTTGACAGACAGCTCAGTTTGGTGCCTGTGTGTGTTTGAGTGCGCGTGCATGTGTGTATTTGTGTGTGTGTGTGTGTGTGCGTGCATGTATCAAGCCTACCCTCATCCAGGAGGTCTGTGATGTCCGCCTGATACTTGTTTCCAACGCGGATCTCCCCTTTATCAGCCAGCAGGGTCTTCTGCTGGGGATCATACACCAGGGAGTAGAAGAAGGCATCCTGACACAAAGACACATAGAGGCAAGGTGTGTG
This sequence comes from Limnothrissa miodon, assembly GCA_017657215.1. Lineage (NCBI taxonomy): Eukaryota > Metazoa > Chordata > Actinopteri > Clupeiformes > Clupeidae > Limnothrissa > Limnothrissa miodon. The sequence goes on from JAGFZM010000011.1 coordinate 444,783, forward strand.
TGTGTGTGTGTGGGGGGGGGGGGGGGGGGGGGGGGGGGCGAGGGTATAGGATGGAGAGAAAAGAAGTGGAAAAAAGGCAAGATGAGAGTGTGAAGATGGTAATTCACAAGTGAGATTATTGAGACCCAATGAAAGTCATAACATTGTGAAGATAAGTCCTAACTCATCATGGCTTATGTACTTTTCAACTAAACCACTTAAGTACTGTTCAACTAAACCATGTCAGAGCAAGTTTTTTGGGGGGCCGAAAGGCACATAAACATAAGTAGATCTATGCCCAAGTGTCTGTGGGGGGGGGGGGGATAAAGAAAGAAAGAGAGAAAGAAAAAGAGAGAGAGAGAAAGAAAGAAAGAAAGAAAGAAAGAAAGAAACAGAGAGAGAAAGAAAAATGGAGAGTGAGAGAGAGAGGAAGAAAGAAAGAAAGAAAGAAAGAAAGAGAGAGAAACAGAGAGAGAAAGAAAAAGAGAGAGTGAGAGAGGAAGAAAGAAAGAGAGAGAGAGAGGAAGAAAGAAAGAGAGAGAGAGAGAGAGAGAGAGGAAGAAAGAAAGAAAGAAAGAGAGAGAGAGGGAGAAAAAGAAAAAGAGAGAGATAGCGAGAGAGATAGCGAGAGAGAGAGAGAGAAAGAAAGAAAGAAAGAAAGAAAGAAAGAAAGAAAGAGAGAGAGAGAAAAATTCTGGAACAGCACAGGGAGGATTCTCCAGCCACCTCATTACAGAATGTGCAGGGATTCTTCTGGGTCAACACACTAAATAATTCACATGAAAACCAGTTCAAAATGAACACACACACACTCTCTCTCTCTCTCTCTCTCTCTCTCTCTCTCTCACACACACACACACACACACACACACACACACACACACACACCTGTTATGTAACTGTGAAATTATGGCGAACACATCTGGAGAAACCACTGGATACATTTTGAAAATAAGCATTACACAAGTTATCTTGTACAAACACATGTAAGCCTGGAGCTGGACACAGAGAAACTCTTGTACAATACACTTGAACCACACACACACACACACACACACACTTACCTCCCGGTCCAGGTAGGATTTAAGTGCCTCAGTTTCATTTAGGAGGGTGACACAACACTTCCCCCTAAAACACATTAAACCCATTAATTAAAGTAAGTAGCAATAAGCAGAAGAACAAGCCCGCCTCCTTCAATCCAACCTATCATTACCAGTCTGAACAAATGTTTCTCAATCCCAGACTTTTCAAATCTTGTCCATTTTGATCAATTCCGGGGAATGGGTAAATCAGTGACTGTTCAGCAACCAGTGTATTCTCTGCAGTAGTCTTGTTTCCCACACCAATCCTACAGTGTATTCCAATTTCAGCTGTCTAATTAGAGTCACTTAGCTAAGTTAGTCACTAGCTAATCCTCCACCTTCGATGGATTGCATGCTTCACCCTCCCACTCTGTGTCCCATGCCAGAATTGGAGAATTGGGAGCACTCACAGCGACAATATTACATTACAATACTGTACTGAACACGTACAACAGCATTAAGGTGAAGGAGATTAACATTAGAGTCAATAAGTACTACTACTTGGGAGCATGCAGAAGCAAACCTAAGAGAATGGGGTAGGTGGGAAGGTCTGGGACACACTGTGTGTGTGTGTGTGTGTGTGTGTGTGTGTGGGGGGGGGGGGGGGGGGGTATCTTATTCTGTCATTTTAATAGCTCAGTGTTAACAGGAACAGTCTATGCACATGGAACAGAGATGATTTAGAGATTCAGGACAAAATGTGAATTGCTGAGACAAAGCAGGAGCAATTTGGAAATGATTTTTTATAACTGCTGTCAAAGTGTACTGGTCTCGGTAAACAGTTCAAGGACAGGACAGGCTGTCATGGTGGCGTAGGCTAAATGCATCCTATTGGCATCAAAACAACATTTTCATTGGGCCTGTAATGGTGGTGGCGATTGGTCCAAACCAATATGATTCCAATAACCAGATCGTACATAATCTCTCTCTTGGTGTAGATCAAAAAGTGTGTATGATTCTTTTGATGCTTTAAAGCAAGTATGTGTGCTTTTGTGTGTGTGTGTGTGTGTGTGTGTGTGTGTGTGTACCTGATGTGTGTGGCTGGCAGTGATTCGAGCTGGCGAGAGAGGAACAGCTCTCTGTGGCGGAGCTGGTGCTTCTGTTTCTCTGGCAGATCCAGGATCTCCGGATTCTCCATTTCTTCCTCCATCTCTCCTGCAGGACCCAAGGGGTCAAAGGTCACATGGAACAACATAGAACACCCAAAAGGTCACCAGAACAAGCACCTGACAGACTAAACCTAACTAGCCCTTTAGTACAACAAGACACATGTTAAACCTGCGTAACGCCCAATCATTATCATTTATTTTCTACAATTCATTAGAGAAGGAGATTTAAAAAGAAATAAATAAATAAATAAAAATAAATGAATATGTATAAAATGCATGATTCAGGTTAAATAACTAAGTGCATGCTCTGAAAATGTAGGCCTGATCCTCCTAATATGCAAATGATGAGTGGGCTATAATGTGCTTAGCTGCAATAGGTATACTTGAGCAGCATTTATTGGAAGTCGAAAACGGGATGTATTGATTCTGCAAAACCATGTTTGGTTGCTACATCAGTATTACCCTCGCTAGCAGTGGTTGGACAACAGTAGTACTTGTTGCTAGGCAACAGTGGTGCTGGGTGCTGATGGCAAGTATTGGTTGGCCACGGCTGATTGGTATGCGCCTGGCTTCAGGCTCCCAATGACACTTCCTGTGGGGGAGCTCAGAGGAGCCCCATCACTGACTCATAAGCTCTTTATTAAGCATTCATAAGCAACCATTAGCACTTTCTGGAAGAAATAGAATGCTGGGTTTATATATACACATATGTATTTCTCTTTTACTTTGCCTCTGCTGCTTCATGAAATGGGGGAAAATAGCAAATCGGGATGATAAAAATGCAGTGACGTTCTGTGAATCTATGTGGCTCTTATAAATCTTTTTTTTTGCATTTCTTGAGACATTTAGAGGCAAACTCTCCCAACTCCCAAATAGGTTGCAAACAACCGGGACGATCAAGTAAAAAAAAAAAAGACCATCTTGGTCTGTTCTGTCTGTGACAGGTATCAGAAGTCCAGAACCCTTATTTTAACAGAGAATACAAGTAAATGCACAAGAGGCTTTGTTTCATAAAGCCGTTTCTTTGCCAGTGGAGACCTCCACAGTGTACTAATCTTCTTTCTTCAGCACCCTCTATCTTTCAATCAGTTTTCACCTCACTACACTGCAATTTCATTTGCTCACCGTCTCTTTTAGTTTCATTTGAAGGACAAATAGGCACAAAAGTGCCTTAAAATGAGTCCCGCGAACCAATTGGACACTTTAGAGACAGAATTAGATGGAAAAAGGGAGAAAGAAAAAATATAGAGAAAAAAGAAATTGAAACCACACAAGCATGCTCAAAATCATTCACTCTGAAGAAAGAGTGAGAGCGAGAGCGAGAGCGAGCGAGCGAGAGAGAGAGAGAGAGAGAGAGAGAGAGAGAGAGAGAGAGAGAGAG
>JAGFZM010000011.1:448343-494464 GCA_017657215.1 Limnothrissa miodon
GAGAGAGAGAGAGAGAGAGAGAGAGAGAGAGAGAGAGAGAGAGAGAGGCAATCATGGGATTGGAGACGCAAGTGTCTAAAATCAATACATATTCCCAAGATCATTCACTTGGTTCACAGAAATTCACCTTTCTGGTCCTACAACATGTATGCAAACACAAAATTAGAAAGCAAATGTATCAACACATGCATGGACACACACTTTGACAAAAACACACACACATACACAGACATACACACTCTGAAGGACACACATCCAACACTAAAGTTATTGGAGCCATAGCCTTGTAGACCACACATAGCACTAAGATTTCATTGGATAATCTGACTGTGAGGTGCTTTCAAACTTTTCAAAATGTATTCTATTTTCAAACCGGTCCAGCTTCAAACAAACATCCCTATCAGTAAGGCTGGGCACACACTGTGCGATTTTTTCCTGCTCAAATTGTACGACTGAATCGCAGGGGATAAAAGTTCATAGCTTACGATTCATGTTCTCACACTATACGATCGAACACTCTTAACGCAACCTGACTGCTCACACTGTACGTCCTACACACGACACTCGGGCTTATTCTGAACAGAAGAACAACACGGAGACTGACTATGCTCACCAAAAACAAATGCCCAGCCTTGGCAATTTGTGTTATTCTGTGCACAGACGCTCATTAAAAAAATTAAAAAGGCAACGTGTATGGCCGAGATGTGTATACAGTGAGAACTGGAGATAAGCAGTGTTGTCCAGAGTATTGGAATCAGAACATATGAATTATGTATGCAGATTGTGGCACTTCATGCCACAGTTCAACCAGTTGTGCCTCTATCGCCTGGGTGTTGCCATGCTGGCCAACTTTTTCAATTAACTTTTGTTTTTGCACTTGCGCTGTGGGATGGATTGTGTTAAATCAGCTTGTGGCAGTGCTTCAAAAGTGCGATGCCCTCACGACGGGCGACCAGAATTTTAAAGTTAGATTTTCTTGCAACCATGCGATTTCTGATCGGGAACTGGTCGTGAGGTGTTAATCACTTCTCGTTACCCCATGTACACTACACGACGCACGAAGGAGGCAAAACTCGGGCCGATCCCAAAAATAGTTGCAAGACTGAAAAATCATGGCAAAATGGGCCAAAAATCGCACAGTGTATGCCCAGCTTAAAGCCTCTATGTGTAGGATTTATCTTCTATTTATCTTCGTCTTTTATCAAAAATATATTTTTTATTTAAAAAATATAATGTAAAACGATGGTAATTACCTCCATGAATAAATTGTAGTGTTCCGGTAAACTTGGTAATTTCCATTTATATATAGATTTGGCTGGGGACCAAAGAAGAATATCCATTTTGCGCCGCCATTTTCAAAAGTACGGGTTCTTGTAGGGGAGAGCAGTATCGTATATTCAGCTCCGCCTTTCGCGTTTCCGCTCAGAGACTGAGTAGCAGAAACTGAGATAAGAGCGAGCGAGCGAGCGAGCGAGCGAGCGTTCGGCCTCCGTAGCAAGAAATTAGGATTGTGGGAAGGGGAGGGCTAATACATTTTATTCAAACGTATGCAGTATACCACTTCGACGATAGATGGGGAATTCTGATACGATCCTACACATAGAGGCTTTAAGGGATGGCTAAACCACAGGAGACACTCTCACCCAACTTCCAAACATTTACCTTCCGAAACCAATCATCAATGCCATCCACCTTCCACAGCCAATCATCAATGCCATTCACCTTCCACAGCCAATCATCAATCCCATTCACCTTCCACAACCAATCATCAATTATTCCAGAATGCATCACCTAAGCACACAAGTGAGGGGATGGAAGGCGGGAGAGTGAGTCCCACTGATGGAGAGAGAGTAGGCTTACAGATGGGAGCTAAAACACAAGGCACTATTTGGTGTTGGAAATCCCAGGTTTCAATTAGGCTCATTGTAAAAGAAAAGGGAGCTAGGGATGGGTATTGATAAGTTTTTATCAATATCGATGGCATTATCGATTCTGCCTATCAATCCAATTCCTTATCAATTCTCTTATCGATTCCCAAAAAAATCTGTGGGTGCCAATAAAGTAGTTCTACATAGTCTTTTGCAACAAAAGCAAACATTTATTTTTTCTCAAAATTATTTTCTGCACAAGACTGGTGAACATACATACTGAGTCATACAAACATACTGAGCAACTTGACAAGAGGTAGTGCAAAAGACTACTTGTTGTAGTAGCAGCCTGTCTGTGCCCGTCATCGTTGTCATCTAAAATTCATCATGAAATATATTTGTACTCAAGTCCGCTTTCATAAAGAAAAACTATGCATGCTGCTCACAGTTGCAAAGCGATAATGTGCTAGTCTAATGCAGGACATTAAATTTGAGCATTACCATCGTCAACGGAGGTCACAGTGACCAGCAACGTTAGCAAGTTACATTAAAACCACAAGACAGTTGCATTAAGGCCCAGAAGTTCGCTATGAAAAAAAAGGTCTGTGTATAAAACTGCTGTTTATTCACCGTTCACCGTCCTGTAGAACATCAATCGTCAATCGCTGCCACTGCTTTCAGCTGCCGAAAGCCTAGCGGTAGGCTATTGCAGACAGCAGTGTTGCGCCTGAGGGCAGCATTCATTGAATGACAATTAAAGGCGCTCTAAGCGATGGTGTTTGATGTCACTTCTTGTTGACGTTCAAAGTATTGTCAAACAAAACTGAGGATAGCTCCCTCCTCCCCCTCCCTCCCATGCTTCCTGAAAGACTCATGAACATGCAACCCCCACCCCACCCCTCCTCCAAATCCTTCTTGTCGTTTATTGGCTGGATGTTGGCTGGATGTTTCGTTTCGTTTGTTATGCTAGGTTTGCCCACTGTTTTTTTTAGCCGTTTGTGGAGCCTGGGCTGTCTACAGAGACCGCGTTTTTTTACAGTGTGTTCAGGGGACAGGCAGCTAGCAGATTGTGAGGAGATGTTTGCTGTATATAACAACAAATGTTTTAGTCCTAAAAACGCGTCACATCGCTTAGAGCACCTTTAATGAACGTGTTTATAATTTAACTAAACGAACTAACATTATATTACTGCCTGATGAATGATACTGTGAACTGAACTAGCAGCTAGTTCATGTAGAAAGTGAACTTTACCAACACTAATGGTCTAGTCTGGTCTTAGGCTAACGTTACTTTCTGCGACTGCAACAGTTAATGTAATCACTCAAATGACCCTTAATTTACATTTGTGGGGAAATTTAGGGAAACACATACAGCTCAGACAAGAACTAGCGGTCTGGCTTTACTGAAACAGAAAAACTGCGCTTACATTTCTCACAAACGAAATTGGGAAACTGGCAAAATATAAATCTTACCTAGAAGCTGCTTACAGGTGGATAATGTAGCCAGGCTACATCCTTAAATTTATGAACTGACTACTCTAGCACACAAGACCGGGAGTCCTACACAGTCAATAAGGCAGCCTAGGATATGCCGGTTCTTGCTCACTTCGCTGTGATGACGCACAGCTATCCTATAGCTCTCATCCAACTTTGTTGCAATGTTCACTCTCCCAAACGCTGAAAGTTTTAGGCAACTGTCCATACGCATCTTCGATGCTTCATGTTTCTTCACCTTTTCCGAGAGATGGTGCAAAGACGTCTTAATAATGTCCGACGTCATGCAGGGCAGGCTGAGGGAATCGTTAAGGGAATCGCTAACAAAAATGACATACGATGTCGAAGGAATTGACAAGTTAAAGTTTAAGTTTTCGATACCCAACCCTAAAGGGAGCGTCATGATGAAATTTGTAAGATTAAAATAGAGTTGAAAACATTAACAAATATTCAGTAGCCTTTCATAATTGAATAGTGTGTGTTTCATCCTGAATGAAGATATAGAACTTTTAAATAGAAAGATAGTCTAAATCAGGGGTCTTCAACCTTTTTCAGCTCAAGGACCCCTTGGCTGTGAGAGAGACTGAGCACGGACCCCCACACCTATGGAGTAAGATTGCTGTCAAAATTTTTGTGTCCATATATTTGATACACGTGCGTATTTAGTTGTGCGTAAAATAAACATTTGTGAGTTCTCAAATGAGTTCAGTCATGCATAAAAAATACGAATTCAAAAATTACAAGTACGAAACCAAAATTTCAATACGCCTCTCAATATTATGGATACGACTTCGCACACGTTACTCAACTGTCAAAATACGTCATCGCCCCATTCACAGGCATTACTTGTTGAGAAAAGAAACGTTTTGACAGCTATCTTACCCACCTGGCCCACCTCAAATCCTGCCGTCATTTGGACCGTCAGTTATGAGTGCCTACATGCACGCACGCACACACACGAACGCACACATTCTAAACAGGCATTATTATTAACGGGGGTAACACCTCGTTTCTTTACATAGTTGCATAAATTCGCCCTATAACAGAATGAATGTCACAAGGGTTAACTAGCTGGATATATTCAGCTAAATTCAGGCAAAGCTTCATTAGCTCAAACTGATACAGACAGAAAGCCTCTTCCTCTTGTGTAAATATAACTTCGTCTTTCAGAAGGAAACATGAGATTATCGTTATCGTTTTATTGTGATGGAACATTGGATGAATGAATTCGAGCAGAACGCCTTGAAGTGCAAAGACCGCAGACTCTCATAAAAAAACAACAAAGCAAAACATCACATAGAACAAATAGCCCGCAAAGTTCAGGGTTCATCAGTCCCGACACTGAACAGACGAATCAAACGTAATTTATCTCCCGGAATGAAAAGAACGAGTTTGCTGAATCCGAAGCTATTTAACTTAAACGCACGGGGGGGAAGTGTTCCTTAATCGCGATGATCCAACTCTAATAAAAAAAGATCACAAGGGTCACATTTTTTATTATAGTGGGACGAAGAATTAAAGATAACTGATCAGCTACCAGGTCCTAGTGAGAGCACTGAACCTGGTGAGTGGAACAGAGCTTCTCTGTTCTAGGATGGATGGAATTTGCGAGGCAATGTCACATCAGGCTCAGGCTGAAGTGGTGACCTGTATTTGTACATTTATGAATGCTAATGTGTTTTGGTATAGGTTAGCAAAATGTTACGCAGGGATCAAAAAATCACATGATTCATGGCCTACAATGTGTTATTTAAAAATGAATATGAAGCAATTTTCTTTTGAACATCATGTTAACTATGACAAATTTTATTTTTTGGAAGAGAAAAAAAATGCTTCAGACGAAATATTTTCGCGGACCCCCTGCAGTACCGGACCGGTTGAAGACCCCTGGTCTAAATGAACCACGCGGGAGATTTCATGGCGGCTTTGAATAGGCCTGTATGGACCCACGGCCTTAAAAAATAAAAGAAAAAATAGTGAAAGGGATGGAACAGAGAGAGACATGGGCCAAGTTTTCTTGCCACTAAAATGAAAGGCTTCCATGTAGCTGGCCGCCACTTGGTACCACAAACATAAACAAAATGTGTTTAAGCTGACCATTTGACTAGGGCCAAAATACTAGCATGCCAAAAATATGCACTAGAGAGAGCATGCAAAAGAACTGCTCTGAGATCACAAGGCCAAACGGATGACAGCAGGAAGTTATTGGTTATTACGCTCATTTATTCGCTTGAAATGCTCCCTTGCTCGCTCTCTCACACCACTCAGTCATCGGCCGGCGCTGGAGAGAGCCTGTGTGACTCCCCGGCGTAGGGTGGGGCCAGTGCTCTTCAAGCGCGGAGGAGGCAGCATCACAGAAAGTAAAATATTTAATCTGTGAGTCACCCAACACACACACACAAACTAGCGTGTGCACAGACTACACACTCCAATGGGAAGCCCTCTAACACACACACACACAGTTTCACCCACTCTCTGTCACTCTCCCTTCCTCCCTCCTATGTGTTTTTTGTGGCCTGTCTCCTTTAACGAGACTGTGAGACTATACTATTGAGAAAGGGCCCAATGCAGGCCAAATGGGAATCAAGCTAGTCCAGGACGGCACATGAATCACCCATCTGGAATCCAGCGCAATCAAAATGGGAACAGTGCTGCGTTTCCAACTGAAAAAAGCTCACTCTGCGAGAGACCTGTGATCCAGCAGCGAGCGGCCCCTGCTCTCAACCATCATATCAACACTCGATCTATCTCCCTTTCAGTCCTCCACTCACTACCTCACTCGCTCACTCCATCCTTCAAGTGTCATTCCATCATCCCTTTCAGTTGCTCCATCTTGCTTCCTCAGTCCATCCTTCTTTCATTCATACCCCTCCACCCCTCACCCACTCCATTCATTCCCTCCATCATGTCTGCTTTGATTTTTCAAATATTGCAGATGCCGAGAAATCCATGGTGGGATTGTTGGCAGCCAAAGCTGCTCTTGAGCTGGAGTCTTAACCACACCATCCAGCTTTCTCCTTCCACGTAGTCCCACATGTACACACACACACACACACACACACACCCTCACATAAAAAAAAAAATCTCTCTTTTTTTGCACACAATTCCCCCCCCCCCTTCCACTCCCCCCTTTGCATACATGCATACACACGCACACACACACACATAGCCTGTAACACAAACAGACCCTTGGTCGTCGCCTGGATGCACAGTCTGCAGTTTCCATCCATCCACCCACCGCACCCACTCCCACAGCCATCTGAGTGAGGCTTACAGCCCACACGTCACACCCAGCAAGGCTTACCCAACACAGTGGAGCAGAGCTGAGCCCGGCTGAACCCAGCCACACGCCACCACTTAGCATACAAGTGGGCCGCTGCCAAAACATGGCTACTCAATCATTTCGGCCAATGTTCTAATCTACATGCTTTTATAAATTACAAATTGAATTTGGATTATGGTTTTGAACATTTACCAGTTTGAATTGTTTGTATAAAACTTTGGTAACACTTTGTTTTAAGAAACACATATTCACAATTGATTTGCTGCTTACTAGCATGTATATTAGTAGCATACAAGCCATTTGTTAGCCATTATAAACCACTAATTAATACCTTATTCTGCAAGACCTTATTCAACCATTAATAGACTATTAACTAAGAATTCCCCTCCTAATTACCCTTTATTAATAGTTATTACACAAGTTGTTGCACATAAATTTTGATCTAAATATGAATGGCTTAATATGGGGTTTGTAAGGTGGTAATAACATAAGAGGCAGTTATTCTCTCCCAATAATGTTTACCAAAGATGATCTATCTGAATGAAACTAGACAAAAATTCACTGTTCTAATATTGTACAAATAAATCCTTATTTAGTCTTTGTAATGCAGATTATGTTCCCTATTCTTGAGTTGGGTCTTGTTCACATTCAATTTACAATTAATTTGCCACATGTGGTCCCCATTCTAAAGTTGCATCCTATTCACACTTATTAAGTGTATGATGCACACAGTATACAACAAGCAGACAGCTAAATTAATGAAAATGAGAGCATAAAGATTTATTCAATTTTCCCTTTCTTGCTAACTTTGTGGCTCATGAATAAGCAAGTCACAAAATCAAAACATTTCTTTTCTGTAATGCGTCACGTCCTATGCGAATGAATCAATAGGGACCACATAGAGCTAAATGTATTTGAACTGAATGTAAACACGACCCAGCTTTAGAATAGGGAAACTATTCTTAGACCATCTTTGGTAAGCATTGGGTGTGAATAACTGTTGTTGTATTACTACCAACTTACAAATCCCATATTAAGCTGTGCATATTTAGATCATAATTCATGTGGAACAACTTACATAATAACTATGAATAATGGGTAATTAGGAGCTTTTATAGGGGGAATTCTTAGTTAATAGTCTATTAAAGAGCCCATAGAATGCATTTTTTGACCATCATAAAATGTTCTTTGAGCCTCAATAATTGTGTATGCAAATTTGTGCAGCTGAAAAAGACCCAGGAGCATTTCCAGGCGGTCTATTCCATGCTCAGAAATGTATACTCATAAAAAATTTTCGAATTTCCCCTGGCGCTGATTGGCTAGTTCATTGTGAGGCCTATTGGGTGTTTTTTCGCTGAAGCAGATTGGCTCCCAAGTTTCATTGATAATCTTAACGGAACTGCTAGAAAACAAATTCAACTACGTGTGACCCCAACTGTAGGCTATACAGACTATATTCACTACTCAAGTTCAGAGAACCGAGGACACGATAGTGTCCGTAAAAGTTTTATCGCTCCCCTTTTAACATTACCGTTTTATTTTATCGTGCTACGTTTGCGCCTAAGTAGTAGGTCAATATGCTGCAACGGTAGCCCCAGATGGAGCCTAACGTCAAATTAGAGCTGCTCAATTTGTAGCATAATGACATTTGTTTTTAAGAACTTAACGCAGACCACTTGCAAGAACTCTGGCCCAAAGATAAACGATGCTGGCTCAACAACTTCTAACTTCATCAAGGAATCACAGGACGCACAAGGATAGGTCAGTGAATCTTAGGTGAAGGGGAAATTTAGCTTGAAGGTACTGCTACCGCTATAAAAAAATCCAAGTCTGACCCTAACTGTAGGCTATATGGACTGTATGCAGATTACAGTTTTATCGCTCCCCTTTTAACATTACCGTTTTATTTTATACCGCGTTGTGTTTGCACCTACACTACAAGCAAGCAGCAAGTCTGTTTCTCAGCAGAAAATCGGTTTTATCTAACTATCTGAGCTAAATAAACACGCAATAGGATGTCAGCCTTTATTACAACGTTATGCAGAACCAGTTACCATTTAATATTATGTAGGCATAGGCTACGTTTTAGTTTCAGCACTAATGTCTGAGGTTATGAAATGCTATAATAGACGGCGATATGCATCTTTACCGGGAAATTAACGTAGGCTATATCATGTTAAAAATCGGTTAGATCTAACTATCTGAGCTAAATAAACACGCAATAGGATGTCAGCCTTTATGACAACGTTATGCAGAACCATTTACCATTTAATATTATGTAGGCATAGGCTACGTTTTACTTTCAGCACTAATGTCTGAGGTTATGAAATGCTATAATAGACGGCAATATGCATCTTTACCGGGAAATTAACGTAGGCTATTATGTTTGTATAGTAAACATTCCAAGTTTACCTAAAACCCCGGTGTTAAAACTTGGTAATGGAAATGCAACACTGGGGCTATATAAGCACAGAAGCCTGGGGGAAATGCGACATTAGTATCTGATGTTATGCTTGCTAGCCTACCAACACTTTAGTGACCAAGTTTTTTTTTGCTTCGCAATAATCTGGATATCCAAGTAGCATCAAGTAGGCAAACTGTTAAGGCCATAGAAATACCAGTCTATAATTCTATGGTTATGGCGACCAAAAAACACTGAATTCTAGCGTGGTTACCTACCGGCAGAATCGGTTGTGTTGGAGAACAGTTGAAATAGATCCTGGTTTCAGGCGTAGTGTTCGTGAAAAGCCGGATTGATACAGTCCGAGGTTGGCGAAAATATATGAGGGTTAATTGACTAGAGCAAACGACCAATCTTGTGGTTGTAGATAAAAATCAACTACTCCCGTTGAATGCGAGGTTCTTGAGGAAGGTAGTGCAAATTCCGGACAACCCCAGCCCTACATCCAGGAACGTTACAGGCGTGTGCTGACATTTTTTTCGTATGTTCTCCAGTTAAACAGAAATTCAACATGCACTTATTTCAAACAGAAATTCAACATGCACTTATTTTTCTTAGCGCCGTTAGCCGTTCTCAATGTTAGCTAGCTATTACATAGACTACCACAGTGCGTTTATAGCCTACCTCCGAAGCAACAGGGGGCTGGACAAGAGACTGTTACAAACCATTTTGATTGGACCAAAGATTCTAGAGCTAGAGCTTTTTGGATTGGACAATGTAATGGAGGAGGTGTAGCTTTGCGCTGTCTACGTACACCGAGCACTAGTTTCAGATTGGTTTTTTTCAGCCCGGCAAATTCTAGCCTGAAATTTACATTAGAAGGAGGAGGAAGATGGTGTAGGGAGTTTCGGTATGGTCCACTGGATACCTTAAGCTACCTAAATTCAACAATAACAAGGTAAATGTGGTTTTGCATTCTATGGGCTCTTTAAAGCAGCACCAAGGAGTTTTGAAAATCGCACCCTCCATAGATTGGAACGGACGCATCCCATAAGGCAAGTCAATTGTAGTTTCACTTGAACTGAAGGTTTTAAAAAGTCTTTAGTGCCACTTTAAGAGTAGAATAAGGTCTTGCAGAATAAGGTATTAATTCGTGGTTTATAATGGCTAATAAATGGCTCGAAAACAAAACATAAAAGAAATAATAATAATAAAAATTATATTTAGCTGTAGACCACAGATTAACCACTTTTCATCAGATAAGAACAGAGCTCAAACCCACATTGGACTAAATCTGCACATAGACAAAAACTTTTGCTTGAACACAGAGGCTGGCCATGTCCCTTTTCCAAGAGCTGATTACGAGTCAAACAGACTACTGTTAAAATGAGTAATCCTACGACTCCTGCTCTCCAATTTAATGGACACTAGAGTCAGAGGAAACAGTTTGCGTAACAGCTAATTCTTCTAACATGATATAGCGCAATTATGGGTTTTGATGTCCAATCAACCAAACACAAAACTACCCCTAGACCAACTAAGCCTTGTCTCCATTCCAGGGCAACCTCAGCACAACCTCAAGCAGCAACTGACAGTAGTGTGTCAGTAAACCCACTTTACTCGACAACCTGCCACAGCCATCTCTCTTAAGAAAGCATCTTCCTGTGTCAGAGTCTGTTCCTTCCAGGAATATTGGTGAACATGAAGCATTGGAATGAAGAGGAGAGACGCTTTATGTCCTTGGCCAACTGAGCTTCAGGGACAGCAATTGATGGCAATATCTGAGAGGATTGCTCTAGTGATGTTGGATCTAGTCTGCCACCACCCCTCCCATCGACAATGAAGCCACAACAACAAAGAGTAATCTGCAAAGAGAATAAAACTGCCTGTGAACACCCTCCCTCTCCGTCTCTCTCTCTCTCTCTCTCTCTTGAACTCACGTGCATGTTTGTCAGCCAAGGCAATCAGCGTGCTGGAGATGTCTCTGCGCCTGTAGAAACACACCACCTTGGCCTCCACGTTCCCATTTGCTGTCTACGGGGGCAAACAGACACAGATAAACACCATGTCATATATAAACACATGCGCACCATATATACAAACACACACGCACCACATCACATATGGCCTCACACACACACAACCTGGTTACAACACAGGACACCCACATTGCACAAAAAGATAACTTGGGCGTCTCTCTCTCCCTCACACACACACACACAGAGTCTAGAAAAGTCAGACAAACACTCCCAGACATAAACATACCCGGCGACAAACATACACCACAATGGAGACCCAGTTACACTGGCTTACCTTGTTCAGCTCTTCTATTCGCCTGATGAGCAAGGGGTTGCTGGAGGAGTTCTCAAAGTACACATAATCTACAAGAGAAAACACACACACATACACACACATTAGCACCATCACAGGTGCAGCTCACATCCACACACATTGCATGACTAAGAAATGAACCCTAGAGTTCAGAACGAATCATAGATTACATTTTTTGAGGAATTCAGTTATTTTTTCAGAGAGGGTGATTAAGCAGGTATGACAGCACACAATACACACATTTGCAAAACCAGCTGTTGCTGTGCAAAGCTGTGCCTCCGTTTTGGAAGTTCCCCTTCAATTCTACAATAGCTAGTCTAAATCCCATTGTCCCCTCAAAGTACAGGGTCCTGAACCCCAAAACATATAACTCAGGGTTTAGAGGCTGGGAGGCATTGGGGTTCAAGCCGTTATTAGAGAGAGAGAGAGAGAGAGAGAGAGAGAGAGAGAGAGAGAGAGAGAGTGAGAGTGAGAGTGAGAGAGAGAGAGGAGAGAGAGAGAGAGTGAGAGTGAGTACAGGTCTGTGGGTCAGCCACACTGCGTTTCAATTGGACTTAAAGCACACATTACTGACAAACCCATCCACCGCCCCCCACCTCTTGCCAAGCTGCTGATGCTCGTCAAACAATCAGAGTGATGGACACATAGCAGCCACAGTAATGCTTGATGCTGAATGGACACACAAATAAGCTGGGGCAAGAAAAGAAAACTAAAAACAATGTTTTCTCAACAGTTATTACAGATGGCTATTGGGGGTGCTGGCCCACATGCTGTGGCTGTTCACAGAGCAGCCAAGCTTGCTGGCAAAACAATGTTGGGTGCTTTGTATGAACCCATGTAATTAGCAAAAAATCACTTTTGTTTTTCCATCGTTGCTCTGTTGAATGCTGGCACAAATTCACTGGAATTGTGATTTAGGCCTACCTCTTACTTGTACCAGCAGTTTATTTAGTTAGGCTATTGGCTTTACATAGCTACACAGACAGACAGACAGACAGACAGACACACACACACACACGTTTCTGATGCATGTGTGAGTGTGTGTGTACGTGTGCACACAAGTTTTAGTTCTGAGAGTGAACACCAAATGAAATGCATAACTATCGAGCTCTACAAGTCACTTTAAACAAGAGCATCTGCAGAACAGCCAACTGTGGCCAAGCTTAATTCAGATTTCATCCCTAAAAAATAATACTACTGAATCATTAGGAAGACTTCAGTAGCCTCCACACAGTGAGGGACATCTGGCATGTGCCAGCGGCCTGCATGTTCCTCCAACCCTACAGTCTAAAAGCCTGCTGAAGCAGTGCAAGGGTCCTGGGCCCCAGCTATGACTGCACGCACAATGCTTCATGCCACAAACTCTAAAGAGGCCAACGAGCTTCAGACATCTCCCACACTGTAGAGCCAGCCATCTCCAGCTGAAGCAAACCAACAGACTCATGGCCCTGGGCATGGGCTGCGGCGGTGCTGCCCCTGCTGCTGCTGTCAGACATTCACGTTGGGAGTTCTTAAGGCCGGGAAATATGAGCCAAGTGTGTTGGATGTAAAAGACGAGACGAGGGCAGAAAATAAATAAATAAATGTATTAAATAATAAAAAAAAAAACTTTTAGACAAATTGAGGTTGCTTCTCTCTCTCTCCCGCTCTCTTTTCTGTGCACATTTAGCAACTCTGCCAGTTTCCTACCAGGCATATCAAGCCAGAAGAAAAGTTAGTGGGGTTTTCTTTTTTTACCCACTCTTGTGCTAGCATCAGGAATTCCCCTTCAAGTAGCGAAGCCAAACCCTTGCCTTAGACTTTTTGAAGCACGGCATATACACACAAACACCACCACACGTACACATGTACAGTCCTCAGCGAGGTGCCTTCAGTTGTGAAGTCTCTCTAATCAGAAGGGGAGCCCCCCTGACACCAAAACTGCTGCTCCCATCAACCAACCAGTCAGTCAGTCTGTCCGTCTAGAAGCTGGAGGGTTTGGACTTTGAGGGCCAGGCCAGAAAGACAAGTCGAGCTGAGAAGGGCTGCTCCTTCACCCTCAGTGTCAGAAATGAAAAAACAACTCACAGCAGGAGTATGCATGCAAACATAAACACACATTTTCTCTCTCTCACATACACAAACACACACATGCAAACACACACCACCAGTCACATCCAGACATCCAAACATGGACGCGAACACACACACATTGTGAAACTGGTGGAATAACAGGTTCAATGCACCACACCAGCACAGTTGGTGAAGACTTTTGGTATTTCAGCATTCATGCTCATCTTCTGTGCTCTCTCATCTTTCCTCCACAGTCCATGTCAACTCATCTTCACCCACACCCTCCCACAACCAGACGCATCTCCCCCTCTTATCCTGCGTTCTGACCAATCCCTGATCTCTCTCTCCCTTCTGGCCCCGCTCCAAGGCTCCATGGCAGTGGGACGTCTTTGCTAGCCCCCGGCCTTGTGGGGTGTCTGCCGTTCAACACAAACACACACACACACACAAGGGATTACATCCCCCACATAGAATCTCGCCTGGACACCATACCGCCCTTTAGTCCTTGTCCATTCCTTCTCTTCCCTTCCTTCTTGCTTTCTATCCCAACTCCTCTTCCTCAATCTTTCTCTCCTCTCCGTCAGGCTCTCTCCTTCCAGTCCCCTGTATGTGCTTGGCTCTCCATGCTGTTCCTTTAGTGTGCTCATCTCAGCTCAGCTCATCTCCTGTTTGCGGCTCCTTCCTCTGCTCATCTCCGGTTTCACAGCTTCGCCATCTCTGCTTGCAGTCAAGTCTGTGTGTGTGTGTGTGTGTGGGGGGGGGGGGGGGGTAGTTGTAGGTACTCTTTCCTGAAGTACGTATGGAAAACACACCACACACGCCTCAAGCCGTTGGTACTAGCAGTGGCATATTCATGACTCAAATTAGCACCATTAACTTTACACAGGGCTGGTCTGGTGTACAGTGGTGTGCCAGTTTTGGTCTAGTCCACAGTATAACTGCTGCTGCTTGGAGGACCTCCATCTCCACACAAAGACCTGCCTGCACAGTGATGAGGTCTTGATGCAGCTCCAACTCGCTTGGTAGATTCATCTATAGTGAGCAGGAGCTGTCAAACTCTAGCCGTCCTCTCTCTCTATCCCTCACACACACACACACACACACACGTTGTGCATCAAATCACTACAAACACAGAAATTGATGGTAAGCAAAAAAAAAAAATGCCCACTAAAAGGGGCATGCTTGTACAAAGTCAGAAAGTTACACACACACACGCACCAAACAAAGCACTAATGAATCATTTGGCCTACTTGTTTCTGCCCTTGGTGAAGGGGTGTGTGTGTGTGTGTGTGTGTGTGTGCGTGTGTGTGAGTAACAGCACAAGCCACACCCGTCTCTCCCTCTCTCTACTTTTCCGCAGACTTTTCTCAATGCACTACTGGCAAACCTACAGCCCCCCAAAAAACTTGAACTCAGACAGACAGACACAGTAAAAAGCCCATGAGAGTATAGAGTGGGTGAGAAAAGGAAAGAGAAGTAAAGCAAACCCAACCTCAGACTTTACTACGCTCTTTTAAGAACCTACAGCTAGCACAGGCCAGAACTGTCCCTTCTGTCTGTCTGCCTGTGTCTGTCTTTCTTTTGCTCTCTCCTTCTGTCTCTCGCCTGCTTTCTCTCATAGCGCTCACAGCATCTGTGCCCCCATCCCCCTTCCTGCCAGCCACAGCCAATAACATTGCAACAGAGGCTGTGACATCACAGTGCAGTTAAATTTTCTGTGATCCAATCAGACTAGGTTGCTGAGAGACAAGGGGAGTGGGGGGGGGGGGCAAGACAGACAGAAAGACAGACCAACAGAATGGTAGAGAGAGAGAGACAGAGAAAGAGAGAGAGAGAGAGAGAGAGAGAGAGAGAGAGAGAGAGAGAGAGAGAGAGAAATGGGCTGAGTTGCGTTAAAACCAAACTAGCGAGATTGAGCGATGGAAATAAATAATGAGAAAGGTTTAGGGAGACAGAGAGAGAAAGTAGGGAGAGGAGAGGAGGAGAAAAGGATAAATGGGGGGGGGGGGGGGGGGGAGTTCAGACAAACTCCCAAAACAGACTGAAAGATCAAGAGGAAAACAAAGAGAGGACCAGAGAAGAAGCAGAAAGAGGTCTTTGGACAAAGGTGTGGCGGGATCACAAATAACCAACACACACACACACACACACACACACACACACACACACAAACACACAACTAGGCCTATAGGCTCTCATCTTAAAGGATGGAGGTTACTATGGCAATAGGAATCCTTTGTACTGGGATGCCTACCTTAATTCATTGCACTCACACAAAGACATAGACAGACACACCAGCAACGGTGTTCAACATCTGTTCAGTCGAAAGACGCCCTCACAACTTGCTTGACTGTGCTTGACTGTGTTGGTCTGTCTGCCACTCTGCCCAAGTAAGTTCCAGGCAGGCACAGTGGCTCAACCACAACAAGACCTCATACCGTCAAAACAAGAGACACCCCAACTCTAAAATTACATCTCTATACAAAAAATGTAGTGGGGAAAAACAGCAGCGAGGCAACATTACATCTCTTCACACCTTTGAAAATTTGCATATAGCAAGAGCTTTTAATCTGCTCAGGAGGCCCATTTTCCAAGTGCAAGACTGAACTGCAAGACGGCTTCTCAGATGATCCACTGACACTACTAACCAAAGGGGTCTCTCTAGACTTGAGTTAAGCTAATCTCACGTATCCCATCAAAAGCTGACAGACAGGAGTCCTGGGTCCAATTACTGCCATATGCTGTGACTTTGCTCAGTTTTATTGTTGTTTGTTAAGTTGAAGGATAGTACAACAACAAAAAGTCCAGAGCAGGTTAGCAATCCTGATGACTTTGAGAAAAGTGGATGTGAAGATCGTTTGGGAGAGGAGCGCTAGCCGAATGACACGGACGCCCCGCTGCGAACACGCTGTCAAAGGCGGAGGAGGGGAGTTCATCAGAACGCATGTAGCACTACCTGACCAAGGCAAACAAAAGGAGACCGGTGATGCCAAAGCAAGACATGCGATAAATAAAAGATCAGGTTTGTGTTTAATCTGTCAATCACCAGCCGGTGCCAAAGAGATAGCCGTGTCAGGTGGGACAGGCCTAGATTGGAGTGAATGAGTGTGTGTGTGTGTGTGTGTGTGTATATGTGTTTGGGAAGGGGTGTTGGGGTGGTGTGTGTGTGTGTGTCCTATTCTCAGCCTCTCCTCACCCCAATCTCTTTCAACAAACTCACATCTGTCTTTCTATCTGTCTTGTCTATCTCTGTGGAGTTTCTTTCTCAGATTTTCTTATCTGGTCAGTTTTTCTTTCTCTTCCTCTCTTTCTCACTACGCTAGTTGTCATCTCTTCCTCCTTACATTCTCTGTGCATTTTTGTTCCTCACCATCACTGGAGATTCTTTTCACTAATCATTCATTTTCACAGGGCGACCACAAAGGCCTGAATGGTATTATCAGAAAACCACATATTTCCACTACACTAAACACTAAAGAGCAAAGGGTTGCAAGGACCCACACTTTAAACCAAGGGATGTCTATCTACACCAGCCACTCCTTCTCCAACATACACAAATACCCGCTCCCTCCATAACACACACACAACAAAACCACTCACACCCAAAATACAAATACCCTCGCCCTCCATAACACACACAACAAACCACTCCTACCCAAAACACAAATACCCTCTTCTTCCCTAACAAACCATCCTCACCATCACACAAATGCTCACACCCTCCTTAACACAAACAACAAACCATCCCTACACAACACACACAAGCCCCACCCTCTTCCACACAGAGAGACACCCCCTACCCACCCTAACACACAAACACCCCCGCCTCCCATATAGGCACCTTCGGCATGCAGCAGTGTAGACTGAATGCATGAAACAAGCTGCTGCCAGAGGCAAATGTAGCTCGCTACTGAGCATGGAAATAGGGGTGGGGTTGGTTGGTGTGAGGTTCTTACAAAGCGTGCCAGACATGGACAAGGTATGTCGATGTGAGGAACCTTGACTGCTGTGGGTGAACACAACTGAAAAACCAATGAAAAAAAAGGCACTTGTTTAAAGTGACCCTTATAACCCAGTTAGATCCTTTGCTTTGTTTGTTTGTTCTTTGTTTGGGTTGGCGTTTACTAGTTCAAGAACTCCAGAGTTTGTAGTACATGAGATGGAACGATATCACATGGGTTTATCCACTTATGGACTTACAGCAGAGCCTATGTTCTGTGACCTGTTCCTAGTGAGGGCCACTGGGGCTTTACCCAAAGTGCCAGCTACAACCAAGAGTACAGGTCAGTAAACCAGCCCTGCTCATGGCAGGGGATACCAGTAAAACACCAAAACAATAAAGCGAGAGAGAAGAAACAGAAGTGACAGAAAAACAGAGGTGGGGTGGACACAAAATTTTATTTAAAAATATATATGTAGCTGAAAACATCTAAGAGGGCATAATGTATCATTGACCATCACAATTAAAAAAAAAAAAAAAAAAAAAAAAAAAAAAAAAAAAAAAAATCGACAGAATCAGACCCTTCTCCTCTCGGTTTGTGTGTGTTCTCAGAGAACCTGAGAAATGTTCTGTATGGAGGGGTGAGGATGCAGGGGAGAAACAGTAGCTTCAAACAGGCTTTGTCTTTACAGCCTACAGTCTCATTCATAGCCTTATTCGAATGCAAAGTGATATACATTCTTCCATAGGAAATGAGCTTTACATTCATTAGCTGAATAAAAAAGGCACTTTTCTCTCAGTTAACCTGCACAACATTTACACGCATAGGCTACACACTGACAATTTTTTTTTCTTTTCTTTTTTCCCCCCTGATCTTACAGAAAAAGCTACCAAGCCATTAAAGGCTGCTGTAAATTATAATGCTATCATATTGGTTTGGGACTGATTGTGTTTTAATAGTTAGCTAGCTAGCAGGCTAGCATAACAGGACTGTTATCAGAATAGTTTTTACAAAACGCAGATTTTGCTTAACTAGAGGTACATAAAAGGTAAACAAAGTACCTTTAATAATAGAAAATAATAGAGAGGGAGATAGAATTCTAAGATCAATACGGTAAAAATCTGGTTGACGCAAAACAAATACTGGTATAACTTGTGAAAAACTGACACATCTAAAGAAATTAAAAGGCAAAAAAGACAGTAATCATCTTGTTCTGTTCTGGGGGAACAAAGCCTTAAACATTTTTTGTGCAGTGTCATAACCTTATAGTTCAGCATAAATCTGTCGCTGAGAGTGACATCAAAGCCCTGGTCCATTACCCTTAATTAGAGTAAAAGAATTAATCGCAAGCATAGACACAAACATAGTTATTGTGGGATTCAGTGGAATGGCTGTCTAATACTACTACTGAACAGGTCTTCTTGGGGGTATTATTAGTAACTTACAGTTAACAGCTTCTGTTGGGACTCCCAAGCCCAAATCTATGTTACAGTATGAGACTCTGAGCTCACCCTGAAAAAGACACAGGTGAATAACTCAACGCTACACTGTTTACCTACTCAAGTCCATAGGAATAATAATAAAAATATATATTTTCTTCTCTTATTTAGTCACAAAAGTAGGTCAAAGACTTTCTTTACAGACCAAAACCAAGCCCATCCTGCATCTTTGTTCTAACCCGGGTTAAGGTAAACCAAGGAAGTAGGCCTAAAAATGAGACAGAGGATGCCCACCCTACCCAGATGCAAATGGGCCTCTCTTTTGGTTGGGAGAGTGAAAAAGAGATGGGTGGCGTTTCAGTGTGGAAATGCAGGTTTAAAGATTGATGGTGGCTTTGCTACACCCACACACCCACCAAGCTGGTTTCACTCACCTGCACTCACTCCAAAACAGTGCCAATGGGGTAAAAAAAAATACAGAGTGGTGACACAGGATATGCTTCTGGAAAGGCAAAGAAACAAATTTTGCTTCACACAAAACCTTCTTATGTGGGCAAACTGAAAGTCGATTGCCAGTGGCCATGATCTTCCTAACAGACTAGTGAAATCAATTGCACAACAGCATCAGAGCAAGGAGCAGGCCAACTGCACATCAATACAAAGGTTTTTCAGCCGTCATCTGAAAGGCCCAGTGTCTTTTAGAAAGAAATGGCCACATCAGACCTCTCAAGGAAACTGGTGGACTCCTATGCATTCTACAAAGAGCTTTCCCCTGCCATAATAAAGCAGTTCAAGGGAGCACAAAGGTTAGAAGGACCACCTCTAATCTGCCTAATGAAGCACAGTTTACAGGGAAAACAAGTCCACTAACCCATGTGAACCAGGGGTGGGCAAATTCAGTCCAGTTAGAAAAACACCAGAACTTTCCACAGTTGATCTCAATTCAAGGATCTTCATGAGAGGACAAACCACCTCAGCTTAGCTCAACTCAACTCAGGCCAATTGATGTTAAGGCTATACCTGGCAAAAGTTCTTGAAATGAGGAGGCAGTTAATCTGACTATAATAAGACAGGAACAGTTCCTCCTGTTTTCCAATCACCACCACCTTAACACGTCAACATTAATGGCCAGTTAAGAAGGGAATGCTGCAAAGGAAAACTTCAACAGACAGCTTAACAGACATGTGCAAACTTACGTTAACTATAACAGTGGATTTGATTTTACATACATTTTTGTTTTGTCTTCAGCTCAGATCAGTAGGCCCATAGATGTAATGTAAAGGCCCATAGATATTATGAGAAGCCACGTTAAAAGTTACTGAACTCAATTGTTCAATCACCTTTACAAATTATATATTAGTAATAACATTTCAATGTACAACTCCTTGATCGTTAGGCCTATGAAAGTGGGCTTGAGCTTTTGATTTACTGTCAAAAGCCATGTGAATAAATCTATAAAATAAATAGGCCTAACCTATAGAATAACGCTTTATCCAAACAGCCACTGAGATCAGCTTGCCTATCAGCTTCCTATGAAGCCTACCCACAGCCCTAGAGCCAGCTAGTATTATATGGGAATCATTTGGTCTACCCATCCCAGGTTTCGACCCTATGATCTCTGTAACCCTGTGGGGTTTGAACCTGCTAAGATACAAAGGCACACTTTAGAAACTAACGTTAGACAATTATTTAAAGCACGGGAGAAGCTTTTATAACACAATTAAACATTAAGAACCCTGCACTGAGCCGTTTTGGTTGACAACTGTATTCAGGAGGAAATGTGAAGGAGAACTTAGCCAAGACATCAAATTTAGCAGCACCACCACATTTTATGAATGACAGTGAGAATGGCTCATAACTTGATTAACGCTAAAGACCAAATGGACGTTCAGAAGAAACAACGTTAAGCAAACGGCGGCTGTAACGCATCTTCTGAAATGTAGCCTAACAGTAACGTTAGTCACTTAAGGCGAGAAAGACCTGGCAGAGTCTCTGGCAAACGCAGTTTAAACAAAGCTAGCAGACAAAACTTAACTTTAAAAGCTGAAGTGACTTAATCGTTTAATAGAAAACAACCCTACGAGTTCGTTCGCATACGTAAAACCAAATTTCCATTTTGTTATAACTTCAGACATTTAGACAACAACATTAAAAGACCACACACTTGGTTCCGACACTCTTCATCTCCCTTCTCATAGTCACCATCATCATCCTCTGTAGCTACAGCAAGGCTCTTTAGCTTTGAGAAATAAAAGAGGAAGGACAAACGCAGTTGCAGTCGTGTGGCGTATAAACACCGCTGTACACGCCATTGTACACAAATAAATAACGTTACATCAAAAACGTGCTCTACCTCCAACCCGATACATGTTGGCTGCCATGACTGCCCCAGGTCCTGGCGTCTCCAGGTAGGGCTTTCTGCTGCCGCCGTCGCTGCGTTACCACTGCCGCTGAGTGTGCTGTGTGTTGGAAAATGGTGGATTGATCAATACGAAGCAGCCTAGCTAAGGGATCTTAAAGCGACAGTGCACATATTTCGGGGCACTCTTCTCAATACACTGCGAGGGGGGTAAACAACCTAAAAAACCCGCGTAAAATTTGGACAACACGTAACAAAGCAGCTCATCAGGACGCTGAGCCAGAATCGGTCACGGGTTGGCCTCCTCCGGGAGGTGGCTTCGAGGTGGACCAGGGGCAGCGCGAGCAGCACGACCCACTCGCTTCTCCCCGCCTTCTTCCAAGCAGACAATTGCTGCTAGACTTGGGCTCGAAAAGGAGCGAGGTAAACAACTGTTGCTGTCTAGTCTGAACCACACCTCTTTTAATTAAAGGAACATATAATATTGTGAACCTTCTTTCTTTCTTTTTTCTTTCGTGTCGAGACTAGAGTAAAACTATGATCAATGGCCATTATGCATATTCACCACAAAAGGGCTTCTCAGTCAAGGCCTGTGTGACATTATGGAGAATGAGGAAGTTCAACACCCCAATTTAGACCTATTAACACAATAATTAGTAGCATAAAAATCAGCATAGACCTTATATCACCTTAAAGCTTCATCTGTTTAATGAGATAGGCTACTACATTGAACGAGTGTGTTCACGTCCACAGCACTGAGATAATATCCTTTAACACATCCTTTTAACACTACTTTCAGTTTGTTTTCATCAAAATTGTCTGATTGTGGTGTCTAGCACCTAACACTTGTTCATGCATTTCACAAGTTTACAATTAACTTTGTAAATGAATCTACTGGGACCAAGGTTACTTAAGTATGGGATTCTATTTACTGCAGCACTGGACACTATAGCCTATAGGTCTATCCTATATCACGAGATTATACTCTGATCCCTCTATTTTTCATCAAAGAGAGAGTATATTTTGGCTCTCCAAAAATTTATTAAAGACTCCAGTGCATGTCAAAAGTACTCAGCCTGTAGTAAAACCACAGGCTAATAACAGATCATATTTTATGTCAAAAGAGACCAGAGTTTGTTCATATAGGTCTAGATAAGTGTTTAGAGTGCTCAAACAGCAGGCAATTTTTGTCTTTCTCTGGCTTAGGGCCTATCTGCTCATGGACGACTGTCTCAGTCAGAGAACACAGAGGATGAAGGCCCAGAGACCAAATCTCCACTTTTTTCGGGAGCAGAGTGAATTTTTGTTCTTGTTGAGGGAGTGACTAGTAAAGAGGTTTTCATCATGGATGTGGGTAAGAGTGGAATGCTGTGGGGTGTGTGTGTGTGTGTGTGTGTGTGCGCGCACGCGTGTGTTTGTGTGTTTCAAGTGTGAATGTGAGCGTGCATTGAGATTTCATGTGTGCATTTGTCTATGTGTGGGTGAGTGTGTGTGGGTGTGAGTGTGTGCATGCATGCAGATTGAAAATATGTACTGTATGACTGTGTATGTGTCCATTGATGTGAGTGTGTGTGTGTGTGAGTGTTTGTGCGTGCATGTGTCTGTGTGTGTATGCATGTGATCCACGCCATATTAGAGGCCTTGAAACAAAGCTAAACCCAGAGGGGGCCTTTAATCTGTGGTCACATGATTCTTTTCAGCCAATTACAAGCTTTACTTTACCCCCTAGAGTAGCCATACAACAAAGCTAATTCTACTGTGCCAGTAAGAGTGCTTGCCTATGTGTGTCTATGTACAGTTTGTGTCAAGTAATCATGGCCAAGTCTATGTATATGGATATAAGCTATATAAAAAATAGAAAAATATAATAAAAAGTGCTTAAAGCCCATATGTGTAAAATTTGGAGTATAGGCGCCTATAGGCTAATCATTTTTTGATAATTGTCATCTAAACATTCCTAAAACTTAAAGAATCAACACTCACTTGCTAAAGATGTAGCCATCTTTACTTTTCAACATAGAAGAACTACATTGATACTTACAAAGATGAACACATAAAAACATGGGTATTATTGTACGTTTTTGTAGCCTGAACGCCATCACTGTGAAAGAGATGTTGTATGAGGAGCCGGCTGCTCTCTATCCAGATGTTATTATCTGTGATCCACTGCTGTGGCACAGTGCTGGTCAATGCAGAATGGATTCAATCTCTATCAAAAAACAAGTCAAAAATGGCGTGTATGTGTGTAAGAGAGAGAGAGGCGACTGCGAGAGAGAGAGAGAGAGATGGAGAGAGAGAGTGGGAAAAGCAGAGAGACAGGCAGATAGCCAGGCAACAAAATGTGGTGAGAGGCAGACAGATGCAGCCAACGAGTGGTTCTGGCTACCAGCTACTCAGTCACACAAAGGCACACAAATGCTAGTTGCAGTCATTAGAACTGTCACAACTCTGTATAATCACAATCATAATCTGATACGTTCTTGATGCCGACATTGCAGTTCTTAGATAGGGATATTTGAAGATTTATTTTTTACCCAATATGACACATTCAGAAAGCTGAACATTTATCTTAGTGTGATAGCAACTAACTAATGAATTAGTTTTACGTGATAAAATAATTCCTCAACTAACATCTTTTAGGGATCTTAGAAAAAAAAAACTGAATGAATGAATCAACTGAATCCATTTCTACTACGTCCTTCGTAGTAGAATTGGGAATAAAGCAAACAAGCAATATGATAAACAAATAAAGAACACATTGGCAGCCAGATGGACTGTGAAGCAAGCAGAAAGGCAGGTAGATGCAGACAGAGAGAGAGAGAGAGAGACTGAACAAGAGCCAAGAAGTGTGCTGAAGGCTGAGTTTGATTCAGCTGAGACACAGACAAACGTAGTCAGGCAAGATGGGCAAGTACGGTGGCAATGTCTAATGGCTGGACCATGTTCTTTCCTCCCTGGGTTCTGAGTGCAGTCGAAAGCTAAAAAGAAGCCACAGAAGAAATCAATTAGGGAAGCATATTCCTTTTTCCCCTCTGTCTTTCCTACGGACGCCAACCCTCCCCTTTTATTCCACTGCACTGTTTAATTGCATGCAGGCCCAAAGAAAAGGAGAAACCCTAGAAAAAGGGTTTCCTCTTAAACTAAGATAAGTGGGGGTACTATACTGGCCGCTGTGCAATGAAATCCCCAGTAAATGGTGGTGGTAGAGGGTTGAAGGATTGATATGAATGGAAGTGTCTCAGCAGCAAGATGGGAAGCGAAAGTGCCGCAGTCCCTCCAGCCACTCAGTTAGATCAGAAGCATGGTGTTGTGAAACCTTGGCAAAAATGACGTGCCAGTTGCCTACACTTGCATAAAGATTACTGTTCTCTCCATCACACACGTTGCAAAAGGGACTTGGTGTTCTTTTCAAATGAGGTGTGAACTAAGATTTTTCAAGGCAAACATAGACTACTACCAGAGCTGTTTACTGAATAATTCCTCTATAAGGCAAGGGACAATAGCTGACCACAACAACAACTAACAATAACAATAATAATTGGAAATGAACTTAAAATTGAAGGAGAAACCCTACAATTTTGCTATGAATTTATACAGAAATATATTTATATAAATCTGATTGACTTAATTATCATTCCAACTCTAATTAAATTATTTTGGCTTGATTTGTTTTTACTTCATATTTACATTTAATTTACTTTTAGGGAGGTTTCTGCCACACAGGACCAACGAGAATGTGTTTTTTTGTTTGTTGACGTATTAATCCATATCTTCTGGATGCATACATGTCTGAGGAGATAATCAAAAGAAGGTTTTAGCTTGCGGACATATGGGCTTCAGTCATGCTTCATGTATTTGGTTCAGGCTGCAGTATAATTTTGACCAACAGAGGGCACAATAAGAATACAGTTTGTCAAGGCTCGGCGTGTCCTCTGATACCCTCTGCCTTGCAGCCCATATCCAACCGTTCCCTCAATGGCTGACAGAGCACCAATCCCAGTGAGCAGAGGCAGTCCTAAAATAATTGGTTTATCACGCCTCTTCCGCTCGTCACATGTGGAAAGATTAGATTTAAGACCCAAAACAACAGCTCAATCTCACAGACCCCAGCACTGTGACATCATCGTCTTTGGGTCTATGTGTGAATGTGTTGGGGAGTATTCTTGGCAGGCCAACAGCAACATCTCACTTTCATTCAGCCGTTTTGGGTGGGGAGGAAACCTTTTGGGAGATAAGCTAACTCCTGCCCACCATGCTGGAGAGGCTCACAAAAATCAAGTTTTATATTTCATTACACTGGCATATGTGATCATCTGAAAAATTCAAATAGAAATATGTTGTAGTTAGATTCATAATTCAACACAATTTATCCGTTTGATTCAAAATGGGTGTTGGTAAGATGTGTCATTGTTAGCATTGGAATCATTGCAGTCATTGTTAAATCATTGAGGTCTTAGCCATGCTGTAAAAATGTATGCTATCTTTTTCCCTTTTTATGCAACTTAAAAGATACTTTCATTGTTTAGTTCAGGTTTAAGCAGGGACGTAGAAGATAAACTTTTTGGATGACTATAATAGTCCCATTTGGAACTCTCCATTTATTTGAATTGGGGCTTTAGAGTGGCATTCCCAGAATGACATTGTCTGATCTTCTCCAAAAGTGCCTCTGTTCAAACATTAAAGTTGTCAATCTGCCACTCTGCATTTGAGCAGAGGGAGTGGGTGTTGAGAAAGGGTTGGATGGAGAAAGGCGTGTGGACATACACCTGCCCAGACGACTGAATGTCCCTCAGCTGTTGGTCCCACAGTTGCCCCGGCCCTTGGTCACTCCCAGTGGAGATATGCAGACTCAAGCGGTCCCATGGAGACAAAGAGACAGACAGGCACACAGGAATATAGAAAAAAAAAAACAAAGTCAAGGACAGACAGGCTGACAGACAGACACACCCATGGAGGTAGTGTTAGAAAGTTTACTACCCCTCCCACACTAGACACATATTTCAACAGCACTCCATCTGCCCTCGTAAGACTGGATGCTGTTGTGGGGACCTATTGGAAGCTGCATACTTGACTGAGAGGTTTTTTTAGAGGGCAAGAAAAGAAAAAAAGGTGGTGGAATGACAGTTGGCTTGGCATACTCAAGAGGTTGTTTCTTTCCAATCCCTAAACTCCCTCTCTGCCACACCGTTCAACGACATCCTCCAGCCCCGGCTTCCTGGGCTGAGCTGAGCTGACATCCAAAAGCAAAAAGCTCTCTCATTACTCCTGCATCTCGTCATTTCTTCCTCTCGTTATTTCCTACCCGCTTTGCCCCTCACTCTCTCCCGCAAATTGAATTTTCTTTCTGGAGAGACACCAGTGATGTTATTACTTTCTATATATACTCCCTCTATTATTAGGGAGGATGCCAAACAAGACTCTGAATGAACACACAATATTAAAGTGAGTTACTGACTTCTGTGTCTTTCAGCTGGGTGGGGATGGGATGGTGTAGGGTGTAGGCAACTTACTCTTAGTATCAAAACTCCAACCTGAGAGAGTACAGTCTTGTGCTTCTGCCCCATGTGTGTGTGTATGGGTGTGGGTGTGAAGTAGAGTGTTGAAAGATCAGGGACTGGGAAAAGAAGAATAGATGAACAGGATGAGTGTTAATCCAGCCCACCTGATGAAATGCTATGGATTTAATATAACAGGAATAAATGTCATGCACACTCTCATACTAACTTCCTCCATGACATTTCTCAGTGTGTGCAAACGCTTGGTCTAACTGACAGGCAGTGTTGGGGAGTAATGCAATACATCAATGTTACATAGAATACAAATTAGGAGTGAATGTAGTCCGTTCCTACACATGTACGAATGTAGTCATGGTTCATACGCAGTATGGAAAAGTATAGAATTTAATTTTAGTATTTTCCAGGTCTGGAAAGGTATGGAAAAACACCTCGCCCAAGGCAATCCAGACTCTTCTCATGTGTCGTCCCACGCTGGTGGAATGACCTACCAAAAACAATCAGAACAGGGCCATCTCTGGAGGCCTTCAAAAAGCTCTTAAAGACCCAGCTATTCAGAGAACATCTTCTATCCTAGCACTAAAATGAACTGAAGCACTATCCCCTAGCACTATGCTCCTTAAGGTTTCTGCTATGTAGCTTGATTGTTATCCTCGTTTTGTAAGTCGCTTTGGATAAAAGCGTCTGCTAAATGCATAAATGTAAATGTAATGTAAATGTAAAAAGGAAATTAGGTTATGGAGAAATATTTCTGTTTCCAGACCTTTGCACAACGTTGTACAATGCAGCTCTACTTTCAGAATATGGACTAACAGAATCCGTTGAATTCCGCCAAGAAAATGCTGCAATGCCTGCGGAGGGAGAGAAACAGTGTCCTGTTTTCTGGCGTAAGCAGCGCGAGTCGGATACAGTTGAGAGCATGCTGTCTATGGTCGAGAGGAGCTAATGGCAAAATTGAGCAGAGTTGAACACAATGCTAGAGTGGTGATTCTATGCTGTTGTCAAGCAAACTTTTTAAAAATAGATTAGCTCCTTTGAGGGCTTTGTAAGGGATTATTGTTGGTGGCATGTTAAACAATTAATTATTTTGAGTGATAACTGTTCTAACAGGCCTACCTGAATAGCCAGCTAGGTTATTTAGTTTGCCAGTTCAGTCAATTACAATGTTCCCACAAATCGTCTGGTTCACCTTCAATAAAGTAGAGAAAGGACACTGCCTTGCTGCCATGCAAAATCCCATTCACCACCAAGTTCAGAAAAGTATTGATTGATTTTCCAAAGTTGCATCCAATAAATATACTCTAGTCGTCGGGTATTTTTTTGCTGTGGTTAAAAAAAGTCTGTAGTTAGACGTTGTGAGAGAAGTCACCTAGTACTGAGCTACTTTACACTCTCAGTGATTTTGTTGGACTGTGGCGCCATGTGCATAAGATCAAACATATTGTGCGGAATTCCATCAGAGTTGTTACTAGACAATGGGAAAATGTACGTTTTCTGATGGATGGCGATCAAAATCACAATATGAAGCTTGGCTGGAAAAAGATCCCAACTGCCAAAGCAAGGCGATATGCAAGCTTTGTCTTAAAATAGTTTATATACAAACCATACAAACAAAGATAAATGTCAACAAAGTTCTTGTCAGAGCTGAGTGTGCCTTGCCCAATATTTTCCTGGGGTGTTTTTCAAAAAGGTGGTTAAGTGTCAAACCTGGGTGAGTAAAGCTGAAGGCAGTGGTAAACCTGCTAATAGAAGGGCCTAATAGTTCTGATTCTGTTAACTTTACAAAGCCATCAGGCTACTCTATTATCAGGATCCTTCTTGGAATTAACCCCTGTTCCTCAGCACACAATACATCATGACTCAGCTGATAGCAAGAAATAAGGCATCAGATGAAGGCTTTAATATATAGGGCTCCATTTTCATGATCACTAGCACATTGTCAGAAGTCTACGGCACATTTGTCTTGGGCGGTCCCAGCAGAAATGGTATTTTGAAAAGTGAACATTGCGCCTGGCGCATAGTTAAAATGGGTTGTCTTAAAGGGGGCTAAGCAACGTTCTGTTTTTCTCTCTCACGAGCTCCCTCTAAAGACCGCTGTATTGCATTGTATTGCACGGCATTCTATTGGAGACGGTCCGCGCTGCTGAACATTGCAAGTGCTGTATCTACCGCTATAGGCCACGGTGGCGCATTCAACACCGTTCGTTCGCCGTGTAATAACTCATTTTAGCATCCTAAACAGTATGAAATGGATTTTTTAAATGAAAAATATTGCATAGTGGGCCTTTAAATGAGTGAATTAGTCATGGGTGTGTTTGGGGCATAGCATGTAACAAACCAATTAGAGTCCACACTCTCATTCCCTTTAAAAGCCCGGTGCATTGTTCCATGCCATATGTATTATGATGGCAGATTAACCTTGACAAAATGTTTTCATGTGAAGAAAATGTGCGCGAGGTGAAGGCACGGGAGATATAAGGTATATATAACCAAAACTGAACTTAAATGATGTTCTGGTGATGTAGTCTAATATGTAGTTTCCTGTTTCTTGACAACCTAGCTTGAAAAGTGTATTTTTATATACCTATGTGTCCGCCACCACTGGTCAAATAGCCTTTCAGCTACTTGTTATTAATTGTCAGGGATTACTGCAATCAACTAAGTTTTGTAAATATTATATATTTTAAAAAAATAACCATGATGTGATGTATGTGATGTACATTTGAATTTTATATTTCAAGGACTCCATATGCGCTGCTGCTCGCTCCTGCTGATGAAAGAAGCAGCGTGTGCGTGCACTCTTTGAACAATAATTCCTGACCCGTTTTTTTCTGGTCAGTGGTGCACTGACTTTCTGTACCCATATAATAGCGAATTCCGCGCTGAGCGCTGGACCACACCCGTTCTTTTTACTGACATGCCTGACAGAGCGCAAAGCAATGTGCTCTCTTAACAACATACAATTCTGCTGGAAAAAAGAACAATGCGCACGCACAGAATAGCAATGATAGGTTGCGCAAGTCGCAAAAGCACAGTGCGCCGTGTGCACGACGGAGCCTGTAATGTCCTTCTATGCGCTCATATGTTATTTTGATGTAATTTAATTATACAAGTTGTTGTACTATGACGTCTTCAAAATCTGAGAATTTGAGTATGGAAAAAGTCTGGAAATTTAAATTTAAAAACGTGTAGGAACCCTGTACCATGGTGATAATTACAATACAGTTTCTTTGTTGAAATAAATGGATTACATGGCGGTATTATGCTTGTGAGGCTCCACATATTGCCGGTGTTCAAGGTTAGATGGTGCGTGCGTTGACAGGTGGCGCAATTTGTGTAATTTCACTGAATATTTAGAAGTCCCTGCTTGGGATCTTAATGGGCATGTTTTTGATTTCTCATTTTCAGGAAGTGTTTACTGGTGAGCAACACAATGAAGATAATTTCGAAATTTCTTGATTTATTGTGTAGCCTAAGGTCCTTCAGCATTAATTTGAGGCAGCATTGATCAGCATTAAAACGTGCCTGATCAAAACAAAAATGGGAACAAAGAGTAAAGTTTTCGACAAACTGTCATCACAATAGCAAAAGCTCGCATGACAGGCTGATGTGGATCCCATTATGCTATAAACCTCTGATAAATAACAACACTGGACAGCAATATAATGGAGTCAGAGCCTCAACATATTAGAAATATACACACGCATGTTGACTGGTCATCACAACACATTTTAAAAGTAACGTTCCCAACACTGTTGACAGGATTGTAGTTATTCATAGATGGTCTCACAACCTGACAACCTCTGATGATCAACCTGAAGATGATCTCTTAAAATATGAAGAAGAAATTATTACTGAATGGAAAACTTGCTGTTTGAAATCTTGAAGATCATGGGGTGCTCATAAATGCATAAAAATGCTTTATTTATAAACTTAATTAAAACGATCAAGCACGCACACACACACACACACACACTATAGTGTATGCACCTACATAGCAAGCGCAAACACACTTCGCTCTTTCTCTTTTACTCTGTGCTTTACTCTGTGACCTTTGCTGGTATTTCCACCTGTGTTTCCTGCAGGCTCTCCTCAAGGCCTTTTCCCTTTTCCCCTTTCCTCTTCCCTGCTAAATGTCCTCACACGCTGCTAATTATACTCCTCTGTTTGATCCCAAGAGATACACATTGGCTTTACCACAAGAACTGCCCTCTCCCTCTCTCATGCCCTCACATCTATATTGACAATTGCTTGGAGGAGGTTCAAAGCTACTGTCTCAGTTTTTGCCATGTCCTTCATACAAACTAAATAGTATTGTTTCGAAGTTTCTCGAAAGTATAGAGAACTGTGATGTAATTTCCAATGTTACCAAACTGAAAGAGCAAGTTAGCATATCAGCAAACCACTGAGTATTGGGGTGACTTATATATACACATACAGTTTTTTCTTTCATCTGGTAAAAGAAAATCAGCCACGATGTGGTTAGGAAGACTGTGCCACAGTCTAGACGCCATGTCCTCTGTACTGTACATAATTGGGCACAGTGACTGCTTATTCTGTTGCTCAGAGTTGACATCCTGTTGTCTGTCAGTGGTTTGTTCAAGGCAATTACGCATTAAAATTTTCATTTCTTTGTTTTAACTAAAGAAGAAGGCAGTAGCCTTTGAAGAGACCAGATCTCGAGATCAGATAGTAGATGGTAGTGTTGTATCTCCTTATTAGTGCACAACATCTAGGAAAACAAAGAGCTGGTGAAACACCAATTTAGCTTTAAATTAGTCAACGTGTTGAACTGTGCACACTACTCATTGATTAACAGGCCAGTATCCCATGGCTCATCGTCGTGTTTGCTGGGCTATCACATGTATATACAATTTGTATAAAACTACCACATACTGTAAAGATCTAGCCTAGCAGAGGATGGTTTCATTCCAAACACACACACACACCAAAGTATACAGAATTAGCAGGAAATTACAGACATCACATTTTTATCAAGCAGAAGCACATTTTATGTTCACACAGACTTTATCATTATTGGTCATTAGGCATGCATGCCCTCCTGAACACACCCTTTCACGCACATGCATGACCTTCCCACCACACTCGTGCATTCTTTCACATTCCTCTACTGCCTGTGGTCTTAATCAAAGGCGTACACCCATTCATTCAAGAAACCTAACCCCATTTGCTAGAATTGTTGACAGTGGTGTGTGTGTGTGTGTGTGTGTGTGTGTGTATGCATGAGCAAGTGTGGGATGTGAGGCAGTGTGTGATTGTATGTGTGGTAGCTAAAGTTTGTAAGATTAAAGTGAAAGGGCAGAAGGAAAAGTGTTGGTGCGCACATGTGTGTGTGGAGAAGATATTGGATGTGGAATAGGGCCATGTGTGGAATAGATAGCTGCATACGTGTGCTCCTAAAAGTCTGAGATGAGTGACAGTTTATGTGTGGTGCCAGTTGCTTTGGTGCCGAAAATTGGAGTCAAAACTATTAGTTTTTATAAAAAATAAAAAAGTTATTTTTTTCGAAGTAATCTCTAACTAAACTAGTTAAGTATGAATGTTTATATCATTAAACAAATTAGGGCCAAATCTTATTGCAGTTGGACTGATATCAAAATTATATCATTATATTTCTGTAAATTCATTGGAAATGAAATGTAAGGGTTTTGTATCTGAGCTCGTTATTTAAGATTTACTGGCATTGATCAGATATTTACATATTATCAGTAATTATTTAAGTAACCAGTATTATGAGTAGCTTAACTTCTATTGTGAATTAAGTAAACATTCTTGTCTAATTTTCTTTTTTTTCCAAAAAGTTTTAATTTTTATCACAGGATGACAGACCTAGCACTTGTATTTGCAAACATGCTTTCACATGCTTCTAACCCAAATCTTATTATTACCCAACATAAATCTGAAATTTGTAAGTTTACTGCTACGTTTAACAATATAAGTTATAAATATCAGATAGTAAACATTTGTGTGGTAGAAATCTTAAAACACAATCCATCTTTGTGGTAGAAACACCATGCATTTTCACACCAAGTGTGGATAGCTGATAGTCAATTCTATTGGACATTGAGTTTGACTTAAGACTTCTTTTGGACTCCATCAATGACAACCCGGTGATAATGGCTCTCCAATCTTCCCTTAACAAATGAGCTTTTAATGTTTTTAGCCTCTTTCCCATTAAGCCATATATCCCTCATTGCTTATACCTCCTTGTCCTCTACAGGTTGTCCTTTGCTGACTTGTTGGGTTTCCTTCCACTGCACACAGATTTTGCACTGCAGTGGTGCAAAGCTGCAAGACCAGCAACTTGCACATGGAGTGGTCCTCCATACAACATACCAGTGGTCAAAAGCTATCTCTCTGTCAGATATCTACAGTTGAGTAAGAATACCTGTGCCTTTGTGTGTTAATGAAAGCATGTTACTTTCTATGTATAGCCTACTTTCTATGTGTGGGACGAGTGGAGCTTTGATTTTATCCACACCAGGGATTTCAGGGCTTTTTCATAACAGAGACTAATTCAGGTTTGTACCAAGTGTGTTTTCAAAAGACACTTCAACAATGACATACGTGATAAGGGACTTAAGAGGAATATATGAGTCAATCAATAGGAAGTTCAGACATTTTTGTATGATAATATAAAGGAACAAGGATGTTAGTTTACTGCCTGGGAACTTCTGACCCATATCAGTGTGACAGTTACAGCAACCTAAGTTAACAAGTTATTATCTCATCTTTCATTATATCATCTTTATCTCACACAAGGAAGTGATGTCACACTAAAAGTCTAGAACTAAAAGTTATAGACTGGGCTTCAAGAAAATGTGAGTAAACTTGGAAAAAAATACTGGGAAAATGCCATGTTTTCAATGTTGTGAAAAAAAAAGTTACAGCCTGAATGTAACAGCAAATCTATTTTTGGCTGATCTTTCCCTTGTCTAGAATACAGCTGTGACTCGTCATTCAGTGACATTTTAAATTTTAACGGTCCGACATGTGCTGAAGAACCTCTATTGAGGAGCGCACTGAAAGGCACCATTGTGCGTCCTGGCATTCCTGTTCCACTTAAAGAGTGGAAAAAGGAAGCGGGCGCGTAAAGGAGAGACTCTGGTCTGCTCGTGTTGACTGACCGCGTCTCAAACCAAGGGAAGAGGGAGGCAGGGCACGAGGGCGGGGTGATCGTCAGAGGCTCGGCCTGTAGGGGCGTGGTTATGTGGGCCTAAATAAGCGCGGTGCATGGGGAGAAAGGATGCTCCCGGTTCTCAAAGAGGAACTTCAGCAGAGAAAGCCACTGGAAAGAGGGGACCGTCAACCACACGAAACATTGTGTTTTCCACGCGACGTTTTCGGATCAGAACAACATGGCTTCAAAGTGTCCCAAGTGCGACAAGACTGTGTATTTCGGTGAGAGAGTTCACATTTTTAAATGTTGCTGAGTCTTTTGTTATGGCGAAAGAAAGGCTCATCACATGTTCTGAATTGTGTGAAGGACAGCAGAGATTGTTTACATTGATCTTCGTTTAATTATAGCCTATTGCATTATGTGAGATACCGTTTATGTAGTTTAATGTAAATTTCAATGTAATGAACAAAACAATGTAATTGGCTACAGTTTACGCCAAAGTAGACATTTTAAATCGCAGGGTGTCCAAATGTGATCGTTTTTTTGTGGGCAAAGTGTAGACAACAAAGGTGCTACATGATTATAATTATAACAATTAGAATTATTACTTTAAACTATTTAATTTTATGTTTTGTGTATATACAAGGGGCTATTCTCGGTTGTGTGTAAGATGTTTACATAGTTACAGGTAGCTTATTATTATTATTTTACTGAAAATTAACCAGAATATTTTGCCTTATTAATGTGCACAATAGGCTATATATTTGAATGATATTGCTTATATTATCTTTGAAAGTTATCATAGATATCATAGCCTAAGAGCTTATATAATAGATTATTAGGCTACCTGTTATCACTTTGTCATTTTGTCTAGCCTACAGCTATCACTGGTGTGACAGACAAGGAGCTTTTTGTCCCCCTGACGAGTTTCTTATAAGAATTGTAGAGCAGTCCAGCAAATCTTTCAGGCATGTAATAGCTTTGTAAGGATGAAGTAACACCAATCCTAGAGACCTCCACACGCATACACTCACATTTAAGAACTAATCAGTCTATTTTTTGTTATTAGACATCTTACCATGTCCGTACATCAATGGTGAGTGCAGTCTGATTGAAATGTGACTCCCTGTTGGTTAGTCTGTGAGGTGTGGCAGGGAGGGTGTCCTCTCTGTGATGGATTTGGAAAACGTTTCCTTCATGACGTGGGTTATGCCAAGAGTGTTTCGTGCTGTGTCAGGGGAATGAGAGATTCTTTCCCGGGAGAGTGAGTGCAAATATGTTTGAAAGTGAAGTTTGCATGTTTATTTTCTTATTTACTGAGCAGTTAACAGGGAATTACTTTTCTGTCTCATCTTTAGGCTCGCTCCATTTCAAAGGCTAAATATAGTGTGATGATGAGGTCAGCCCTTCATGGTGTTTGCACATCTTTTTGAACCAATCAGTCAATAGTATGCGTGTGTATGTGACTGTGTGTGTGTGTGTGTTTCTGTTGTTGACATATCACACAGACATTGTGTGTAGGAGTACACTGTGTTGAGCTGCTTTTCTGCATCCAGGGGCAATAACACTGAAACAGCCAATAAAGTCCTGGTGGTGTATAGGGGGTTCAGTAAAAGGGCCCAGTGAGGCGGACGAGAGGATGCTGGCGGTTACGTAAGAGCAGCGCTGCCTCACGCTCTCAGCCCCCTTCGCAGCTGCTCATCGTGTAACCCTGAGAGAGAGAGACAGACACCCTCAACCTCTTCCTCAGAACCACTGGCTGGAAGAAAGCAATCAGGGCAGGAACAGCAAAACTGAGCAGAGCATTGGCGAGATGCCCCTTCAACTCGGGCACAGATTACATTTACTCCTTCAAAACATCCACAGTAAACATCAGTAGCAGGCCAAAAGGGATTAGAAGCGCCTCTTTAACTCCCTTATGTCACATAGCATGGGAGCTAAAGTCTTCAAACCCACCCATTTGCTCTTGTGGCATCTCCGGGCCCCTGGATGCACTTGGACAGAGTGATGGGCTCTATAAATACATCAGGGGATGACATGTTGTGTTGTGGCTGAGCGGCTGGAGCTGTAGCTGGGGCATGAGCAACTGTGTGACAGATGTATGGAGGGGGTTGAGTAGGTGTGGTGGCGTGGTGGCTGGAAAGGGGGGTGAGAACGAGAGGGAGACGTTATTCTACAGAAATGTAGACTCGTATTGAGAAACTGTTCTTCTTCATTTTAGGAATCAATTATTTTGTGTGAGCACTTGTTAGAGTGTTGTTTTATTTTTGACAAATCTCTGGCCTCTTTGGCCAGATTTTTTTCATGCTCTTCTTTAGTAGGCAGCTACTAGGACTGACATTGCCAGCTGTGTTTGTGGGTATCAGAAATCCCTGTTCCTCTGCCCTCCCCAGAAATTTGCTCCACCAACATCCTCTTTGAAAGCCTGGCAGTAAAAAGTGGTGAGAGGTTGTCTAGACCCCATATTTGGCTCAAAGGCACCATTTTTTTTAAGAATTTTCCATTTCATTCGATATTGAACGGCTGGTAGCACATTTTTAGAATTTTTGTTCTGGTGTGAGATTAAAGTCATCTGGTGTCAACAGCAGTCTCCTTTTTTGGTGTGTGAGAAATATTATGACCTGAAAGCCCAAATGTTTACACAGAAAACAAGATAGTTGTGCATGCATGATGAGCAACTTTGGGAAAAACGATCTGTGCTATTCTGACTATAACCCACTCAAATCAAATGAAACAAACATTTGTCCGCCCAGCAAGAAAACAAAAACATCTTTGGCTGTCATTGGGTTGGCCTCATCCAGCCTCTCCCTGCTGCTGATGTGGTTTTAGTGCTCGTTGCGCATGGGACTCCAAATACACAACTATCAAATGTAAACAGCCATCTAGCATAGCTTCATGTTATTTTCATGTGTTTATGTGCACTGAGTCGGGAGAGAGCAGTGTTGGGGGATGATCGAGTATGTGCACTGTTTGACTTTGGTTCACTAACCGGTGTGGGAATACTATTGGTAGAAGATAGCACTTGGCTTGCAAATGTGGGAGTGTGTGCGGGCGGGAGGGTTAATACTCAGGCTGACATGTGGCTTTTGTACGACACAGGAATGCAGATTCCTGTTATTTTGGAAACTCAGGAGGGACAGAGGGGCCACCGAGCCATGAGACTTGAGTCTGGAGGGCCTGAGGGTTGCTGGGATACAGAGAGGGAGGATGGCTCACACTGCAAACAGCCAGAGAATACAAATTAACAGAGCAGGCACACTCTGCATCCTATATAACACTGGACGGATTTACTGCCTATATATCTTGAATTTCCCCTTGGGGATCAATAAAGTATCTATCTATCTTTCTATCCGTTCGTGATCACAGATTGTAGAGAAATATTGAAACTTGGATTCACAAACTTGGTCAGTTTTACATTTTACTGTTGGTCAGTTTAATGACACATGGATTGAATGATACATTTATATAATACATATATAATAATGTGTAATATTTTTTTTACTTCTAAACTTAGTGCCAACAGTAGTCTGTCAAATTACATAACCTTTTCCTGTGGTTGGCTGGAAAGTTTTACCCCAATGAATTTCAAAGCTCCAGGAAGCATTTTACTCAGAATATAGATAGAATAGAAAATTATTCTGTAACAAAACAAAGTAAAGGAATATGGCCCAATGAAATGAACGATAATATCTATTCCATCCTCTCAAACAATTTTGGTCAGATATAACCAACTGGACCAACAAACTGGTATTTTTGTTTAACACAACAGCCCCAGAAAAAAACAAAATAAGTGAAAAAAAACCAAGAGAGTATAAGCAAGTCTCAGTCTCTAAAGTCTAAAAACAAGTGAGTACATATCTATAACTGTCAGTCTCTAAAGTCTCTGTTCCTAAAGGGACAAGCTAGTGATCAAACATTCCAGATCACAGTGAGTGATGAAAAACTTAAAAGGACATTGAACAAGTCCACTAAGGGCACAGTAGTTGAAGGGTAAGAAATGTGTGTCTGAAAGGACATTGTAGGTTATAATTTCAGGAGAGAGTGTTTTCCTGACTTGGTAGAATTGTTTCTTATTCCTATGTATCAATAAACACCACATGGTGACCTGCAGGAGGAGCTGAAGAGGAGAACAATGGTCACATGATCTTGGCTGACAGATCAGTACTGAAGAGACTATAGTTGTGGATATCTTTACTGAGATATCCTGTGTTTGTCCAGCACGCAGACCCAGAAACTTTATCAACACACAAGTCGAAGCTGTAAAAGAGTTTACACCGGATCTATAAAAAAATCAGCTTAGCACATCAGTCCAGTTTTTTCCACTCAACTCTGTATTGATTTCACCTGAAAGATCTTAGGATCAATGTAACAGGCTGTAAGTGCAAAGCCAATCCTGAAACTCCAACCAAAAGTTTGCCTCTAATATAAAGTAACGGTGGGGTAAAAATATCACATCCTCACAGCGAACGGGATAGAAAATGATGCTAAAAAGTTTGCATTGTAAGACATGCACTATAATCTGTGACTTCCTGAAAACAAGTAGGAGTGAGGAGATTGTTTCAGGTCTTTTAGGAGAGTCGAGAGAGTGCCACGTGCGTCACTATGCAATATATGGGCAGAGCGCTATGCCCTGTAA
Organism: Limnothrissa miodon; assembly: GCA_017657215.1. NCBI lineage: Eukaryota > Metazoa > Chordata > Actinopteri > Clupeiformes > Clupeidae > Limnothrissa > Limnothrissa miodon. The sequence continues at coordinate 486,802 of JAGFZM010000011.1, forward strand.
AAGGCTAAAGGAGTGAAAAGAAGGAAAGAGAGAGAAAGAGGAGAAAATAAGAGGGTGAAACTGAAGAAGGAAAGAGTAGCGAGAGGGAAAGTGGAAGGGCTAGAGAATTACAGATTGTGGAAGGCCCTCCCTGTCATTAGAGCTAACTGTACACAAAGAGGAGTGGAAATGCTCTTTTATTTTCTCATTTGCATTTGCATGGCCCATCTTCTCCCATATGCACACACACACACATACAGGCTGCGTTGGCAAGCCCTGTAACACCACGATTTACATATGTGATTTTGAATGGGCTAAATCGGTAAACAACCAAGACACGTGCATCCAATTGAACACATTCTGAAAAGTGCACGTGTGTGTGTGTGTGTGTGTGTGTGTGTGTGTGAGTGTGTTATGTAATATCATTTCTTCAGTCGGTGGCACCTCTCCTGTGCCATTGCATAACCTGAAAGCCCCTGTGAAGTGGTGAATTAAACTCTGAATAAGGGGTCTGTCTCTCTCTCCCATTGTTTCTGTCTCTCTTCCTCTCCATAGTACTTTCATTCTCTCTCGCTTCGTCCATGGCTGGCCATCCCTGCCACAGCTCATAAGTATCCTTTGCTTGTTGCTCACAGAGACGGTCTAGTTCTATCCCAATGGCCCCTTGCAGCAACACACAGTCAGCTGCCCCCTGATGAAATAAAATGCATTTTTTAGGCCCTACTCCCAAAAATAGAGTCTAATTCCAGTAGGTCTCAGTCACATTCATAATTCATGTCACCAAAATAGGCACTTACATAGATTTTTCCCCTCCCAGTCATAAACGTGGCCAAGAGTCTGGGTAATTTTTACAGAGCCGAAGCACATAAGTGCGAAGTAACTGAAAAATAAAACCAGGCTGAAGACATTTGTGCAATATGTGATTTAAAGCGTGACTTCATACTATTGATTAAAACTTGATCAAAACTGATAGATGTAGGTGGACAGCTACTGGCAGTAAGATAAGACCCGCATTAGGTCATCAACCCACAGTGTGAGTAATGCATGTATTCCCAGTGAAAGGCAAACAGAGTTGTCTAGAACAGTGGAAGGTGCAGGAGGCAGAGTGCTAGGTGCCAGATGAGGAGTGTGACAGGGAGTCCTAATGAGCAAACACATTGAGCCTAGCCATGTGAGGCTTTGTGACTAGTGACCTGTTCAGGGGTCTCACACACACGCACACACACACACACTGCTCACAGACATGCGGTGAGCGCTTTGCTTAATTTGGAAAAGAGAGAGGAAACCTCGCCTTGTCTGGGGAAATATAGACACACAGAGAGAGTCATAGTCACTTCCACCTCTTTGCACCATAATTGCATCAGACTGTGGTGTGCTGGACACATACACATACACACACACACACACACACAATCTCATCCTTATTTGTGTCTGATGTATTTGATGAAATATGATGATTTTAGGCCTCTCGTGTTTGTTTTGGACATCCATAGCAGGGCCCTGGCTCTGTACCCAGCATATCCACTAACACACCTATTTACTTTCTGTAATGACAATATTGATCTAACATCATTTGGCCATGATCTGTGCAACCATCCATGACCCACTGTCCTACAAAAGCTGGACAACCATTGGAGCTCACACACACTTGACAAATTTAACACGTTTTTGTGATCAGCATTCGGGACAAACCTGGCCACGCCGACAAACACACACTCACACAAGTTTACGGCCATGAGAAATGTTTCCTGCCATCTCCTTTAGAGTGTTTCTACAATTTTTAGGTCAAAGTTGTGGCTCTGTCTTTTCCTAGATTTCCTAACCTGATTCACAGGGCACCTGAGAGTATGTTAGAGTCCGTGACGCACTGTGGTTGGAATGAAGATGCTTAAGTAAGACTTGCATCTAATCAACATACAGTACAGCACTATGTCTGTTATTGTTTAAGCCATAGGCTGATCTCACCCCAACAAGGCAGCCAGCCAGAAAGTCAGGAATCAAGTAAACAGAGACCTAAATTAACAGTGCACAAATTGTAGTGTGTGTGCGCGCATGTGTGTGTTTGCAAGCACGTGTGTGTGTGTGTATTGTGTGTGCCTGAGTGTGTCTCCAAGCGCTCACCAGCATTTACACGGATCAGTGGCTGGCCACACAGCACTGTGTACTGTGTGCATCAGCACTCACAGTAGGGCAGAGCGTAGCTCCACTATAGTGGCGTGTGTTGTGTGCAATCCCAATCATGGCTCTGGATTTGGGGCTGTGCACGTCTCACTTTTACCCTCTTCACAGCTAAATGGCAAGCCAGCCGCTGGAGCTGACGCAGGAATCGGCAAGGTCAGACCATGCGTCAGTTTGTTTAACACAATTATCGCTTCTGGCTTACTGGAAAATAGTCTTTGGGAGGTAAAAAAGAGAAAGAAATCAAAACAGGTTGGGGGAGGAGGGTTCTGGTCCACAGCAGCCTGTCAGAGGTTGGGTAATCATGTCTCCAAGTCTCTGCTTCCCATGAACCCAGAGCGTTGCTGTGTCCATTAAAGCAGAGCGTAAAAACTACTGTTTGGCCTGAGGATGTGGAGAGGGATATTTTTAGAATGGGACTCGAGCAGAGCGCAATGGAAATGTGTGTGTGTGTGTGTGTTTGTTTCTTTGATTGTCTGTAGAACTGCTGCTGTTGTGTGTTCGCATGTTTGTCAGTGTTTTTTGTTGTGTTGGTGTGTGCACGTGTATTTGTGTGTATGTGTGTAAGTGTTTGTCTTTTTTAATTGTTTGTTGGACTTCTGCTGTGTGTGCTCAGTCTTTATGTTGCATGTGTGTTGTGTGTGTGCGTGTGTGTGTCTGGGGTAACAGATTTGGGTTCAGTTGTACTCAGGTGTGTAGCCAGTGGAATGAGCCATAATTGGCACTTTATCGCGCAGTTGTACGGCTACAGCTGCCATACTTTGAAAATAGTAGTAATAGAGTTAATCTAGTTTGATGAAGAATATTTCAACACATTACTGTAGTATGGTTTATGTTTTATTTCTAACTGTGCATACACAAGTATGAATTACCATTTTGAGATAAAGCTTTTCTGTTAATATTGAACTTTAAACCACTTTACTATTGAAGCCAATCTAATTTCCTGTAGGTCTCAGTTATGACATTCATATAACTGACATTCATGGAATGGAATACCTATTATTAATTAATTTTGTGTTTTTTTTTTTTAATTACTACACATGGTGGAACCAGCCAAAGAGGATCTTTACTTTACTGACTAAAGCACCCTCTGGTCACAGATTATGGCAGTCTAAACATTTGTGTTCTACCTCACAATAACAATCAGGTTTTATACTTGTATACTTGAATATACAAGGAATTTGCCTTCAGTAGGTGTTAGCTCTCTAGACAAAGACATAGTAGTACATTCAGTGGGCAAGAAGTACTATAGACACATAATGTGCATCATGACCCGAGACAATGGACTAGATGCATGACTTATCTACAGTTCTGGAGGGTGATGGTAGTGGGAAAGAAGCTGTTCTTTGTTCTTGTGTCTGGTGGTTTACCTCACGCTGTCGTTCCTGTATTGGGCCTTCTCTCCCCTTTCCTTGTTAACCCTTAACCTTCTAATCTTAAACATAATACATCAGCCAGCAGAAGTGTCCAACATGGTTTAATGGTGTAGGTGTGTGTGTGTTTGTGTATGTGTGTGTGCTCCAAGATCACAGGTTGTGGAAGGTTGTTTGTTCGTGAGAAACACTGGAATCTTGACCAGTAAGGTTCCCTTTTCTATCAGCTCAAAACAAGTTAGACCAGAGTAACCATTAACCAGAGAGTCAATCCACATCACACTTAGGTGATGGAATGGTTGGGAGGCTCCATTAGAAGGATCTTGAGGTATTGTTTATTCACGATTCCATTGGGATATAGTCTAATAAACACTCAAAAATACTTTTACATTAAAAGTAACACCTAGTTTAGTCCTTTTAGTAAAGGTGTGGGAGAGAACGTGCCAGTCAGTCCTATATAGTAATGAAATGTTCCTCTCTACCTGTTCCCTGGGCTGTTTGCATCACAGAGGATAAAGAGCTTACCATTCCATCACTGCTCTAACCTCAAGTACTAAACAGACAGAAAAAATGGATAATCTGCAATCAGGTGTGCATATTTCTCTCTCTCTCTCTCTCTCTCTCTCATACACACACACACACACACACACTCTCTCTCTCTCTCTCTCTCACTCACACACACACACACACTCACAGTCTCTCTCTCTCTCTCTCTTCCATTTTCCCCTTTTATACTCTGCTAGAGAGACACAGTGGCATGACTATGTTCATTTATATTGTGTTGAGGTAACTCACTCCAGGGAGAGAACAGGGAATCACCTTTGTTTGACCTTGACTCACTGTCTCATATGAATGGCTCATATGTATAAAGCAGAAGCATTATGTGAACTACCACAGAGTTGTTTGATTTAAAAATAATCAAGCAAGTGTGAAAGCAAAACTAAATAAAAAAATAAAACATAACATGTACTGTACATGATTGCTCAGAATGTAAATGCATAGATGTCCTAACCATCCTCTGCGACACAAAGAGCTTGTGACATTGCTGAGTAAACACGGCCAAACACAAAGACCCGCCCTTGGAGTAGATGCCTCAGCGCTAATCGGTTTGAGTGTAGATCAGAGTGAATTACCAGAACAATTTCTCACTTAACGCACGGCTGCTCATTGAGTCCTATCATTTCTAGTCCAATTCTAAATGCATACAGTGAATAGTGTTTCCTGCAGCGAAGTGTGATGGGGAGGTGGGGGTGAGGACAAAGCCTCTCCTTGAGACCCCGCTCAGCCAGAGTGCAGCTCCAGGGATCCCCATGGGCTTGCCTACGGGTGTCCCCAGTGTTCCCAGGCTTTTGTAGGTTGCAAGTGACATCACTGGCTGCAATTGGTAACTTTAGGGCTTTTTGCAGAGCTGTCCACATAACACCATTGTCCACTCAGCACAGCCCCAGTGCTCAGAGCTCAGCACTGAGGTCACTCAGTACAGTGAGGTCAGAGTTAGCATCCAGTGGCAGTCAGGTCAAAAAATGAGCCTTCGCCCACACATCATGGGTCAGTGATAAATAGTGCTGCACCACCCACTAAAGTAAACAGGTTGTGCTGTGTGTGTGTGTGTGTGTGTCGGACCAGGCGGAAACATTTACAGCGCCTTGTGAAAATGCTGAGAACTCATAAACCTAAGATTTTGCTTGCCTCTAATGTGACCAATGGCTTTCCTTCTTTGGTGTGTGTGGAAGGAGAATGCGTGATTTGAAATCAGAGTATTCCCTTGATAGAGCCCCTAGGACGGCCCACAGAAGAGGAAGGACAATAAACAGGAAATGGTGTCTGCGTTCTGGACAATTGTGGCCAGCAGTGATAAGAAAAGGTGTTTCCTCTCCTGGGGGGTTGCCAGATTGTTGACCAGACTATATTCTGCATTGTCTCAGCAGAGGAAAGGGGGATTATAGTAGGAAGGGTATTATTAGTACCCCCACTCAGAGGAAATTACCTCACAATCATGGTGGTTTCAATGAAGCAGAATACGTTTTGGAATGTGAATAAGAGAGAGGAATGTTGAAAGACGTTGACTTACTTTTGTATATGTGTGCGCGTGACCGTGTTTGTGACTGCCTTGCATACCGGCATATCTGTGTGTGGGTGGGTGTTCATGTATGTGGTGTTGGTTGGCAGTCATCCAGTTGTTCAAGGATTTCAGACAAGCACATGTGCAGCCCTGGGCTTTGCACTCACTGTTGGCCAAGGGACATGCAGAAATCAGTGTCTATTTATCTATTCTTTATCTATATCTTCTTAAGTTGACCCCCAGAGAATGTCAGCAGATCAGATGAAATCAAAGCAGATTGGGTTTTTAATATTGAGGGCAAGGGCCTACTGGGAAGGGATTGAGTGAGGAGAGAAGCTCTCAGCTGTAGTACTGTGATGCCAACGAGCTCTGGAGCTGGACGGATAAGGCCTCCCTTTCCCTAAAACGCTCACAGCAGGGAGGTCTGAGGAAGAGGCTCCTTCCAAAGTACACAATGACGGAACTCTGAGAAAAGATGGAAGTGTTAACACAGGCATGGTTTGTGTTTGTGTACTTTATCTAATCTTGTTGTTTCTTCCTCTTGTTGTTCTTTCTCCTGCTTTCTCCTCCTCCTCCTCCTGTTCGCCTGAATCCAGCGGAGAAGGTGACATCCCTGGGAAAGGACTGGCACAAGCTCTGCTTGAAGTGTGAGCGCTGTAACAAGATCCTGACACCAGGGGGCCACGCTGAGGTAAGCAAGAGCGGCAGCAGGAGAACCACTGGTCATTTGGCTCACTTCACACATGAAGTTGTCCATGACCTGATCTGACCAGACCTGACATGAAGTCTGGTGACATTTATGGTAGTATTATTTAATTTAGTACAGACAATATAAGACAAAATAATTTAAAACTTATCCTCCTTGTCCCCTTACACAATGCCTTAAATGGTCTCAGACCATGCTCATTGACAGGGAAAACACAACATATCTATTAATCTGTCACATAAAACTGGACTCACCCTCTCCTTGACCCCAAGAGTCTTTTGTTGCCCTCTCATCATTATAAACTGGACAGTCTTTTTTTCTTCATTCTTTTCTTTAATAATGTCTAATTGGAATAATCATCCTCATGTCTTTATGTAAAATATATAGATGTAGGTTTCCTTGATATGCATTTACATTCATTCTCTCAGAAGGTATTGAAATGAATTTACAAAATTGCATAGATGTACATTTTCAACTTTGTAGCCTCCCCTGCAGACTTACGCATGGCCCATAACAATAGCGTTGCCAGCACCTTCCACCATTGAGTTAAAGAAACATTACATCAGGGGAAAATTAACAACTCGTTCCATCAGTGGTGTGAGCAAATTCGAGGCTAGCTCCAAGTTGACTCAGGCAGCCTGTCTATCTGTCTGTTTGCGGGCCCTTGTGGATTGCTCTTTTGTACTCATTGTAGTCTCCATGGGCCAGTCCCTGAGCAGGGACGGCGTATTGATATAATGACACGTTGTGTGGCCATCAGTCTGGGGGCTCCGGAGCTCAAGGCCAACATGGCGCCTTTATGTGAGGAATTAATCGCCAGGCACCAACCCTCGTGCCATATGGCACATGGCACTGGAACTGGGGCATGGCGGCGCGCAGGAGCACACATGCATGCTGTGTGTGTGTGTGTGTGTGTGTGTGTCATTTTATTATTATGTTGGACAGCCACAAATGAGGGCACAAAGATCCCCTCTTTACTGATAAAAAAAACAGTGCATTCATCTGAGCTCAAACCTCTAAAGACCTGCAGGAATCTTTATTGAATATTTGAACTGCATTTGTATATTGTCAAATAAGCATTGTTTTTTTTGTTTTTTTTTGCATCCAATGGGTGGGTGGTCTTGTTTCATTCTGAAGGGAAATATTTTCTTATAATGGCCAGCAGATATACACATACATTATGCATAATACATTACCCTGCTAATTATATGGCTCCTTGTAAAAATGACTGCAGGAAACTTCAAAAGTCTTATATTTATTTTGTGACTTCCACAGAAAAACTTTCATGGACTTTCAATATGATCAGTAAACCTGTATAATGAAACAACAGGTTTTGGTGGTCAGGATTGTTCATATTAAGGCACC
>JAGFZM010000011.1:499146-522580 GCA_017657215.1 Limnothrissa miodon
TGTGTGTGTGTGTGTGTGTGTGTGTTTGTGTGTGTGTGTGTAGCGGAGAAGGTGACATCCCTGGGGAAAGACTGGCACCGACCATGTCTGCGTTGTGAGAGATGCAGTAAGACACTGTCTCCTGGAAGCCATGCAGAGGTTAAGAAACAGATTAAGTGATTTAAAAGCTGATTTAAGAACCAACAGAAGACCAAAAAGAAAAGTCATTTAAAATAAATGAGAAAGATATACTTATGGGATATACTCTCATCTTTTGTACAGCATGATGGTCAGCCCTACTGCCACAAGCCTTGCTACGCCGTGCTGTTTGGCCCCAAAGGTAAGACAGGCTGTGTATTTCCTAAACACATCAGTAGAGGGAGCTGTTGTCTCTGCTACAGGACTTTATTAGTCTGCTCTGGCCTCTGCTCAAATGGAACCACTTGCATAAGCCATCATTCACAGTCATTTCCATACCATTCCAGCCCATTTGTCACCAGGCTTGCGTGCGCCCCAAACTATTTGTCATGCAACCTAATAACAACATAAGTGAATTTTATTCACAGATGTGTGTGTGCACACATGTGTGTTGGAGTCTCTGCATGCCTGTCTGCCTGTTTATTCCCAGTACCAGTATTTCTTATTTTCTTTGTCTGAGACAGGATTCCTTGCTGTAGTTCACCACATGTAGGCTATTCTATGGCTTCTGTATGTTCTGTATAGGCCATGCATTAATACTGTAAACTCATGTGAAGTGCATTGCTGCAGATGACATTGTTTGATGTGTGAGGTGTAATTTCTGTTTGTGTGCAGGAGTGAACACTGGCGGCGTTGGCAGCTACATCTACGAGAAGGAACCAAGCACAGCGACTCAGCCCTGAGTCTGCCCTCTGCCACCACAACTGCCGCCACCCTCTCACCACGCTTACCACCCTCCCCTTTGGCCAACACAAGCAATGCTGCACCTCCTTCAGCAACCAAAATAATAATAACAATAATAAGAATATAAAACCCTACTTTGTCAACAGCCAGCAGTCAGCAGTGACGTTCAGCAACCTAATCTCCACGCTGACTACTCAGAACCCTTGGTCTAGTCCCGGGGGCCTGACATGGCTCTCTCTCTCTCAATCCCTGTGTGTAGCACACTCCAGTCCTACTCCACCCCCTGCACCTTTAAGGTGACGTAGATGCTGGAACAGTGGAAGGCATTGGGTGGCCTAGACACACAGCTCCTAGTGCCCGGTGTCACTGAGGGTCTCGTAGCCTAGCCTACTTTGTGTTGCTAATCTCTCAGCATAGAACCTCTTCCCCCAGCACACTCTGACCTTATAAACCGGGAGGCTCTACAGCACGAGTGTGTGATTCCACTAGGCAGTGGCAGTACTGTGGTTTAAAGAACCACTTAGTATTCTTAGAACCCGCAGGTGTTTCAAAAGTTGAATTGGGTTTAACTGGGTTCTGTTTTTTTGTTGTTGTTTTCTCCTAATGCAAACATTACAGTACGTTAGAATCAAATCTTTTCCTTTGACTCCTCTGTTTTACGTCCTCTTTGCTCCTGGGCAGAACCTTGTATGGGACTGGCCACTGTCAAACACAGCCATCCACACTGCATGTAGGTCCTAGATCCTCACTGTACATCTCTATGTGTGCGCGGTTTGTTGAGGTCTTTGTAAACACGTGTTCATGCCTTGACGTCAGCATCAGCCTGCGAAATAGTTTGACTGGATAACACACGCCAAGATGGATGATGTTTGTTTTGCTGATAAGGCTCTCGGCCTCTTTTTGCTGGAGGAATGGCTAACCACCCCAATCATGTAGCTAAACCAAACAGAGCACAGAAACAAAATACTGAAGACAAAGCATTCTCACTGAGCGAATGTGCATTAGTTTAACAGTTTTATGACGACCATGGCAATAATCTGTTGTTTTGTATAGAAAGCTCTGAAAGCTAAATTTATGTGTTGCTGCCTTTTTAATTCCCCATATTAAAGTGGATGTACATAATTGCGTAGATCTGTGTGATGTTTTGTTTGCCTCAGTCATAAAGCAAAGCCTCAATAAAGCAGGGATGAGCTCAAATAACAACAGGTCAGGATCAACCAGTTTTAGTGTAGACACTAAAAGGTTTTGAGACAGGAAAAGATAAATGCAAAGTTTTGTTCTGTTATCCCTATAATGCAGATAATATTTCTCTGTACACAGATCAAAAATGATTTTGATTTGAAGCAAGTCATCTGTTTTATTGAAATATTTTTTTATTCAACAACATCTTGATCCATGGTAATTCAACTCCCTTTTTTAAGCGTTCCAAGATGAATGCTTGACCTTACGTCCTAATCATGGTTACAAGCACTCCCATATCCAGACAAAAACAAATTAGTGTCTGACATTCAAAACCTTCCTTTTTGCTTCAGTTTATGCTGCTTCTTTGTCCCCACCGCACCCCAAACACACACACACACACAAACATTTATTACCAAATCTGACCAGCCACACTGATTTAAACCCACCCTGTATGGGCTGTGCCCTTCAGACTTTGACCAGGGTGGACATACACACACACACACACACATAAAGTTATCATCTGAGTCACAATGCTGCAGGAAGGCTAGGACTAAAATGCCCTTGTCTTTATGTCTTGCTGTTGCAACATGCAAGTTTTCCAGCTGCGGGGTTTTCAATCCAAACATCGACTGCAATATATTTTTCTCATACAAACAGCTGTAAAAATAAACAACAAGTTTCAACATTTTGTCTAGATAAACAACAATTAGTATGCGCAATTATAAATGATTACATATTTTGGGATGGTAAATGTTATGTAAACAATGAAAAAGAACTCACTCTGATCTGTATCCTTGTAATACATAGCAAGGCTAAATAGTAATGTAAAAATAACGTGAATGGAAATACACAGATGATAACAGATAGCTACTACAGGGTTCACCTGAATAGCATGACAAGGTGTGCACATACCCCACCTATAATGATGTATTTCCCCAGGTTTATGGCCGCCACATGCCAAAACACACCTCTTTTGGCACATTTGCCCAGCACTTGATGTACTCCCAACTACAAAAAGTGGCAAAAGTCAATCATCAGTAGAAGGCATTATCAGTAAGGACAAGATTGGTCTATGGGCCTGCGTCTTGGCATGGATATCTACACTGGGAAGGGAGTAGCCTACGCCAGTTGGACAGGGGAGTGACTGTTGTCAGCCATTATTGATTGAGCCTTTTTTATGATTTGTATTTTGTATAGTTTGGACATATTGGCTTTGGTCTCCAAGCAACCTTCTAGCAGCTTCCTGGTTTCTGGAGGAGGAGGAGGATATTATGTCCAGTGGGAGGGAGAGTTGGTCAGCATGGTGTCACTGAGAGAAGGGATTGTGTCTGTACCGGCTCAAGATGCTGCTAGACTAGACTAGTAGAGAATCAGGCACAGATCTGGGACAACCAGATGCCATGAGGTGAAGAGGAAATAAGAGAGATAGAGGAGGGGTGGGGGGGAGAGAAGGTAAAGGGGGGAATGCTGAATGTGAGAACATACTACAGAACATACCACAGTCAGTCAGAGTCACTATGCCCCTGAAGCTCTCTAGTCTACTACTGAGTAATACTTCCTCTGACCCTGCCTATGAAAACAATGGGGTTGCCTGAATACACAACTGTGCCCATAGTGCAATGGCTTCACCCGCTGGCTGCCTGTGTGGGTCTATTGTTTTAGTACTGACTCCCTGCAGATGAACGACAGACCATAGGAATGCATGTACTCACAAACAAACACACACACACAAACACTAACACACACACATATAAACATTGAGTATTGTGCACCTCCATAAGTATGGCACCACAGGTAAGCCTTTACTCCTCCACTGAACCTGAGGTAGTGAATCCCAGCATGCAGGGAAAGGAATGCATAAGAACATCCCAGGATATTATTCAACTTTCCACTGCATGATGGATAGACACCTGGAAGCCTAAAGCTCTTTCCGATTTTGCATGTAAGCATTTTTCCACCTCAGTCAGGTTAACTGTTGACAGTGACTCATGGTGGGCACCAATAAACACCAATGCTGAACGGCCATCTGGCTTGTAAGTAGTTAATGAATCCAGGAGAGGCTCCTAAGTGTGGCTAAACAAAAATATCCCATCTTTGCCAGACATCTGCTCTCTCTTTGCTGTTGTTCTGGTGTCAATACTCTTAACCCTCTCGACACAGACAGCAACATAATGTCCTCCATCAGGATCTCTTTTGCATTTTGTAAGTTAAGATCAGTGCTACATTTGCAACAACAGATGACAAACAAACGTCTTTGATTCAAATAGGGCATCAATAAAAGCAAACTTTTCAGATTATCTCTTTGTCAATGTTTGATGCTTGTCTCACTGTTAACTATTGACTTCAGTGGGCTCCATCATGCTGCTGGTGGGAATTCTTCCATGCCTGTGGTCTGCACTCAGCTACCCGAAAATCCAATCCCTCTTGGAAGGGCCAGGCAGGGAATCAACAGTGTTTTGCATGTTAAAAGGTTCTGTGTGCCACTGTGATTAAAGGGGCACACGGTGCCACCCAAACGCTAGCGCTCGAGGGCCTTGGCATTGTGGTCGTTTGCACTGATGTTCATAGCCTCCCCGTCTGACCCCAGATTAACATATAATTATCCATTGCAGGTGGTGCCTGCAGATGTGTGGGTGTGTGATGATGTATGGTGCTCTGTGTGTGTGTGTGTGTGTGTGAGTAATGAACTGAGCCATAGAAGCTTAACTGCCATCCCTACCACATATGCCTGCAGCTATACTCCATCTTCTTCCACATCCAGGTGCAGGATAATGTGACTCGGCTGTCCTCCCTTTCTTCTATTTCACTACTTCTCTTTTCATATCCTCCCAGGCCTGCGGTGTCTGTGTTTGCATGCGTGTGTGTGTGAGAGAGAGATAGTCTGTGTAGCCTGATGGGGGTCCTCTGGGCTCAGGGAACCGGGGAGAGGGACAGCTGCAGCCTTGGCTCCGACCTCAGACAGGCCGAGGAAAAACAAGATTTATCCACTGGTCGAGAGATACAGCCGTCCGACAGACACATGCCTGCCCCTGATAACGCTGCCAAAACAAGCAACAACCTGAGCACCCCTCACTGCGTCCTGGCCAAGCCACCCGACACCTATCTGTGTCGAGTTATCTGGGGAAATGGCTTCAGCGTGGCGCAGACATTCATTTTAGTGCAAACATGGACTCAGATCAATCCCAGCAGTCAGATGTTGCACAGCGCACTTAGCATCGCTCTAGCTCATTGAAACACAGTGAGTGAGCACTTGCTTTAAGTTTACCTGCTGCTTTTCATATGACATCCAATATCGACTGGTCATTTCCAAACCTAGCACACAGCACAAAAACTTCAGTTGACCTCCGTCACCTGTACTACTGTACTCACCCACGGTTTATTCCCCAGCAGCTTTGCATTGCATGGTAATGTCACCTGTGTTTACATCTTTGCTGATTTAGAGGTACGTGCAGTGAGAGGGGAAACTCTATATAAATCTACAATGGAACATATGCATAGCATAATATGTTATTAGAAATATATTATTCACAAAGTTCCATACATGAATGTTCAGGCAGACAGGCATGCTCTTTTATTCTCTCTCTCTTTCTCATTATGGAAAAACTTGTTAAAGTTTAAATCTGCACAGAGATCAGTTTTAATCCACTTTAATCTCTTTTTGGTTGCTCAGCTTCCTGTGTTGACTGTTTAGTATCCTGCTTGTTTACATTCCTTATGTTTACAACTCCATCGCTGTTCAGAGCACTAATTCAATCCAGGACTTTTTCCACTCTCCCACTGAACTGCTCCCCCCCCACCCATTCTCCACTGCCCCTGCATCACACTTTACCTCATTTCATGTCCTGGCCTGTATTTTTCTAGTGCTGTTCTAGTGCCGACCCACCCCCTAACAACAGATAAAAACAAATAAGTTCATATACATTTAAAATATTTTTTTTATTTCTTCCCCAGGGGTATCCAATATTAAAGCGTGGAGAATGGATGCCTTTCCTTACTGACGTCTAAGAGTGACATCACAGCGGGCCCAGGATCTCCACCCATTGACCTCATGCGTACTGCACTGTATGTCCACAGAGGAGCGTCACCAGGGGACGGACGCAGCAGAGCAGAGCGGGCGAGGGAGGAAATGATGGAGTGATAGAGCAACAGAAAGGATCTGAAAGGAGGGAAGGGAGGGAATGATGGAGAGACTGCTTGAAGAGCAAGATCTGCAGTATGAAAAGGAATGTGGAGTGTACTGATGGCTATGGACATATAAGGCATGGAACACATGATGAACTTTCCAGCTACACAGAAATGGATGCTGTTTCTGAAATGGCATACTGTTCTACTACGTACTGCACATGGTCTTGAGTCTGGGAGATAGCATAGAGAGAATGTGCACTCAATTTGACTAAATTGCACTCTGACTTCTTGTTATTTACTGAACTAAACATGTAAATTGGTCAAGAATTGAAAACTCTTTATAACACTTAACATCACTGACAGGACAGTCATGAGCAATCAGCCTCAGGAATATTCTGGATGTCTGAGGTCAAAAATGAGTTGCCACTTCAGGGCGATTTTAATAAATATGCACCAGTATAAAAATAATGTTTGGGCCTGAGCTATCCTGTTTGTTCTAATCGTAGTCTATAATTTGCTTTACACGAGCAATCTGGTTTGTATGATACTAATGGCTTTCACAGACATGCGTCCGTCCTTACACCAACGTCACGGTTCTCTGCCTCCACTGTATTGAGTCTGATTGGTTTTCCAGTAAGAGAGGGGGGGGGGAGGAAGAGCGAGGAAGTAAGGTGGGTGAACAAATTAAGTGACCACTCCAATCTTGGCAAACCTAAATACTTCCTTTTTAATGATTTACCACAACCCCTAAATATTTCAGGTTCATGACTTTGTCACCAGCATGACTTTATTGTCATCTTTCTGGGGGCAAGAGGGTCTTTCTAGGGTGGTAGTGCATTAGTTAGCACTATAGTCCCTATCCCTTCCATTGGCAGCCGCTGCTCAGCCTCTCATTCACTCACAGGAAGGAATTCTTCAGTGGTCTGAAAATGTTCCCACACAAACCCCTGACACGCCTGGCCAGTTTCTACCACACGCCCCATTCCAACTATCTCCCCCCACCAACCCCCAAATTTGGCTTGGGAAAACATTTTCTTTTTCTACTCTCTCTCTCTCTTTCTCTCTGTCAGTGGATGCTGAGCAAGTCACTGTTTGTGTTTTAGAGTGGTGGTTACCATAGTTACAGACGATTCTCAGACACACTCTATTCTTGTATATTTACTTAATCCCCTTTGAATTTTCAGTTACCGAAATGTAATACCCACAGTAATCTATCCTACATACTTCCAACATTCGCCAGGCAAATAGTTCCATGCCTAGTTCGAGTTAGGCACTGACCATTGTAGTATTGCAAGAGGATGAATGGACTCTGAAAAAATCACTGGTTGTTTCCATGTGTTGAAAAATGACAGGAACCTTTGAGCCACCCCAGAGTCACCGTATGATTATCACTGATTATCCAATACCAGGTTAGCCACAGCAATGCATCATGGACTCCAGAAGGGTCAAAACAAAGACCATACATTACTGTAAACAAGTAGAGGAAAGCACACACACACACACACACATACACACACACACACAAATGTAGGACCAGGAAATAGCCATTGTGGTTCGCCTAATAGCATGGAATGTTGTTTGCAGTGCAAGAGTCTTTTCTTAACAGCCTATAGTGATGCTATTGATTAGAGATTAGCAATTTCTTTGGCCAGTGTATTCAAAACGTGGCCAGGTGGCTATCCATTGGACGGGCAAGGTCACAAGAAGTTAATGAGATTTTTGTCATACCAGTTACTTATTACTGTTGATAATTAACTCCCTCTAGTCAAAATCAAATGAGTGCTATAGTATTAATGATCTCTCTTGTGCATCTGAGTTCCCTCTTGGAGCTGTTTGTGTTTTGTTAAAGCTCCAGGCTCCTAATACAGACCAAGTGCTGGAAATATAACAACCTTACAGGAGCCACATCAAAACACCATCTCTCAAGCGCTTCTGGATGGGAAAATGATGATTCCCATATGCACAGCGCCAAGAGAATCAAGGCCAAAAAAGACACTTTCTTGGATGGCGGACAGGGAGGCGAAACTCAAATGGGAGCAATTGGGGGGAATCTTCTGGGGAGCCAGAGCAGTCTGTAGGCTGTCAGGTTAGAAGACAAATGAGCTTTGCAAGTGTGTGCATGGAGAGAGGATGGCGGCATGGTCTTTGCCTACCTCCTCTATTACCACGCCATTATGCCATAAAACTGCCCTCCTGCTACCACCAGGCTGATTTGGCCTTAATGAGACCAGTGGCGCATTTCCACTAGGATCCCGGGCCGGCCCCAGGCTTTACCCCGGTCTTCAACACCGGTGTTTAGCCCCAGTGTTGTATTTCCATTACCGTGATAAACACCGGGGTTTTAGGTGAACTTGGAATGTTTACTATGCAAACGTAATAGCCTATACGTTATAATTCCCGGTAAAGATGCATATCGCCGTCTATCATGTCAGAATTAACCTCATTAGACATTAGTGCTGAAACTAAAAGGTAGCCTTTGCCTACATGATATTAAATTTTAAATGGTTCTGCTTAACATTGTCATATGGCTAACAATCCTATAATAACATTCTGTAGAAATACGTTAGCATGGGCTACTGAAAGTTGGACGTGTAAAACTTTGTTCACGTTTATGTACAACTTTATTTGTTTTCTCCGAGAAAATGAGAGACAGACCAAATGTGCCAGGTGGTACCAAATGTTGGCCTCTCGCAAGCAAATGAGGAGGATGCGGGTCGCTGATATGCTGAAAAAAAAACGGTTGCTGGTTAGGCTAATATTTTTTAGCCTACTTATTATTACGTTTGATTCCATTCCCACTCCCGTTCGAAGTCCTCGGTCTGCCCTCGGTTCGGCCCTGCCCAACTCCGGGCCTGGGCCAGCCCCGATAATGGAAAGACGTCAAGTCCGAGACTTTACCCCAAACACCGGTGTTTTACCCTGTAGTGGAAATGCGCCACAGGTGTTTTTAGTAGTGGTGCTGGTGGTGAACAGCAACTGAGAAAAGTATGCCCTCAATCCAGACCACCACTGACGCCATGGACTGGATTCTGCTGACAATAACTGTAGTCCTTTTTAAACCTGCCACTGTTAACCTTCAGCGACCTTGTGGTCTGACATTGTGGAAAGTTTCCGACATGCTGGGCAGCTGGACCAGATTGTGGCTAAGAGCATAATGATGACGAAAGGGCCTGATTGTAGAAGGTGATTGGCTTGAGGCTGCTCTCAGCTCCCTTTTGAAAAGTCGTAACAGTAATTGTAAGCCTATTTTGCTGAGACGTTGCCTCCAAATCTGCATTCATTACCCCTCCAGAGACAGCGTCTCAAACGGCAGGGTTCACTAGCTCACTGAGAGCCATTTTCATCTCGTGTCCATTGATTAGTTGCGCCTAGTTGGGAAGACTCAGTTGCAGTAGACTTGCGCAGGCAGGAATGTTCACACTAACTGGGAAGAAAGGAGGACTAAAGAAATGGAAAGAGGAGAAAAAGATGGACACACTCATCAGAAAAATAGGTGTCAAAATAAAGTAAATGTGCATTTAAATAGGACCACATGAACACATTTAAAAATCTTATTAAATTCTTTGACTCATACATTCCTTAACTGTTATTGAAATTGGAAGCCTGGGCGCATTTAGTTCACAGACCTCTTCTGTCTAACAATCCCTCTTTTATGTGACTATTTTTGGCCGCCAATCATTGGCAAGCATGCTCTTATTGTTTGAATTCAGGATGACGGATGTCTAATTGAACAGACATTTGGCTTATGCAAATCAGTTATGGTTCCCGTTAGGAAGAGTTGAAGATCTGCTCAAACTCCCAAACTTGTCTTTTAGTTACCATAAGCATCAAGCAGCAGAGAAGCAGCCACAATCTCCCAGTTTCTGTGGTCCAGCTCTTGAAGAGGCCCAGCCCATAAGCCTCTTGAACCAAGAGGCCTTGAACATTGGAAGCACTTGCATTGGCACACTCTCAAGAATCAGCTTTTTTTTTTCAGAACAGCGCTGCAAGTCAAATGATGTAACGTGTCAAGGGTTGCGTCTGTTTATCTCTTTCAAGTTTAATTGCCATGGCAACCATTCATAGGATGCCAAACCCCTCATGCGATGTTTGCTAATACCTCCATAATTTTTCACATATTAAAAATAGAAGGCAAAAAAGGCAAAACAGAAGGTGCTGTAATACTAGGCCATAAAGACTCAAACTGAGAAGCTTGGAAATGCTGATCTGTTAAAAAAAAAGGGATGCAGTAACTGATTCCTACAATAAAAATAGTGTGCCGAGGTAAAATGAACTCAGTCGTTAACACACACTTGACTCTCTGCCATTTTGGCCTAAATTATCCACAGATTGAATAAAAAAGAAAAGAAGGAAAACGAAAAACAGCGATCGCTTTCCCGGCCCGCGCTTCACTGGTCTGATATACTGTTACTTTTCCGCTGTCTAGCGTGTGTCAAGGCAGAACACTTTTTCTTCAGTAAGAGCCTCATCTGTCCCATCTATCTCTCATCCACACTCACTGGTGCATTACTTGCACTCCCCCTGTAATAAAAAAAAGACAAGAGTCTCTTGTCTTTAAATGGCTATTATTCCATACTGCTGAATAAAGAGGGCAGTATATTTTAATGGCAATAGCAGTGGTCTCTGAAAGCAGCTACTCCCATCTGTCCCATTCTCAGAGCCCTTTGGCTTCCTTTTGTCCTGCTTGTGATATAACAGTCTTGCTCAGGGCCAACGCAGTTAGATAACAGAGAGAGACAGAGAGACAGACAGAAAAAGGGGCAGACAGAGAGAGAGAGTGAGATGCCACTGTAGCTGCTGTTTAGTGGTGCTCAGGCTTGCACGGACTCAAAAGCAGTGTCTTGCGTTGCCAATGAGCCCACAGACTTCATGGAGCTTTCGAGCTGTTTATTTCAGTCCCTTGCATGTTTAATTGGACTTTATGTGAGCAAGCTTTCCAAGTCCTGAGTGACCGGCAAAAAACGTGGAAAACGTTTTTGACTTAACCAACCAATTCTCCCAGAAATTAGTCATCACTGTGAATGAGGTAGCAAAAAATAAATACATACAGTAACCGTTTTAACAAGCAACATCCCTGTCTCTCATGCAGCACAGGACTGACAATAATAATTCATGTGTCAGTGGCAGCCTATTGAACTATGAAATCTCTATCATGAACCTCATTGATGTGTTCAGCCTCACTTTCTGATGTTATAATCTTTAGTATATGTGTGGCTCCAGAGACAAGTCAGTAGAAAGGCAAGAGGAACTGGTTGTATGATTTCCTATACTGAAGACGTTTGCTGTAAGTGGAGACACAGAAGAAGGATTAAAGACATGTTCCAGATGAGTACTGAGGTGGATTACAAGTCCATGAAAGAGCTACATCAAAAGCGACAAAGTTTGTGTCTACTGGCCCAGTGACTCCCAAGGAAAAGCAGACATTTGACGATTCACTGGTCTTAGAAGCAAACGTTAACTTCAGGGCACATTTATGGCAGAGCTGCATCTTATGGGACTAGTTATGTTGCCACACACACACACACACACTGAACACCAGGTTCAACTCTCACACCAGCATGCCACATGCAAACACACATATACACACACAACCCCATACCGTGCAATGAAATTGTTGTATGATGTTTTTGTATACAGTGCCTGCATTTACATGGTTCTGAACAGCTGTTCTGCGCACTGTATTCATATCCTGGAACAATGTAGCTTTGAAACTTTCAATGTTCCATCATTTGTATACAGTACGTTAAAACATACATCCCATTTCTTGGAAGCAGTGGTTGTCTCTTTTCGGTCTCCATGGTTACCATTTCGAGGAAATCAGTCCCTTTTCCCAAGACTATCAGTGGGTGTCTGTCTGCGTTGCAGGGATCCAGCTGGCAGGGTTTCATCTGACTCTTGTTCCAGAGTTTAGGGCTACTTTGGCTTTAGACCGGGTAGGTGTCATCATATGATTGTGTAGCGGATGAAGTTCATTTTTCACCATTCACTTGGCTCACTGTGTCTTGAATTCGAATAGCCGCTGGTCCCAGCACAGTGTGTAGCATGGTCTAGTTTTTCAGACTGGGTCAATAATATTGTCATTTTTCTCTTCCCAACGTTTCTGAGATTCATAGCAGACCTAGTTATTAGACATTACAGATTTGTATGCAGAGTGAAGGCCTGTGTTTGGATATCCTAACTGCTACATACCTTGGGTAAAAACCAGGGTGTGGGGGGATTTATTGACTATGCTAAACATAATTTTCCGCTGCCTGAACACAAATAGAGAATTGTGTTTTTACTGCATGTTCTGTGCCTGAAACATTTTACTACGAATGACAGCAGCCTTTGCTATGGTAGCAAAGGCTGCTGTCATTCGTAGTAAAATGTTTCAGCCATTGCAGTGCTGGCCGCATACTGTTATACCACTCACTAACTTCACTGATCACTGATGAGAAAATATTTGAATATGTCTACACCGGTGATAGCAGATACCCTTTGTTTGCAGACAGTTCCACGTCTTGCAGGTTTTGGCCTGCAGATGATGACTGCTGAATCAAATTGTTTGCACTGTGCTCCTCCTGCCATTGTTCTTTCACAGTGTCCTGACGGATAAATGAACCTGGTAACCTGGTAAATGAAAACATTGCATCATGACAACGCAACATGACAGTCAACGAGAACTATGTTGAACCACATTCAAATAATAGTTCCCACAGTTGCCGTTACAATATTACATTGACAGAGAAACATAATTTTGAGCTGGGTTTATTCCAAACCCATGAGACAAGCGATGACGTCAAACCTGGCCAACACTGGAAAGCAAGTCATGTGAACTCTGAATGAATTCAGTTTCAAGCGACACTGATGCGCTCTTGTTCCACACCCTCCCAGTGATGTGTGATCTCAGGACCCAAACAAACCCTCTCTAAGGTAAACAGATGAGCACAAGTGCAGCCTCAGGCTTGGCCCTCACTGTACTAGCTGGGATCTTCAGCCATGGCACCATCCTTTGACTTCCTTTATTAGCAAGCTGTGTGTGACAGCTGACTGGCATCAGTTGTGTCATCAATGTTACTGAAACTCAAATGATTCCTAAAGTGGCAACTTAGTGCTGTCACTCCTAAAGCAGAAAAGACAGACACAATATTGAGACAAAAAGAAAATTACACAGAGAAAGTTACAGAGATAAATCATTCTTTTGATCCTGTATGTACATATAATTGCCTATTTTGCTAGAAAGCAAATAAGGACATAGTCATCTAAGCAATTCAGGTCCTAGTCATATAAGAATTGGCAGTCTTAACTTCTATAGATGGTCATCCATCCATCATCAATCATCTGACAGGTCTTCAGCTGCAGCTGACATTTCCTTTCAGCAAGTGTGAGGAAGAATGTATAGAAATCTTTGACAACAGAACAAGGGGCAGCAGTTTTAACAATCACCTGCTTTTTGAAGGCACAAATCACATGATTTAAGACACTCACAAAAATGATGCAATCAGGGACGAGGAAAGGATTGCGTAAAGGTGATGACAGAAGCAGATGTTTATGTCCAAGGAATGGGACATGCTTTCTATAAAAGATTTTTCCATAACATATCCTCCATCTAATAATCACACCAGAACTGCCTGGCTGACTAGTTGATTTTTCACAAAGAGGACAGTACAGAAGCCACATTTTTGTGTGTCTTCTATTCACACAATAGAATCCTTTTGGCCACCAATATTGCTACAGCGTCCACAGAGGTGGATGAAAAATTCAACTGCTTAGTAAATGGATCCTTTTGATCTGAAAACACTAGAACTAGAGAGACTGCTGGCGGGTCGGCATGTTAGTTTTGGAGGGGCTCGTATTTACAGTAGTTGATGGTAATGTCAAAAACACAAAAGCATCTGGGGGCTATTAGCCGCATGCAGTAAATCTTACTGTTCTCTCTCTGAAATTGAAACAGGGATCGTCCTTGTGCTCATTTACTTAGAGCACAGAACACAATAATGTAGATGCTTTGGGGGGGGGGGGGGGCACTTTGTGTTATGAAAGTGAACTAATGTCAGGATACTCATTGTTCATTCATTCACAGCGCTATACGTGACCGCCATGTTTAATTCTTGCAAATGCATATGAGTGAAAAGAGTGAGGAAAAAACAGCCCATTACACCCAAATGCCATTTAAATCCATAAAAAAAACAGACATGATTTCAGAAGATCTCCAAGGCTTTAAGTCATGTTAGCCACACTTACTTGCTCGCTAATGAGTTCCATGCCTTGCCATCATATCTTCAAAAGAAGTGCAGTTCATTTGAGAAGTCACACTGAATTAAAGCTTACCAAAAGCTGGGTTAAAAATGATTAGCCAACCAGTAAATTGATAGTTAGCGTATATGACTTATGAAAGTGCTGATAAGACAAGAGTGCAGTATCTTCAAAGAGTATCGAAGAAAGAAACAGACATTCAGCTGGGAGCCTGCTGAAGAAGAATACTGTTGAAAACCAGCAATGTGCTATGCGGAAAGGTGCTAAATAATCTCAACATCAGGTTATTTTGTACTTTGTATTGTGTAATTTGTTTATGACCTTGCTGCTTTTGCATGAAAATGAATCCATGTTTTGTTTCCACTGTCTAAAGCTGTTCCTTCCCATTAGGTAGGCCTTTGTTTCCTCTTCAGCCTCTACACATCTAAGGCTTTCTGAAGGAAATCATCCTCCTTTCTTTTTACTCTCTCTCTCTCTCACACACACACTGGCTGTGCAGTCTTCAGCAGTTCAGGCTGTTACGGAGAGGTTGTGCAATTGTAGAATGCCTGTTTGAACTGGAGATGTTATGTTCACTGCCTTTTCACACTCTTCCAAGTCAAGACAGTTTAGTACAGTATGTGACACTTGGATGGCTATACATACATATGACAGGACTTGAGAGAGAGAGAGAGAGAGAGAGAGACAGAGAGAGAGAGTTAGTTGCCCACATCAACCCACTCTGTCAAATAACATCAAAAGAGTTGTATGTGCTAAGTTAGTGGGAGAGTCATCAGAAGCCCATGTGGCTGTTTCACTTCCTGTTTTTTCCTGTCCATTCTTTCCCTTTGTCGTTGCCATAGCACAAGATGAAAACCCTGAAAAATAATTACCCGTTACCATGGAAACATGCATTTTAAGCTGTTTTTGTTTATTTACTAGAAATACTTGTGTATCAGCCAAGGCAGTGGCAAACTACAAATTGTCTTAAACAATAAGATTCTGGGTAATAATGAATGTGTTTTTGTTGCCAAATCTGGTCTATAATGCTGCAAAACTTTCATTAAATTTGTATTTTTTTTAATTGAGCTGTTTTCAGACCCAGAACTCAAAGGGGGTTTTGTTTGTGTGTCCAAGTCCTCTTGAAAGCACAAACAAACAAATCATGTACTTAAACTTGCATGCATCCAAATCTAGTGCTTAGGAATCAGCAGTTGAACTCGTAATTGTGGTCATGTTATGTCATGATTTCCTTTACTGTGAATACAGAATGTGCTCTGACCTCATTCCTCATATTACACTTATTCCATATTAGGATTCACAATCATTTTCTCTTACTCTCTCTCTCTCTCTCTCTCACACACACACACACACGCTCTCACACAACCAGACAAAATGTATACATGGTACACAAACATAAAAAACTTCCACAAACACACACACACACAAACAAACAATACAATACACACAAACACTCTCACATACCCAAACACACTCACACACACACACCTTTTTTCAAGAGTCACAGTTACCTCAGCACTACTCGGCTCCAAGTCAATGATGGCAACATTTGTTGCCATCAACCCCCTAAAAAACCTCTTGTCTAAGTGATGAGAAGTGCCAAGCCCAGCTAAGCCACATAAAAGCGTTTGCCAAAGCAGAAACATAAGTGGGAAATATATTCCATAACCCAAGTTAGGAAAGGTCTATACAGAGCTAAGGTTACCAAGGTCAAAGTGAAGCCATAACAATACTGCAGCTATTTATCAGTCAAGGATACCACAGGTAAAATCTAACTCAACAAGGGTGATGCATGGATTTCGTTTGTAACTTGTGATGATTGCGGCTTCTAGATAGATGTTGCACCACAGTGATTAGTGTAGTGTTCAATCCAGAAGGGTCACAATTCCAGCGATGACCGCTGAGTTGTCTGTCAGCAGCAACAACTGTGTCTCTGAGTAAACAAAGACACATTTCCACATATTTTTGTCAGTAAATAAAATCCAATGAGTGCAAGAGTGCAAGCACAAAATGTTTAGCAAAAGCTCAATACATGCCCCCACTACGCTCAGTCAATCCCAGCCCACGACTCCCAAACAATGTGCTACCCAGATCCGCAGCATAGCTGCATGTGTTAATCTGAAGCACTGACGCATTACAGTAATTACTGTTGTGCTCATAATCCGCCACAGTGGGCTACTCCCAGAATGAGTCCCAAGGGAGAGGTGTTGCTCTGGGGGCGTTATGTTTATGAGCGTGACTAAGAACCGTCGTCTCCTGCTTGTCCAGTAATTGTTGTTTTACAGTAATGACTGCTAATGTGCAGTCTATGCTTGTGTATGTACACTCGCTCCAAAGGAGTATATCAAAGCACAAAGCAGCCACAGGTTAACATCAATCATCGCAAGCGTGGCAACAGAAAACTGAATTACCTGGACGACTGGATGCTGCTGGGCTCCTCCCTTCAGCTTCTGTCCTCCCACATCACCATGGTGCTATATCACCTTCACTGTCTGGGGTTTCAGGTGTATTTCCCAAAATGCAACCTGATGTCAGCACAAGAAGTGAAGTACAGGCCTATTCCTGGATTCATGCAAGATGAGAGCAAACTCCCACAGAAAATGATGGGCAGGGCTTGACTTGAACTATTAAACACATTTAAATTGCATTTAAGCTCACATTAGCAAGACACAGCCTATGCAACAAGGGCCATTTTCCAGACACCACAGGCCAACCTGACAACTCTATGACTCGGGATTTTCTCTGATTTTGAAGTGAAGACTTTGACTAATGGCAATGAATTGGACAAAGGACTTCCTTGTGGGCACCCACTGCAAACTGGATGCAGGCAGGGTCGACTGACACTAACAGTAGCTGTAGTGCCAACCACATGCGCCTGAGGCCTGAGCAACCAGAGGAGCAAACTTTGACTGGAGTCTGATGCTCAAGATTTCAGCTCAAACTGTTTAGATGAGAATTAGCTA
The DNA here is from genome assembly GCA_017657215.1 of Limnothrissa miodon. Taxonomy (NCBI): domain Eukaryota; kingdom Metazoa; phylum Chordata; class Actinopteri; order Clupeiformes; family Clupeidae; genus Limnothrissa; species Limnothrissa miodon. Next base: position 516,513 of record JAGFZM010000011.1, read on the forward strand.
AAGGGTCAGTCGAGTATTCAGCAACACTAGTAGATAGTAAACTGTCGCGCTGTGCAAACTTCTACTGGTGCATGTGTAACACCGGCGGCTCAAATCGAGTTAGGGGAGATCACATGCAGATTTGCAAATAATAACATAATTTATTTAAGAATAATAATAAAGAAATAAAAATAAGAAAATGTGGTTCAAGTCAGTATGATGGAAAAGCCAAAAGTATAGCATAAGTCAGTCCAGGGGGAAAAGCAATCAGAACGACAATGTAAAGCCAAACGAATCCAACTAAGCCGGGAGGAGGAAAGAGAGCCATGATCTTGGAAGGCCTGCCTTTTTTTACGGCCTGACGAATCTCACACCTGGGCAGAAAAGGAGAGACAGCGGAGAAACAGCACGCAGACTGAAACAGGTACACCTGCGCAAAGGGGCGTAAGGCAGACCCACTAGGGTCGTAACAGTGTGTGTGTTCTCTCTGTCTATTTTTTCCACTGTGTCTGTCTATCAGAAGTACACCCCAGATAAACAACTGTGGGTCAGCGCAGGTGTGGCTACAATGGGGCCGTCACTGTGGAAGGAGCCATAAAGCTTCAGAAACAGCAGGGACTCTATCACAGTCACTGTCTTTATCTGTGACCCATGAGCTCATGTGTGAAGGAGTAGCTCTGTATTGATAGTTTCTGTAAACATGCTTGTGATGCTTTACAGCGATTAGTTCATTTAGGTTTTGCATCTGAACTTCAGGAATCATAGCATGTTACACTTCCAGAGAGGCTGTAGATTACTACTGTACCAAAAACATGTTTCCTTGTGTCAGTTAAGTGTGTTCCTACTGTAAGTATAGCTGCAGTATGTGTTTTGTAGAATATGGCAAGAGTCACTACTTGACTGTGGGTATAACTAGATGGTGCTGTTTTGTGCTCCAGATTTATTTTTACAGAAATAAAATGCAATTTTCAGGTTATTGCACCACAAAATGCCTGTTGTTGAAAGTTCTGGTCATTTAGCTAAGCCAGCCACTATTAAAAGCCAAGTTCTCTGCTGTTTTGCTTGGTTTAATGCTTTAGCACTGTGACTACAATAAGTTTTTGGCAATACTGCTGGGAACCTCTCATCATTTTCTCAACAAAAGTAGGTGATCAACACAGAAACTTAATCAAATGTTCTAATGATCTAACACACTGTGATTAAATATTTATTTAATGGTGTGTGTGTGCGTGTGTGTATACAAGTGCATGAATACATCTTTGTGACCTAGGATGAAGCCAATCATGATAGCTTTTCCTCTGGCACGTTCTGCCAACCTTACGTCAGTGTGGCTCCAATTTCACATTCTTCCCATTGAACGTGGCTCGATCAATCCTGCTACCTCTCACCTGCCACGCCACACAGTACAGTATAGTCCCAAAAACTGCCAACAGCAATAAAGGAGTGGCTGGATATTGAAAGCAGTGCGTGGGAAGCTGTTTTTCTTGCCGTCCTGTTTTTATTTCTTCTCTTTCCTCCCCTTGTCTATTCAAACCCAGTTGGCATTATCTCATCTCTCTTCGTCCCGCTCCGTCCCCCTCTGCCATGTCTTTGTTCTGCTACCTTCCCCTGCCTCCCTCACCCTGCAGCTGCCACGTGTCAAGAAGCCTGGCAGCAGCCAAGTCTGCTACAGGTCCAGTCCGACTCTGGCCCACATCTACCAAGCCAGGCAATAGATTAGGCCCTTATTCCGTTCCAGGCACTTGCAGGAATGGGGGATGTTGACAGACGGTAAATCAGCTAATGTATTTTTAAACCCCCTCCCCTTTCCCCCCAGAGAGGCAGCAGCAATGGTGGGAGATGATTGAGGGTGTGATAACATGCCGGTAGCACACAGAGTGGACAGCCCCTTTGGGGGCTTCCTATCAACTGCAGTCATTAAGACAGAGAAAAAGTGCCAGAGACATTTGAGGAGAAGTCAGGGTGCAGCAGCTGATGCCGCCTGAGCCGAGCACCCATCCCACAAACTGAATGAAGTGGCAGGCAGGCAGCATGCTGGCGAGCTTGGCCCAGAGTGGCCACAGAAGATGGGAGGCAGTTCGGCTGAGTCTGTGGCACAAGGCCCACTGCACTGAGACAAAACAGTGTTCTTTGGCTTCAAAAGGAGAACATCAGTGGGAAAACTCACAGTAGGCTACTTTAGAATAACATGAGGCAGACCCTTAAACAATGCATCGTTTACATTACCATGAATTACTTAAAGACCTACATATGGCTGTAGGTTCTGCCAGATGCTCAACATATGTGCGACAGACCTGGCCGCGTTAGCATCGCTTATTCCGCACAAACAGTTTTTAGCCTACTGGTAACGTCAATATCCTGAAAGCTGTTAATTGACTGTATTCATGTGCATTTGTAGTGAAAAACGGAAGTGAAGTTGGGCAAATAAGTCTACTGGTCAACTGAGACCAGGAGGCTAGTTGCATCAGGAAATCCATCCAGGTGTTGAATTGACGGTTGGTCTTGATACCCGATATCTAGACATTGTAGTACAAGCAGTGTATCTGATTTAAAAAAAAAATCCACTGCTGCATTTGCTAAACGTTATGTGTCAGGGAACTGTTGTTTCCACTATGCAATGTACCGTTAATCTTTATTTTTAAAGAAACTTTAAGTTCCGCTATTTAGGCTAATTGAATTAGTTATTATTGTACTGGGAGACTAAACTACAACCTGTGATAACGAAAAGACCTGAACGCACGCACGCACTCAAAAGAGCCGCACCCTCTTCCCGTGGCCACATATTTCTTAAGCGGTATAAATAGGGGAAGTTCCTCTACATCTGCACAGTGGACAGTGCTTTGGTTCGTGCCAGGTAGATCTGCAGAGCAGTAAAAGAGTAATCAGGATTTCTTTTGAAGATCACACAACACTGCAAACATGCCTAAATGCCCAAAGTGTGAGAAGGAAGTTTATTTTGGTAAGAAAACTTTTCTTATTTCTGGAAAAAAAAAGAAAAATTTAATTCACAAATAAATCCATGTCGTCTCTTAATAACTTTTAACCATGCACAATGCCAGACATTACTAATAAGTAACAATTTGAGTGTGTGATAAAAGGACACGTGCACAAACGTTCTTAATAGGAAGTAAGCTTCAAGCAACATAATCTTGAGTAAGGATATCCGGAAGCTGAAAGTGATAACCCACAATTTACTCTATGCTCAAAGACATTCAGAACTAGCCTACTTCTCTATATGGAGAGTCCAGATGCACATACCGTTTTTGAAGTTATGCATCTAATTGAAATATCACATAAACTTGCTTTGGAATGATAATTGAGAAATTCTTTCTTTCCACAACCAATGTTCATTTGTAAAATAAAATCGTTAAATGCAAACTCCTCTCGGCTGGGATCGGACACGTTACATGCCTCAAGTGCACCTGAGAGTTCTATGCAAATCCCAACCTAGTAGGAACCCTCCGAGGCATTTGCTGAGAGTATACATTTACTAATGGCTAATGAAATGTTAACGGTGCAGCTGCCAGTTGGGCGGGTTGTGGGCGAAGATTCTTGGGAGTTCGACATATCTATGTTCATCACAAAAAACAGACAAAGGATAGTACGAGAGAGAGAGAATCCAATCAAGGAAAAATTTGCAAACAGATTCATATTTAGGTTATAACTACATTTTCTTGCCTATAGAACATAAGTTAAATGTGTCAGGAAAAAAGATAAACACAGATTGTGATTTTACCCACTAATGGTATTGTGTACAGAAACTTCCCTTGGGCTGGAGGAAAACTTTTTTCTACATACTTACAATCCCTCTGTTATTGAGCTTCAGCATCATTATCAGTGTCTTATCAGTGACATAGTTTTTTTTTTTTTAATTTTGCCTGATAGCTGTTTGCTGTCAGATACACCCACTCTCCATAACAACTTGTGTGCTAATAAACCAAAAGGATCAGGGAAATCCATCAAAATGTATCCTCAGTAAGGCTAACATGACTAATATTCCCCAAGTGACTTGCAGACTTTTCCTTCGTAATAGTTTTTACAGCATTGCCAGTAGATATTGAGTGTCACATCTTTTTGAAGGATATAGAATCCCCCCCGACTTGAGTCGTAAATTAGTACAATCTGTGTTTATCTTTTTTTCCTGACACATAACTTATGTTCTATAGGCAAGAGAATCTAGTTATAACCTAAATATGAATCTGTTTGCATCCGAGAATTTTTTCCTGCTCTATTCTGGTAGATATGTCTATGGATTGTTGTCAGGGATCCCAAGCGACTGCCTGCAATTGACCAGGTGCAATTTTATTTAGGAAACTGAAATGTCCTCCACCTCAACTACAGCGGTAATGTAGGATGCTGAAAAAAGAGAAGAGAGAGAGGAAGAGATGTGTACTTGCACAGGAAGAACAAAACAATAATTATCGATCCCATGAGGGACTGTACACAATTCCCATATGAACAGCTGCAGTGAGAAATAGAGACAAGAGAAATAAAGTGAGAAAAAGGGAGGAAATGTAACAAAGACACAGAGTGAAAGAGAGGGAGAGAGAGAGATGGAGAAGGAAGCAACATGCATAGAGGGAGTGTAAAAGAGGAGACAGAGGGAGGAAGAGAAAGAGAGCGAGAGGGAGGGAACAGTGGGAGAGAGGTCAAGGGAAACAAAAGCAGCTAGTGTCTGTTATAGTCCAGAGCTCTCCCAAACCCCCTAAAGATGCCTTGGGCAGCACAGTGGAGAATAAAACAATGAAATAATACAGCGAAATACCTGGACAATCAAAGACAAAGTCTTGTTGGCCATGAGAGAAACATCAGCAGCTTACTGTGAGATTTATAGTAAGTTGGCCCTGTTCATCCTGCCCTTGGAGAGGGTTCTGCGCTCTGGGGAAATAGGAGGGGCAACGTCTCCGAGATAGCATCTCCAAAACACCACCTTGCGTCAGACAAACTTTCGGCTCAAAGCATTCTGACAGAAGATGTCCAAATTCATGTCTGTTGCAGTAAATAAAGTCTGTTGGGACTGGTCCAGGCAGTTATACTGGTTGCAGTGAAAAAGGTTGCATGATATCATGTGGTTCTGCTTTGCGTTTTACTGATTTAATGTTTTGCATCCTTTTGCAAGTTTCAACTCGGAGCGTTTACTCAAAACCCAAACGTTGGTGGCCAGGGAGTTGTTAAACTAAGCACTCAGGTGATGTTAAACTTCATTGTCCGTTAAGAAACCACCCTGAAAACGGTCTCTCAGCGTGCTCATTGCAGCAATGTTTTAGTGCCTGTCCTGCCGGGGTTTGTAAGTGTCGAGAAGTTTGGCATTAGAAGGGCGGATGTCTGTCCAAGAAGCCCCTTTTATCCTTGATGTCTCTAAAGGAGATGTCCACACATAAACATGTGACTTGGCATCTCCAAGGTTGTAAGAAAAAAGGCCTGAAGCTCATGACCATATCATGACTTTTTTTACAAGTACTGCACAATTTGCACACACACACAACCAGTCTGTACATCGTCCTTTCAGTTCAATCCATCAGATAAAGACTTTCTTTATGTTTTTTTTTTTCACTTTTGCAATCTAACAAGGGTGAGGATGACAGTAGGAGGAGAGAGGGAGCGGTCGTCTGCATTCCTGCTGTGGTTGTCCATTTAGTCAGCAAACAACACGTGCGTCATGTTCTCTGGGAGCATCCCAGTGCTGAAAGCCTGGGTGGGACAGAGCTAATGGGAAGAAATGCAGGTCCTGTGCATGGGGAATCCCTCAGCTTGGCCACTTTTCTGCAGACCAAGTCACAGAATCCATGATGGAGGCTGTCTTGGGCTCAGATGATTTTGCTGTATGCTGTATTGTTCAGCCTCCTATGAAGTGGCCTGTGGGAAGTGGGAAGTGTGGCAATATAGAATGGATGAAAAAAAATAATTTATCTGTATATCTGTGTTTGTATGTAAACAGCTGAGAGGGTGACATCACTGGGAAAGGACTGGCACAGGCCCTGTCTTAAATGTGAGAAGTGCAATAAGACCCTCTCAGCAGGATCACATGCTGAGGTTGGTACACACACACACACACACACACACACACACACACACACACACACACACAC
>JAGFZM010000011.1:531063-544956 GCA_017657215.1 Limnothrissa miodon
ACACACACACACACACACACACACACACACACACACACACACACTTAACTGTAAGGTATTTCGAAATTTCACATCAGTTGAAATGCCATTTTGGTCCGACAGGACCCAAGAGGATGCCAATGAATGTCCACCACACTGTGGACACAGTTCCCAGCGTCCACCCGTCTGTTCCCTTCTGCCTAATGCCAATCTTCATCGTCTGCGTCCTCGTCTTCATCGGAGGAGTCATCGCTGCTGCTCTTGCGGCCGGTGCCGTCCTGGTCCCGTGCGCCGTTCTGCCTGGCAGCTGCGAGGGCTGCGGCAGCCGCTCGCTCCTCAGCCTCCCTCTGGCGCAGCGCCGCAGCCTTCTTCTCCTGCTCAGCGTGGCTCTTCATGTGGGCGCTACGGCTCTTCACCTTGTAGAAGATCCTGGGGGGAAGGGGGGGGGGGGGGTATGCACATCATGGTTGTGTGAATGTAAACAGAAAACACTCTTTCCATATTTAAGGTCTGTACTGGCACAATAGAGTTCTTCCCTCAGCTCAGAGAGAGATGGGTTGCTATGGTGATGGTGTCATGAATGGCAGCATGTTACAGCACGGCTCACTTTCTCACACTTTCTGCAATTATTTTTAAATTATTTGATTATTTCATTTCATTTACTCCTTCATAGTTATAGGCTTAATCAAAGGCTAAACATCAAAAGGCATGTCTGTCAGTGAGACGCGAGAAAGATCTAGTCAGCTTCCCTTTATTTGGGAGATGCACAGACAGAACAGTGGAAACCCAGACTGTTCACAATGACTCTCCTCCTCAATTTCACAAATTGTTTAACATTAATAATTCAATGTATTTGACAAATAAACAGCCTGAATCCTTGAAATGGCAAAACCATGTCAGACATCTATGTGCCCTGTCATTGTCATCTTAGCACTTGGCTACATAAACTTATAATATAGGCAACACAAATATAACTGTCCAATTGTAGAGTTACGGTGCAGGCATGCCATTATTCTCTGGCCTGTATAGTAGAGTAAGCAGACTGACTTGGTGAAGTAGGGCTCTGAGCTGGACAGACTGGGAAAGGTGAGAGTAATTCAGAGTGCCCATGGTCTCTAGGCAGAGTAACTGTACACACACACACACACACACACACACACGCCGCGGGGGCCCGGCGGTGCCTATCTCTCAGTTGTGCAGCAGTTGCTAGGAGACGGTTGATAATAACAATCCACTTGTTGCCACGGGCAGCTCTTCAGAATCCAATGGGGCCAAGGCTGCCCTCATTGCTGGTCAAACCAGAGATTTCTATCTGTGTTACTAAAGTCAGAATGTTTCCTGAGAAATATAAATAAACCTGACACAAACAGTAAGAGGTCACTGCCCGCCTCACAGGGCATGCTGTGGACACCTGTGGAGGTCTAGAGATGTACGTCACTCTATGGCTCTTCTAATGACATTCCAAAAAATGCAACAATTATACCAAATCTGATGTTTTGCCTTTGAAACTTCTACATACGGTGTACATGTCAAGCTTGTGAACCGAACTCATCCCTTGCCTGCATAGTGAGGGTTCCTTTACTGGAGAGCACACACGAGCAACGATTAGTGTGCTGATCACTGGGTTGCTTACTGAGGATTGAAAAGACTTGATGCCAGTGAGAACAAATTAATTGTGACTGTGCCCAATAACACTGCTCACATTATAGACCCTTATGTCCCCCACTCTCACATCATGCTGGGACTACAACACTCACCTTCCACATTTCTTGCATGGGAATTCACCCTCCTGTCCAGTGGAGCCTTTGCTGGCTGTTCCAGAGGTTCTACTCTTGTGCCCTGATCCAGGATCAGGCTTCTGGGGTGCAAAGGCAGCCTGGTCCCTCTGACTGCTGTCTTGGGTCTTCTGAGACGACACTTTTTCTGACTACACACACACACACACACACACACACACACACACACACACACACACAAAACAGACTGATGTGTTGCGTCACTACTCTACACAACCTGATTTCTCAGTGGTACATGGACAGGCTGCATTGTGTCTTGGCACTCAGTAAGAAATCCTTTCATACCAAGTAAGTTTGTCTTAATAATGGCCAGTTGCACTAATGCAGATATAAGAGCAGTCCACAAAGAAGCCAGATCTTTTAACTGCCCACACCCAGGAAAAGCAGTCCAAACAGATTTCATGAATGTAACAAAAGAAAACAAAACTCTTTTGTTAGACAACTGGGCCCCAATCACCTGACCCCAGGTCAGCAGGGTCAAAGCACTCTTACTAAATGAAATACACATGCAAAACCCCCACTAGCCACAGGATGGCACTGTAGAGGTGCCATCAGTGCCACTGTCATTAGCGATGCAGAATAAAATAAATCCACTTTGGTTGCAACTCTACAATTCCTAAAATTTACAGTTACAGTTTTAACTACATTTAAAACTGACATTATTTTATCAGTATCAATGCCATTTTTAATTTTGCTTCTTGGCCCAATTTTTTTTTTTACTCTTTTATCCTCAGAGTAGAAGCTTTCCAGTAAGTGCCCATGCGGCTCATATGAGGACATGATAAAGTCAGAGGGCTATGATTACAGATAAATGAATCTCAGCTCTACTGAATTCCTGCTTCTCCATTCCAGCCCTACAGGCCACCATTAGCACTTTTAGTGAGAGCACGGAGCGGGTTCCTGCAATCAAGTGCAATCATCTTTAGTGTTCCCTCCGCTCACGTACATGTTCCGCGCTGACGGAGAACTGGGTCACTCTTCCGGGACTGGTCTCCTTCTTCCTGTCAGCTGACCTCTCCCACTTCCTGCATTCTTCCTCCTTGACAGGCTCAAACTTTTGAGAGCTCTGCTAAAGGGGAAGGGAAAAACAAGAAACAGGCTGTAGGTGACAGGACTGAATATTTATTGGAGCTATGTCACACACACACACACACACACACGTAGAGAGATAGAGAGAGAGAGAAATAGAGAGAGAAAAAGATAGATGTCTTTTCTTACCTTGAAGTCCACCTCCTCCTCTGTTGGTTTAGTCTCTGGTGGCTCAATGTCTCCGTAGATGAGGGTTCCGTTCCTGCCAATCTTCACCTGTTTCTTATAGGTATAGTAAAACTCCACACACTGAGCAACCGTCTTTGAGCTCACCTATGTACACACACACACACACACACACACACACACACACACACAGTGTTAGTCAGTGTTCTGTCAACATCTTATCTTTAACAAGGACTCATTTCTAAGTAATTACAGTTGTGGCTGGATCGGGGGAGGGCATACCAGTTTTTGGACCATGAAGAAGTCTTTCTTGTAGGCCGCAATGCCTTTGTTAAACAAACGCTTCTCTGCCACCGACCAGTTGTCTGAGCCTACAGGGGCAAGCACAAGATAGAGCTCTGAGAGACTGATGGTGGTGATGATGCACAGACACATTGTAATTATGTCAGTAAATACAGCAGTCAGTAAAAACAGACACTCATACAAAATTGTAGAACATCATCAGGGCCTTCACTGACCACACATTCTATAATGTTAACAGCTGACAGCATACAAACTCAAGTGCATGAAATATTTATTTAGTAGTGCCATTACAATATTGTTATATTATAATAATCTCTTTTAAAATACTTTTACTAATGTGTTTCAGTTCTAGGCTATGTTTTAGCAGCTACAGGAAAGCTAAAAAAATGTCCTGTTGGATTAATAATTCTCACTCTCTCCCTCCCTCTCTCTCCCTCACACACACACACACACACACACAAATATAAAATCAGGTGTTTGAATGTCAGTACCTGAGTAATGATAATCAGTCAGTGGGTGAGGTTTGGGAAAAATGGGACTTTCCAATAACAGGAGGGCAAGTGCACCCTGGAGGAAAACAATTGAATCAGTTTTACAGTTCACATGCCATGCAGTGTGTGTGTGCGCTGAAATGTGCAAGTTGCATGCATGCACACACATACACACCGCAGTCAGGTTTCACCACATGAACTTTACTTCAGAAGGTTTGATATGCTTTTACAATGGCTGACCATCTGTGGATTTGATATGGTTACTGCATGCGAGTTTACCCAGCTGAAACATGAAGCGTGGGAGAGAGTGAGTGGGTATTGAAGCCAGCCAACCTCCATCTCCTTGACAACAATATTGTACACAAACAGCCAGAGGCGAAGGCCATCTTCACAAGGTACGGGTCATTCCTTAAGGGAAAACTGAGTTCCAAACTGAGTGGATACTTTATTGGGTACACTTTGCTAGTAAAAGGTTGAACCATCTTCTGCCTTGACATGGCATACTTTAATGAAGAGATGGTATTCTGCATTCCTTAGTTGAAATAAGTGGTTCCTTGCCCTTTTATAATCTCAGACCACTCTGCTGTTTAATTTGAGAGTTCAGAGAAGAATCTGCATTTTTTTGTACACGCAACTACAGCTCACTATATTGTCTTTCTCCCCCAAGCCATTCTCTGTAAACCCTAGAGATGATTGTGTGTAAGTAGATCATCAACACCAACAAGCATACCATATTCAAAGTCAGAGCACCGCTACTTGCCTTAGCACAATAATGTGATGGGCTAATTAACAATTTGCCTAATGTGTCAGTGAGTCCAGTGTCCAGTGAGTGTATATGTGAAATAGATCCCTGTGTGCATGCAATACTGTGTATGTATGTCAGTGCCTTGTGCAGGAGCGTGTCACAACGCTTTCATGTATAATCCAGCAGTGGGCTCCAGCTCCGGACACTGGCCATTTAAGGTGCTAAGAGGTGCTAAGCGGATCAGGCCGGAGGGAGCACAGCTGTGTCCAGAGGAGCAGATGAGCTGTGACTCACTGGGGCCCGAGTTCGTAGCCGTGGACTGCAGCTGCAGCCGCCAACGCAAGCATGCGCTCAGCAGCTCACTCACCATCACGTCTCCCCTGCATGCATGCAGACAATGCATCGCCAGCTCCTGGTTGGTGCCCCCTCCTGTCACAGCACTGGAGCAGGCCAGGTGGAGCAGGTCATTGACTGTACAAATTCAGAGAGAGAGAGAGAGAGAGAGAGAGAGAGAGAGAGAGAGAGAGAGAGAGAGAGAGAGAAAGAAAGAAAGAAAGAAAGAAAGAAAGAAAGAAAGAAAGAAAGGGAAGTGGGATAATCAGTTTAAATCTTGAAGGGTTACCTTTCAAGATAAGAAGCAGACTTCCACTTCAAGGCATTAAGACACTAGTTTTAATGAAGCCCCTTTTTTAAAGTTGAGGGTAGGGGCACATCACCATAGGCAAACTAACATCTGTTCATCAAAACAAGCCACACGGAAAATAGAAACAAGGTGAGTGGGAGAGTGAAGAAGAGCCGGCATTCATAGAAGGAGCAGACAGCTCAGACTATGTTGGTGAACAATACAAAGGATAAAAAAAAAAAACAAGTCACCATTAGATGTACTGACAACTAATTAAAAACATTAAACTGCGACTATATTAGGTTATTATACAGAGAATAAATGAATGAGACCAAAACAAAAATATATATCAATTCCAACATCATAAACAAAACATTAGCATAATAAGCATTTGTAGAAAAGTTGAGCTGCATTATTGACGATTGTAATACACATAATACATACTATAACATAAATGTAACTTTGAATCTGACTAAAATAATGATCTCGAAGACAACACAGAATTAAGACAAGTGCCACTGTAACTCAAAGAGTTTAATTAATGAACATAAGACAATGCTGTTTAAACAACACAGTTTATCAGCTGGTATATAAAAACACATTGTTTATCAGCTGATATATTTAAAAAAAAGTTAATTTTTATTTTGATGACATTGCAAATTTAGTTTCACTTTTTGTGCTTTGTGAAAGAAACTGCACTTTACCTGACAAAACTGACCAGACAATTCAAGCTAAAAGAACTGACAGCTTTATAAGACTTTCATCACAAGAGGAAATGCATCCTGCTTGGTGGCAACATTAAATAATTAATGTTATTCAATTCCTTTCCATGCACCAAAAGATCAAGTGCGGCTTATATGTCAGTGAGGTTTATCCCCATCACTAACTTGCTGCATTGGCCCAAGGCCTCTGTAACGAGACAAGGTTGTAATTGAACTGCTCCTGCGGTTTAAGTGGGCCTTGTAGTCAAGCTGAGCTTGGTGGTGGCGTAATGCCCCCCGTGGAGGAACCAAAGGCCAGCAATGTGGTGCCTGGCAGCGGTGAGGGGCCCAGGATGGGACGGGGGGTTGGAGGTTGGGGATGACTGCTTACCTCTCTCCAACTGCTTGGGCTGGCCGTCTAGCTCAGCCACTGGGGCCCACACCAGCTCGGCCTTGTGCGGGTCCGACAGAGAAGCACAGCGCTCGCGCAGATCCGGGATCTCAGCCTGGTAACGCACGCCAATGTTTATCCGTCTGAAAAAAAGTAGAGAGAGAGAGAGAGGCTAGTTTAGCATAAGGATAAATGGAAACTATGTCCCTCTTTTCCAACTACCTTTTGCACTGTCTTCCTAAAGAGAGAGAGAGAGACATAAAGGGAGAGAGGGAGAAAGAAAGAAAGAGACATGCACATGGACTACAGTACTGAAGTCTATATATCTGTGTTCCTCAGCCTGACATTTATCTACTCAAGGACAGACCCTTGTCACCATGGAGACAACCAGGCGCTTTTCAAACAAGATCTATATCTGTGGCTTTTGAAAACACACAAAATGAAACACAAAAAACAGTCACAGTAATGAAATACTAAGCAAGCTAAATCTATGGAAAGGATATGTGAATATATGAATATTTACATGTGTATATGTATGTGTGTATGTAAGCATATGTTTGTCAAAGTGTGTCTATGTGTGTGTGTATATATATATATACATATTTATGTGTGTTTGAGTGTGTGAGAGAGAGAAAATAAACAAATAAACGTGATCAGAAATCACAAATGAAATTCGGATTACTAAATATTCGTTCCCTCTCCTCAAAGACCGCCCTAATAAATGAGCTTATTACCGATAATGAAATTGACATACTTTGCCTAACCGAAACGTGGCTAAAACCGGACGAATACCTTCCACTTAATGAGGCTACTCCTCCAAGTCACTTTAATTACCACATACCTCGACACAATGGTCGTGGCGGTGGTGTTGCCACAATTTATAACTCCAACCTTACTATGGCTCCCAAATTTGAATATAAATTTAAATCTTTTGAGGTCCTTGTTCTCAATCTTATGCAACCTGACAAAACATCTAGACCTAATATACCCTTAACGATTGTAACGTTATATAGACCCCCAGGCCCCTATTCTGACTTTATGACTGAATTCTCAGAATTTCTTTCCTCACTAGTCATTAAAACTGATAATATTATAGTGTTGGGCGATTTCAACATCCACGTCGATGATGTAAATAATAGCCTGGCATCAGCGTTCCAATCCTTAATTGAACACATTGGCTTTTTCCAACATGTTAATACACCCACACATAAAGGTAGTCATACTATTGACCTTGTTCTAACATATGGTGCACAAATAGAACAACTTGCTATCCTACCTCAATGTCCTTCACTAACTGACCATTCCCTAATAACTCTAAAGACTACAATAGATTCTACAGTCCCTAACTCTATTTGCTACCACACTAGACGAATAACCTCCCAAGCCACAAGCGACTTCATAGATAAAATTCCTTCTCTTCTTGAACCCTTAATGACACAATACACATTAAAAGGCCCTCCTCCCAGCCCTACTCAAGTTGATCAATTAACTGATAATGTTATAGATGCACTTTACACTACATTAAATTCCATTGCGCCACTTAAAAAGAAAATTAGAAAACAAGACAAAATTGCCCCATGGTATACAGCACAGACACGCTCAATGAAGCAAGCTGCACGTAAACTTGAGAGAAAATGGTATGCCACCAAACTTGAAGTGTTCCATCTTGCATGGAAAGACAGCCTAAAAGACTATAAGAAAGCACTTAATAATGCAAAAACAGAATACTACTCCTCACTTATAAATGATAATAAAAACAATCCCAAATTCCTCTTTAACACAATATCACGCTTAACTAAAAGTAGGAATGAAGTGACACACTCAATTCCAATAACATTAGACAGTAATGATTTCATGATTTTTTTTAATGATAAAATTGAATGTATTAGAGGTAAAATAAATAACACCATTCAAACCTCAAATTCAGCTGGTTCCCCTATAATGGAAACAGCAACCCCTAGCCGACCTATAGCATACCTGGACTCGTTTACACCTGCCAGTATATCTGAAATTATCAAGCTGATCTCATCAAGTAAGGCCTCTACTTGTCTACTGGATCCAATTCCTACTGATCTCCTTAAGGCTACTCTCCCTAGCCTAGCTGAGCCGATACTTAATATTATAAATCACTCTCTTGCAGCAGGACATGTTCCCAAACTTTTCAAGACATCTGTCATTAAGCCTTTAATCAAAAAGCCCAACCTTGACCCTGATGTCCTGGCTAACTACCGACCTATATCCAACCTCCCATTTATATCAAAGATTCTTGAAAAAATAGTGTCTAAGCAAATTCGTACTTTCTTGGACGCAAATAACATTCAGGAAACCTATCAATCTGGCTTTAGAGCATACCATAGCACAGAATCAGCCCTAGTAAAGGTCTACAATGATCTCCTTATCTCATCTGATAATGGATGCATTTCATTATTAATCCTACTGGATCTAAGTGCTGCTTTCGACACTATTGATCACAGCATCCTACTACATAGACTTGAGCATATGATTGGCATCAAAGATTCTGCATTAGCCTGGCTCAGGTCATACCTTACTGGACGTTACCAGTTTGTACATGCACATAATGAAGCATCATGCCACACTGAAGTCAAGTATGGTGTGCCCCAAGGATCAGTACTGGGACCTCTGCTATTCTCCCTTTACATGCTACCTTTGGGATCTGTTATTAGAAAACATGGCATTACCTTCCACTCTTACGCAGATGATACCCAACTATACCTTTCAATGAAGCCTAATGATTGTACGCCAGTAACAAAACTTGTTGCCTGCCTCAGTGACATCAAAAACTGGATGACTAATAATTTCCTTTGCTTAAACTCTGATAAGACTGAAGTCATGTTGATTGGCCCTAAAAACCTGACCAACACTTTACCCCATCATCAGAGCTTACTTAGTGACCTTTCACTCACACCTAACACAAAGGTCAAGAACCTTGGGGTGTATATTGATCAAGACCTCTCTTTAAATAGTCATGTAAAGCATATCTCCAAAACCTCATTCTTTCATTTACGCAACATTGCTAAGGTCAGAAAATTCCTTTCTTTTGAGGATGCAGAAAAACTAATACATGCATTTGTTACCTCCAGACTTGACTATTGCAATGCACTGTTCTCTGGATGTGGTACTAGCTGCATCAAAAACCTTCAACTAATACAAAATGCTGCAGCACGAGCACTCACAAGGACAAAAAAATATGAACATATCACACCTGTCCTTGCTTCCTTACATTGGCTTCCTGTTAAAAGCCGAATTGATTTTAAAATACTTCTCCTAACATATAAAGCCCTTGATGGCCTTGCTCCAGCATATATTAAAGACTAACTTGTTCCCTACCACCCTTCTAGACCCCTAAGGTCACAGAATGCTGGTCTCCTAGTAATTCCTAGAATATCAAAATCAACAATGGGCGGAAGAGCTTTCTGCCATCGTGCGCCTGTCCTGTGGAACAAACTCCCTTCTAACATTCATCAAGCGGACACTCTCAACACCTTTAAGTCTAGACTCAAAACCTTTCTATTTACTGACCCCTTTAGTTAGGGATGGTGTATAGTAAGCCACATCTCCTCAGGGTTTTATTGGAAAGGACTGCCTCTACTGTAAGCTCCTGTCCAGGGCTTGGTGGCCACTGACCATTTCCTTTGGTGGTGTTGGCTTGTTATACATCATACCTTAGTTATGCTGCTATAGTTTAATGCCGCCACAATCCACCCATCTGTTAAGCCGTACAATTTTCACTCTGTCTTTCTCCTCCTCTCTTTTCCTCTCCACTTACTTCTCTCTCTTCACTTAGCCAACATCTGTATATGGTTTCACATGCAATATAACTCACATTCTCTGAAATCTGATGGAGACTGTTCTAACTCATCTCCTCTCTGATTTTCCATGCCTTTACCACCCTGCCGTGAGTCATCACTGCCTTCCACTGCCCGCGCCTGCACCTCCTGGGACCTTCTTCCAACGTGATCCGGCGGCACTCCTGAATGGTCCTCAACCCACTCCACTGTCCATGCCACTGCCTCCCTGCTGAGGGTCACCCCTGCCCTCCACTGCCTGATCCTGCATCTCTGGCTTCCTGGGCGGTCTGCCTTCAGCTCACAGATGACCCTGACATGATTGTTACAGCCTCTAGCTGGCCCCTGGCTTGACTGCGCCTAATGACATGGGACTATATCCTGGGATTCTAATGGGACTCCTATATTACTGTACTTTATTTACCAAAATTTTCTTGTAATATGTATCTAATGGAATAATAGTGGACTACTCACCATCTAAGAGACTGAAAACCTGCCCTAGGCAGTTGGGTTAGCCCCTTGAGCCGTCGGAACTGCCCAAGGTTTCTTCCTCTACCATAACAAGTAAAAACAAAAAACGCTGCGAGGGAGTTTTTCCTTGCCCCTGTTGCTCATTGGGCCTCTTGTGTTAAGCGCTTTGTGACATGCCTTTTGTAAAAATGCGCTATATAAATAAAATTGAATTGAATTGAATTGAATTGAAAAATAAAAACGCAAAAGACAGAGAGAGACATAGCCAAAGTGTATGTGCACATGTTTGTGTGTGTGTGTGTGTGTGTGTGTGGCGGCAAACACTGGAGAAGCCGAGCAGTTGGCACCAAGTGGAGGCGCTGTCCCACAGAGCTCCATGTTCTCCCACACCCTCCTACTCAAGCACAGGGCTTCTGGAGCACTGGCCATGCCAAATTTGAACAGAGGACCACTTCCACACTCACACGCGCTTACATAACCCACCAGGCATTCACAGCTCTCGGAAGAAACGCTTGCAGGAGCAGTGCTAATCTTGGAGCTCTCAGAGACAGACGCTCTGCGTCTCATTTGCACATTATAGCTACTATGCTGTAGCCACGCAAAATACCTTTGTCATTGCAGACTGCTCTCCGTGCCCTCACACCCAGCAGCATCACGAAGCCGCATTTCCAATAACTTCTACAAATTCTACATAGCCCCGACACTCACAGACCCAAGGAGGATCATTTACGCCAACATCGGAGGATCATTTAAGACAACAACTAGTCCTAAATGCTATAAAAGTCATTAATATTGAATACGAGCAAGAGAGAGGGTTCTTTATTGACTGCATCTGCATCAACTTTAATAAGAATCCTTTGCCCAGGCTGACCGCTGGAGGTTAAGTGAAAGGCGGACATTTCTCCCTCTCCCCCGGAAACAAGAGGTGCTTTGTCTCCCCATTGTGTAGCCCTCTAAATCCACAGGCACAATCACACAAGTGAGTCACTATGCCAGACATTGGGCTCTCAGATTCTTCATAGTCATAAGGGAAGACCCATGTGATTCATGCTCTACTGGAGGCCAGAATATTGATGCGGTGAACACACACACACACCAACGCACGCACACATCACTTCTCCTTCCTAGATTGTGCATTTGGTGAGGATGAGCGAAAGGCTTCTTAAGCCTCCTTAGACAGCCATACAGAAAACCCTGCCAGAAAGGGGGGGGGGGCGGTTTGGAGGCAAGGAGGGCCTGCTGTGAGAAATGCAGACACTGGTGCAGTGGTCCAATCAGTGACACGGGAGGAGCGTGGGCTGCTAGAAACTACCTCTAACCACATTTGCAAAGCCACATCTGAGAACTGTCTAAACGCTGTTGGGTGGGATGTGTTTGTGTAAACTGAGCAGTTTGACCATGCAGCATTAAGAAAATAGTTTGTGAGATGCAAAATCCACATGAAGGGGAGAGAGAGAGAGAGAGAGAGAGAGAGAAAGTAAGAGCAGCCTCGTTAAAATATCATGGGATAATGTGCAGCGCTCATAATGCATTTTGTTAGCGCCCACAGATCCACTTTCAGCTGAGTACACTTTGCACGTCTCCTTCCAGCCACTGTACGTGTGTGTGTGTGTGTGTGTTTGTGTGTGGTCAGTACTTACATCTCAAGGCTGGTTGTGTGTGTGTGTTTGTGTGTGGTCAGTACTTACATCTCAAGGCTGGTTGTGTGTGTGTGTGTGTGTGTGTGTGGTCAGTACTCACGGCTCAAGGCTGACTGGTGTGGCTTCACTCATGGCAGAGAGCACGGGAGGTGTGATGTCACAGCTGTCTGAAAGAGCGGGAGAGAGCAGACACTGTTTCTCATTCACGCTCAGGACATCCCAACAAGACATCCCAACAGGACATCCCAACAGGACATCCCAACAGGACATCCCAACAGGACATCCCAACAGGACATCACCACAGGCCGAGATGAATACCACAGCATTCTATTCCTTCACTGAACAAATGTTTATTTACTGAACAAACGACACATAAATGTCATCTAAAACTCCTTATTGCGTAGCAATAAACGTACAACTTTCTTGGCTACAAGTAACAGAAACTGATGTGGCTGAAGATTAAATCGTAGAGAAACAGTAGACGATCAGCAGTAGAAGTCAAAAGTCCAATATTTACTAATGATGACCATTCACTAGTTGACATTTAATTATCCGTCAAGTCATATTCAGATCTTATACATTTCCATCATAATTCATTCAGATTCATCAGAACTAACAGTAAGTGAAACTCATTAACTAACTATGAAGCGCCAGGGAGAGGAACAAGAGGGGTGTCTTACTGGAGCGGAGCAGGCTGCGGGTGGCAGATTTGGGGGTGACCACCGGGGGCAGAGTGTGACTCCCAGCAGCTGCTGATGCCGCAGTGTTGGACAGGAAGGTGGAGAAGTAGAGGCCAGAGCCCTCCCGCACAGGGCTGAGGATGGGTGGGGGCGTGTAGGGGGGCATGGCCTGGGTTCCACCCCCACCACCCCCACCTCCGTCGCCCAATCGCACGGGCGAGCGCAGGTGGCTCTGGTAGGGCGTGATGCTGGAGTAGACCGATGGCACGATGAACGTGCCCGGTTTAGGCGGCGGGATGAAGAGCGGCTCGGGCCGCGGCCGGCGCTTGGTCTTGCCGGACTTGCCGTCTGCGTCCTTCTCGTCCTCTGTACCACCATTCTGGAGAGAAGAGGTGGGAGATGGTTGGAAGAAACAGGTCATCAAAAAGAAAAGAAGAGATTAAGTGAGTGTTCTCACTTCTGACACACACACATACACAGCATGAATAGCTCAACATTTCCCAGTACTTAATATGTAGCATGCTTCAGTCCTCATGATAAAGCATGATGAGCATTGGGAACCAAATGAATCATTGCTTCCTAGTTCTGACATGTCTGATTTCCATTTCACAATAAAGCTGTCCACACTAATTGAAGTGTAATTGAAATCCATAAAATCAGAGCACAGGGCCTCTGCTGCCTTAAACATACATGTACCTGGCCTGAGTTGTCAGACAGAGAACTACGCAGAGAACGCCGACGCGTCACAATGACCGAGGGCTTGTGTTCCTGGTGTGAGGGGACGTGGCCAATCCAGCTGTGTCCAAAGAGTGCGGGATCTCTCTCTGGAGAGGAGCCCTGGCCCACAGGACGCACAGGGACCGACACAGGGATGACCAGAGGAAGGAGCGACTCGTCCCGGTGGCGCTTGGCGGCCACACCTTCCTTCTCTCGCTCCTTCGGGCACTGACCTGATGGAGGACTCCAGGGCCTGTGAGGTTCCTAGAGAGAGAGAAAGAAAGAGATTGAGAGAGAGAGAGAGAGAGAGAGAGAGAGAGAGAGAGAGAGAGAGAG
>JAGFZM010000011.1:544966-616436 GCA_017657215.1 Limnothrissa miodon
AGAGAGAGAGAGAGAGAGAGAGAGAGAGAGAGAGAGAGAGAGAGAGAAATTTGAGAGGTTAAAAATAGCATTAGCAAATAGAAAGTCAACAAGAGATTACACATTACTCAAGAACACATTTCTTGTTTTTAGGTTCAATGCCTAACTAACACTTGTCCAATCAACAGAAATGTTAACCCTCCAACATTCCAAGACGGAACTCAAATCAAACTTATTCTCTCACCCTCTGTCAACCCTGCCTCACACTGGTTGATTTCCCGTCCCATCTCCACCTGAGTGGATTGCAACCTACCTACCTATGGGAGATTCATGCCAGAACCTACTCTTCTTCCTAGAGGCCCTGTACAACCCTCTCTCATGGTGGCACTTGTGAAATTGAACTGGCCCTAGAAGAGAGTCTTGCTTTGCCCTCTGTAAAGTGCTACAAGAAAACTGGCATAGTTTAAATGTAATTTTAAATTAATTTGAAAATTAAATCTTTCAAATTCTATATTCTTATATCTCTATTCTATGATACCTAAATTCTTGCTTCATGCATACTATTGGGAAAATCAATGATCATAATGCTCTATAGTTTTAGCAACTAGCCTTCACCTCAGCCAGGCATCTCTATCTGCTTAGCCTCTTCAACACAAATAAGCACAAATACAGTACGGCCCATGTGATCAGCCACAAAGGTAGGGGAGGGTTGTTGAGAAAAACAGCAACAGTAATGTGTCAACACCACAGACAAAACACACACACAGACAGAAGACAAACTTGCATACTTGCACATCCACACAGGCATACACACACACACACACACACACACAACTGCAAACAAACTTGTGCCAATCAAATATTACAGTGACTTAAATAATCAAAAGACTCAAACAGACTGCATCAAATAAACAGGTTTGCCTAATTATGCACTAAAGACCCAGCATCAATAACAAAGGAAACCTTTTCTTGCTCTCAACCATCTTGCAAAATATTGCATAAACAAACCCCATAGAAAGAGCTATTTTTAGAACAAGAGGCACAACAGAACAAGTTTAGAACAACAGTAGAGCAACATAATAAACTTGTTTCACAAGGGTCCTCCCAGCTTTTGCCAGGGTCCTCCCAGCTCATGTTTATCTACACTGGGCTGACAAGCAAGCAGACAGGAGCCTTTGTTGACAGTGGCTCGTATGACCACCACGGCCTGTTGTGCAACGTCACCTCCCAGCAAGCCTCGGTGAACACAATTGAAACCTGAACAACCAGAGGTGACACCTTTAAAACCCTCTCTGCATGGTCCTCTCCACTGGCCATTAAAAGCTGGAAGATGAGACCCAGTAGAATTCAAAGAAAAAATGGTTTAGCAAATGCGTTTTAACAACAAAAGACTAACTATAGAGCAGGATGCCAATAGGTATACAAGAACCAAATCATTACTTAAACTAAAATGAACTTAAACTTAAATGAGCCATAGGCTTATAGCAAGAGCACACAAGAGAGAAAAAATGCATTATTACAGTGATTTTATATCTTGAATAAAAGGGCAGAACAAAGCCAGAAAATCCATTTGGATGCAGAACAGACAAACTGTCTGTCTTAGTCTTTGTTGACACAGAAGCACTAACAATAACGCTTATTGCAATGAATGTACAGTAGTATGCACATTTGTGTTTCATGAAAATGATTGAGGAGTGTACAACATGACAGACCTCTCTCCTTAATTACAGACTAACAAAATCAAATCAACTCCAAAGCCAAATCAACCAAATCTTTCATATTTGATTCAAAATTAATAAATTCAAAGCGCAAAGCAATACTTCATAACCACTTCATAAATGAAATGCATATTAATGAACAGGTGCTAGAGACTCTCTTTATTGGAACAAACAAGAAAAAAAAAAAAGAATCACTCTTACCTTCACAACATGTGATGGCAGCGATTCCATCTCAGAGGCTTTCTGTGCCAACGTCTCCAGATTTGCCTCCTGGGAGACCCTCCTCTTCCTCCGCGTGCTCTGGATCACTCCCGTCGGCGCCCCCTTCACCTCCTCACTGACTAGCACCCTTGGGAGTGCCTCAGAGGCTCCTTTCGGAGGATCCTGGAAACCCTTGGGGCCCTGGCCCTGTTCTACGGACACAAGGAAAGGGTTGTCTTCTCCATCCTCTCTGGAAAGAGGCTGTGGCCTGTGGGAAGGCTGCTGTGGAGGGTCCTCGTGCTGCACAGTTCTGGGAGGGGACTGGTGGGGCTCAGGGGGCAAATGCAAATGCGAGCCCTGGCCGTGTGGCAGGTCTATGTGGGACTGAGTCAAGGTGTGAGATTGACTAGTGCTGGGATGAACCTCCAGGATGTGTTGACTGTGATGCTGGATTTGTGGTTCACTTTTCGGCTGGGAAATTGGTTGAGGCTGTTTACTGTGTTGTGGTTGTTGTTGTGTCACTTGCTTTTGTGGCTGCAATGTTTGATGCGAATGAATATGTTGCATGGGCTGTTGCTGTTGTACCTGAGAGGTGTGCTCTAAATGTGGCTGTAATTCTTGAATTTGCTCAGGGTGATGTATGTGTTTCTGGATTTGTTGCGTCTGTTGGTGTATGTGTTGTGTCTGCTGTTGTGTCTGGGGCTGAAGTTGGTGGGGCTGCTGTTGCAATGGCTGCTGATGGATTAGTTGTTGCTGTTGATACTGATGTTGCATTTGTTGCTGTTGCTGCAATATCAGTTGCTGCTTTTGTTGCTGTTGTTGTTGATGCTGCTGTTGCTGCTGCTGTTGCCGCTGCACATGCTGTTGATCCTGCTTTTGCATTGACTGGATTTGATGCTGTGAGTTAGTCTGCATGCTGTAGCTCAAATTTGGCAATGTCCGGCCACTTTGCTGCTGGAACACCTGATAATAGCCAGCAGGCAGGTGCTGTTTAGGCTGACCAAAGGCCACCTGGAAGGGCTGGAGCACAGATGTGCCTGCGGGGTTGGATCCAGAAAGCTGAGTGCTCAGTCCATCAGCCTTACGGCTTGGCTGGAAGGGCTGTTGTGGCTGCTGCTGCTGCTCCCAATCCATAGAATGTGCCTTAGTGGAATCTCCATAAACATCTACAGAGGAGCTAGGAACTTGTTGTTGTTGGTGCTGCTGTGGTTGCGGTTGCTGTTGTTTTTCACCAGTCCTAGCAGAGGCTGGCTGCTGCTGTTGTTGTTGCTGCTGCTGCAGCTGCTGCTGCTGTGCAGAAATGTCCTCAGAGGGAATCTGCTTGGGAAAAGTGTTCTGGGAGGTCAGGTTTGGAGCAAAGCTCTGCGTCCAGGTCGTCATGGTGACGCCCTGTGACCAGCTACCCCCTGTGGGCCTCTGTTGAGGCTGCTGGGAAGGGTTCTGGAGGGCCCACTTCATGGGCATCATCTGCTGGTAATGCCCATGGCTCTGCTCTCCTTTGTCAGGGCTGAAGATCACGGAATTCAGGAACATGCGCTGGCCTTCGGCTGCTGAGGTTGCCACTCCTGAGGTGGCACCATGCCCCTGTTCTGATGCTAGAGCCCCCAGGCCATAGTAGGGCCCTTCAGATGCATTCTGGGAGGCCTCCTTCATGTTTAAACTCGGGTCGTTAAAGAAAGAAATGCGTTTGCCTGTTCTTTTGTTGTTGGGCTTCTGAGATAAGGGTAAATTCATGGCTTTCATGAGGGGCAAACTGGTTGCCTGTTAGGGGAAGGAGGTGTGGGGGTAGAAGGGGTTCATGACTCAGCCCCTTGCCACACCACACAAATCACTTCTCAATAGCAAGAAAGTTTTCTTAATTCACAGTATCCAAGTGGAGCACAGATATCTACTGAATGTTCACACAGGACAGTAAATTTAGGTGGTCCAAGTGCTCGAAAAAGGTATCAGTTCTTCAGGTTAAACAATTAAATAAATAAAACCTAATATAAATAAATAAATAAATACTGTAAACCGTGTACTTAATTAACAGGGCATAAGGGGCATCTAGTCGTTGTTGTCCACCTCTTCAAATCCCTCCCCGCTGCTACCTCTCCACATTGGCTTGAGACATCGAGAGAAGGACTGGCCTCCTTTATTCATGGGTACTACAATGAAAAGAAAACAGAGGCGGGTATTATTCAGGGGAATGATGACCCAGGGGAGTTCCTATTGTGCAAGCCTGGTGAGGGGGGCAAGCCTTCACCCAGGGTCATGAATGGAGGTGGTCTGAGTGGGAATTCCACAACTGGGGTGCCCTCAATGACAGTCTGATCAGTGACGTGCATCACTTTCTTTACTAATAAGCAAGCAGTAAATTATTATTCTTGTATGCAAAATAAGCACATACACAGTGTTACTATGAAACATTGTTAACAACGTTAACCTGGCCCTAACAAAAAATTCAAGGGGTTTTCAAAACCCATTGTGCATGTGTGACAACGTCATATAGAACATCTTAATCTGGGTGATCTTAAGTATGACATTCTTGGAGGTGGAAGTAATTCTAATCCTAGTAATGTTACATAGGATATCAGAACCTATAGGAATGAAACTGTCATACGATCAAATGTCATCTTCCTAGAAAGTTGACCTACTACATAAATCAACAAACAACATGAAAAAGAACCACAGTGCTTACCCTATTTATTCAATATTGGGCCAAAATTATTCAAACTAAGTTGGCCCTTTTTCAAGATCTCCCGCACCCACTTCATAAACAATGACAATGAACTTTTATTGAGTCCTGAAAAGCTGTACAGGTGGAGGATTTCTCAAACACTGTTCTTCTGCGGCAGGATGTATACTTTCTCTTCTTGTCAATCCGCTGTCACACTCCTGTCTTTTTATCAGTGCAGTTCACAGGTTATCCCAAGTGCAGTTGCAGCCTCTCGATCACCCTTTTTAACTTGTAGACTGCGCACGGTCCTCAAAATAGCACGGCAGCAGCTGCCCTGATCGTGTTCAGAGGGGACTGTATAATGGACTACACACCAACACGATTTAAGACGAGGCTATGCTACATGTACACCTATTCAAACAGACATATGACTTAATAACGGTCGCAACTATCATTATCTGGCTGTTTAACAGAAAAATTAAGAAAAGGCTGTATACAGAAGTATCTCTTGCACATGTCTGTCGACTAAAGGACACTAGCTATAGGCACACGTAGCTTCTGCAAAGGATGACCATGGTATTGGGACAAAACTACACGCACAATGCCCTAGTTACACAAGGCCCAGTTTTAGCTCAACCAACGAGGTAACGCATTTAATAGGCTTGCAACGTCAAGCACAATTACCTAATCCCTGACATTTCTGTCTGTAAACTGTAAACTTCATCGTGATGCATGGCAGGGTGGATAAAGGAGTGCAGAGTGGCTGCATTTGACACTGGGGTATCCCCTCCATTCCTCCACCCCTCTCCATACATCGAGAAAAAACCACTGCGTAGCCTACTACACGCGAGCCCTTCCTGACTGACCCAGCCACCCCCCAGCCAGCTCAGCGCTATTTACGAGAAGTCCTTTGTTGCAGAAAAAGGATTATCGAGTCCCTAATGCCATGCCACACTGCAACAAAATGAGGCAACAATGCACCCTACACGAGCAACCAAAGGTTAGGGGTAAAAAGGAAAGTGTTAGGGATACAAAACACGGTGGAGCTTAGCGCATGCTCTTAAATATGTGAGCTATAACAGTTGACAACATGATCCGTGTCGTTCGTATTCTTTTGTTGCTTTTGCCCCTAGTAAAACGTTAAAGCATTATAACGATCAGATGCTCCCATTCTAAAAAAACACACACACTAGCCTTAAGCGTCCACGCATTATATATATAAAAAGATACAAATGTAACACTACTGAACTTGAGACCACACAGTTCAGCAGAACACTGCTTGTAAACAACACATCGACCCCATTTAAGGTTACAATATGAGGCATAGTTATAAGTTAAGAACACCTACCTCAGTCGTTGTTTTTTTTTTTCTCTCTGAATCCTGAGTTCACGCACTTAGTATCCAACACAGTAAGGTGATGACTGCATGCAACTCCTGTGTTGAGTCATGCAACGCTGATCTCACACTCAGATTAGACTACTCAAGTGAAAAGGAACGTTAGTCCAGGCGTTCGGAGGACTGCTATCTAGCCTACATAGCCCGTCCGATATGCAAAGAATAATATAATCATGCAAAATGTACAGTTTAGGAATTACGTGCACATACGCTATGTCTTTCACAAAAACAAGGTAACGTGATTGCCTAGACGTTGCGCTATGATTCTCGCAGTCAAATCCCTTGAACAACAAATTCGCTCAACATAAGTCATGTGACCACCATTAGAGCATTCGCCACACCTACTTCCACTACCATATAAAGCTTTCCTCTTCTAAACAGGGCGTTTCGAGCTCCAGATGAGGCGCCTCTTGTGAGGCCTGTATGCGGGAAATTTCGTCATGACAAGAGTCACCACGGATGGATTTTCAGATTACTGATCACATTTCCTAGAGGTGGTCCTCGCCGAGAATAGAGTGTTTGTAAAGATGCCTGTGCACACCGCGAACAAGTTCACATCTTTTCTGAGCTAGACCTATGCAATTTAAATTTAGTTCTATCTAGCCTAAATGTGTGAGCCTGAAGAATATGCCTAGTTTCCAGGCATTGCCATAACATAATATGTATGTATACAAAGACCTAGTGTGATTTCAGGTTTTTTTTAATTTGCTTAGACAAAATAGAGCATGCTGTTGCCGACGCATTGACAATTTATTTTATCTATTTATCCAATTTCTTCAAATAAGTAAAATGAATATTTCAACATCTGAGCAGTAACAACCATAATCAAGGTTAGTCAATGAGCTCGTAAAACTTTAGCCACTACATAATGACGCCCCAGTGAGGCGAACTACCACTACTGCAGGTATGACCAAGCATCATGTGCTCCAGATCTTCGGGTACTTTTCATCCCAGCAGAACAAACTGAGCATGCGCGTCGGTTGTAGCCTTTAAGTAACGCGCAAAGCCAACAAGAATCCACTAGGGCGTTCAACTGTTGTAGCGTATTGCTCCTATAATCATCATAATACAATTGCATTGGTGCTACTCGTGCCCTTACTAGGCTATATAACATTAAGGCCATGAGCATGAGCAACATAAATCAAAGCTATGTCAGCATAATGTTTACATACATGAAAACTATTCAGGGCACTGATTCTTTTAAATAACATAGATTAGCCAAAATAGTTCTGATAATATATGCACAGAACTGTTATGCCACTGGAGGAGCTTGATGGCAAAGTAACTTTAAGATTTTTTAAGACTTAGGCCTAATGTTGTAGGGCAGCCTCGTGGTCAGGAGAAATCTGAGCCTAGGCAGTAAAAAATAGGGGGTGAAAAGTATATGCAGATTTATTTACAGCAAAACCCCAAACCAAGTGCAAAAACTATAAACTACATAAGAAAATCAATTCCAAAAAGACAATTAAAAATAAAGAACAGATTGTTGTCAACTTCAAGAGAGGCCACACCCAACACCTGCCATTGACTATTGATGGTGCTGCTGTGGAAAGAGTGAGCAGCACCAAATTCCTGGGGGAAGACCTCACCTGTATGACCTACACTGCATCACTGGCAAAGAAAGCCCAGCAGCGTCTGTACTTCCTGAATAAACTCAAGCGAGCAAGTGCCCCACCACCCATCATGACCACGTTCTACAGAGAAACCATTGAAAACATCCTCTCTAGCTGCATCACTGGGGCAGGAGCTGCACTGACTACAACAGGAAAGCCCTGCAACGCATAGTGAACACAGCTGACAAGATAATTGGTGCCATCCGCCTCACCCAGAAAGCAACCACAATTGTAAGCAAGCTCCTGCCCTCTGGAAGAAGATACAGAAGCCTTCACTCCCATACCCCCAGGTTCACGAAGAGCTTTATCCACCAAGCTGCCCCCATTCCAGCCCCCGAGTAAACTAACTGGACTCTGAATCCTCTGACTCACAGAATAGACTACCTCTGATCTATGCAATTTGCACAACCTGATGCTACCTTATTTATCAATGCTGTTACTCTTGATTTTGCACTGGAAAAACACTGCTGCTTTGCACTGCAAAACCATTACCATTGAGAACATCTTCAAACCTTTTTACTAGTTATTTAAATCTAAGCAAAGCATATGCCTTACTCCATTTATTTTTCAGTTTTACTGACAGTCTTATGGCTGTGTCTAATGTCCCAGACCCGGAGACTCCTCACAAACAGCACACACTGCTTCTAGGGGTTAGGACATGTTTTTTGCTGTACCTGTACACTTGTTTTGTCTACTTGTCTGTCTCTAGTGGTAAGAATAGTGATTAGAGAATATTTTCTGTCAAAACATTTATGTTGTTTCTACGGGCTTTTAAAGTTTATTCTGCCCTGTATTGTCTAATATACGCAAGGAGCAATGAGAAACGTAATTTCAATTCTTTTGTATGTAAAGTACATGTGAAGAAATTGACAACAAAACTGACTTTGACTTTGTGCTTGAATAAACACTAAAAAGGAGAAGAACCCAACAGCTCAAACCAGCTCAGGTAACTGCACTTCTGTGCTTAAAAAAATTAGGCTATTTAAAACGCTCAGGTGCTCAACTAATTAGCTAATCACAGGACTTCATCAATCAGGCTCACAGCCAATCAAGGTACCAAATTACTCCTGTTTGTAGAACAGTTTACTTACACATAAAAATGCAACAAAATAGAACTCAACCTATGTGCACCTAGGATACATTCTAAGAAAAAGGCACATTATCACTCTTGGACAGCAAATATAGTGCGATGGGATTCGCACTGTCACACTTAATAATCGCAATTAGTCCTCCAGGTAACTTTCCTTTGTATTATTTGAAAATTATGTTGTTGAAGCCCTCACTGGTCATCACAATTACATTCAATGCCTAATGGCATGATGAGGTTATTGGTTTTACATTGACATAAGTTTGTGGCGAGGAGAAGATACACCGTCTTGTTCAAAACCAGAGAATGACACCCAAAGCTTGATAAATAACGTTAGCCCGCAATGGATTATTTCCTATCCTTGACTGAGAGATCTTGAAGATAGGCTACTAAACTTGTAGCAAATGTTGGAGTAGGCATCACTTGCCCCATGGAGTGTTAGGCTACAAAGTTGTCCATGAGTTGCTAGCCCTCACTTGATTATAGGCAAGGCAGGTTTATTTAGTTTTCTTACACAGAGGAGGCAGTTCAATGTGCTTTACAAAGATAAAGGCAAAGAGCAGTGGATATATTAAAAATGACAAATAATGAGTGAAGAAGAAAAAAAGACAAAATATGTATAAATAAAACATCGATGACAAAACTAGTAAAAATAAAGCAAGAAATTATATGAATTAAATTAAAAGTTAATTAGAAATATAAGTATAGCAATAAATGAATAAAATAAATAAAATATTGATATTTATATATTTTTTAATGATATTGATTTAAAAAAATAAAGGCAAGGCAAATTGATCTATGTAGGGCATTACCAGTGTTGGGAAAGTTACTTTGGAAATGTAATGTGTTACAGTTACAAGTTACTCTATCTAAAATGTAATAGTAGTGTAACTATTTCAATTACTTTAACAAAGTAATGTAACTAATTACATTTGATTACTTTTTAATTACTTTCCCACATTTTGAATGAATTTTGTCAGCTTTTAATCATTTCAGTTTTTAAAACCGTGGATTACCCTTTAAGTATTAATCAACACTGACTGCTGTAAAGATCCCTACAAACTCCTTAGGCTTCAGTGCATTAACTAGAAGTTTTCTATTTTGTGTGAATGCTAGCGCATTTTTACTTTCTGCAATGGGCTAAACCAGGGGTTGCCAACCTGCAGTCCTGGACAGCAAGCAGAAATTTGTTAATTTCGCTGTCAAAATGGCAGGGAATAAATGCGAAGCAACACAGGACACAGGACGTTTGAAATTGGGGAGTTTGAGGTGCCATGGCTCAGCGGGCTAAGGCGTTGTGCCATGACTCCGGCAACCCAGATTCGAATCCGACCTGTGGTCCTTTGCCGATCCTGCCCCATCTCTCTCTCCCGTTCATTTCCTGGCTGTCTCTTCACTATCACTATCCAAATAAAAGGCAAAAGCCCCCCAAAAATATATAAAGAAATGGGGGAGTTTATAGTTTTTTGTTGAACGTAAAGGCAAATCATTCAGCCTTACATGGTGGGTGGGTGTGGGTGAGAGAAAGGGGGGTGATATTAATGTGTGCCCATGTATGATGTGGCCCTTGCGGTAACACAGTAAAAATGTGGCTCTTGGGTCTCTGACTGGTTGACCACCCCTGGGCAAGGCCAACACTGAGCTTCTATCTGACATTGCAGTCATCATCACAAGTGCAGACATGCAGTTCAAACATGACAACAAATGTTTCACTGTGGAAGATAATGTAACTTGAAATGTAATCCTGAACATTTCCTTAATGTAACTGTAATTCAATTACACAGTTTTTCAA
Source organism: Limnothrissa miodon (assembly GCA_017657215.1). Lineage (NCBI taxonomy): Eukaryota > Metazoa > Chordata > Actinopteri > Clupeiformes > Clupeidae > Limnothrissa > Limnothrissa miodon. The sequence goes on from JAGFZM010000011.1 coordinate 555,412, forward strand.
TGTAACTGTAACTTATTACTGTTACTTTTATTTTGTAATTAAATTACGTAATTTTGTTACATGTAACTAGTTACTCCCCAACACTGGGCATTACATATACAGAAGAGGAAGTTCAATGTACTTTGATAGAGGCAAACAGCTGTGAATAGATTAAAAAATGACAATGATTGAAGAAGAAACAAAAAGGACAGAATATGTATAAGAGGTTGAAAATAAAAACATGAGACTCTTGTCGGGCGATTAAAACATTTCACCATTAATCTAATCTCAAAGTTGGGTGGGTTGCAGGGTCTATACACAAGCTACTATGATGACTCTCACCTTGATATTTTATTGATATATGCTCAACCGAATTGCACTGTTCCCAGGTTTGCTTCATCGGTTTTTACGTCAACCAGCAATAGCATAACAGACATTATCTACTTGCAGAATTACAGTATCCATAGGTTTCCATTACACCATTGTACGCAAAACTCTGCCAAACCCTAAAATTGTGTCTGGTGAATTTTCAACTTTGACATAAACCATTTCAATTGTATAGTGCTCTAGGTTTACACCTATACAAAATAAATCTCACAAATCTCATGTGCTGGTTTTGAGGTATTGAATATTATCTGGAGAAAGACATTCAGTTGTGACTGTCAAAAACCTTCCTTGAAAGTATACTTTTGACTGCAAATGAACGCAATTACATGAATGAGCCAAATCTGATGCATGAAAAATACAGCAAATAAATGTAATGCGTGTTGCTTCTGAGGCTGAGGTCAAATGGCTACAGGGTTGCACTATTAACATTGCAAACTTACACTGTGTGCGTGATAGTCTGGCTTGATCTAATGTAATTAGCCTTTGGCTTTAGACTGGCCTGAGACTTTTAGTTATTATTTTGCAGTGCTTTGTTTTATTTGCATATTTCACATAATGAAAAATTGGTTTTAAACTCCAATTATCCATTTCTCTGACATCTCAGTAAATTGAAAACTGTTGCTGCATTTATATTTTGTATTGAGTAGGCTGTAGATGTTCTGTTCAAGAGTTAAACAATGACTCTTTTTGAGCTGGGAGTAGGACTAAACCATGAGCGCCGGGGGTTTGGCCTATCGTGCACACTTTCAGTCCAGCTTATGCCTTTGCTTGTCAAGAGGTCCTGCACAACCTTTCTCACATCACTGTGAATCCACAGACGTCTGCATCTTTGCAGAAATAGTTGGCAAATCATCAGCTTTTTAAGAATTATGGAACATGTGAAGTGTGTAAAGGCATTATTGTGTAGACTTTGTGAGGGTGAGGGTTATACACTCCAAACCATCATACATATAACCAAAATATTATTTGTCGGACATTCATTGCATCACTGTGTCTTGGCCATCTACAATCCTGAAATTATTGTGCTGAAAAAACGATGGAAATAAAAAAAAACCCATGTAACAACCTCGTGCAGCCTAGGCTATAACATTTCGTCAAGTGCAATAGGCCTACCCTAAGTCTGGTTACAGGTGGGTGCTTCCAGTTGGTCGGGTAGGCATGATGTAAGCTCTACTGTACATTTTCAGCTCTCTTGTTGTAGCCTAAACTGATTTATTCCACTCAGTTACATTTACGAATGGTAAGTGGCCCCACCTGAACGAAGACACCCACCCCTCACCATGAATGGTTGCGTCCAACCACGATGCGAAAATTGGAATATTGATCATTTTTTCTCAGTTTTGATTTCTAAACGTGATATTCCAAACTGAGAACTGCCAGTAAGCTACTATAATCCAGATAAACAGTATCACTACTGTATTTCAGTATACAGTATATTACTTTAGGTTGACAGCTACTGTAATCCAAATATACAGTATCACTACTGTATTTCTGTATACAGTATAGGTCTTCAGCTACAGGTCTAGGCCTGCAGTACTGTGCAGTTCTCATTCTTATCAAATCACACACACACACACACACACACACACATACACAGACACACACATCATTTAAACATATTCAAGCAACATTTAAAGCGGCACCAAGGAGTTTTGAAAAACGCACCCTCCATAGATTGGAACGGACGCATCCCCATAAGGCAAGTCAACTGTAGTTTCACTTGAACTACAGATTGCTACCCGATTGGACAAACTTGTTTAGTGCCGTTGAAGCCAATAGAGGGCCGCAGAGCAAACGCAGCAAGTATTGCTCACCTTGTTACGAGTTGATGGACCACTGAAACGATTTGGAAAATATTATTTTAAGGGTTTAATAAGTCTTTAGTGCCGCTTTAAACACAAGAGCAAAGGTACTACAGGAAAAACATGTAAATCGGTATCTTACCTGTGTATGTTTTTATTTGTTATTTTTTCTTTTTCATTTTTTTTTTCATTTTTTTAAACACTTATGAAAGGGACATATTTCAAGGACAGTATAAACAATGTGGTACAATGTAAACTATATAAACAATATAAGGTAAAAACATTTTGGCCCAGTTTGGCTTTTTGCATTTCAAAACAATCATTTCAATTATAAAAAAAAGGTCAAGATTTTGGCACAAACACACACACACACACAAACAAAGAAGATCAGAAATAAACTTACAAGCATCAACAATACAGACAAGGCAGGCAGCGTGGAGAATCCATGGAAACTAAGACAAGAGAACACAAACAAGGTTTTCTTCCTCAGAATCTCAAAGGTGCAATATTTTGAGATATACTTACATGTACATGTTATTGTGTACATACATGTCTCTGATTTCTTACCTAGTCGCTGTTCATCCACTCAAACTCAGTAAGCTCTGAGATGAACGACACCACTCTGCTGCTGCTGATGGTTTCTGCCTTTCACTGTCTGTCCAGTCTTGCGGCTTAGTCCTGTTTGTGATGTGCATTTGGTTCCCTCCTCTGGGTTTATTCTTAAGAAGAAAAATATAAGCAAAGCAGTCAAAGAACATAACAACGTTAAATGTGAAAATAAACATAATAGAGGACACACACAAAGGCAAATTTTGTATTTTTTGAACTCAAATGTGACTGTGTGAACCCCACCGCACTATTTATTTATTTATATTTTTGTCTTTAAATATGCTTTGCTTTGTGTTTTTGTTTATTTTCAGACTGTTACTTAAGTGCATGTGAGTTCAGTTTTGTTTTGTTTCTGTTGTAGGCCTACTTTTCTGTTTGTTTTGAACTGCGCAGGTTCCCCCAGAAGGGGAGGAGTTAAGTGGCAAATATCTGCCTTAATTGATTGGCTGGCTGTTAGTAGCCTGATTTGAGCCTGATGGGCATAGCCATTTGATTGGCTAATTGGCTCAGCACCTGAGCTATTTAAACCCTCTTGGAGGGAAAGTCCGGAGGCTCTTTGTTGGAAGGAAACTCTTTGTTTGTTGCACCAGAGTGCAGTAACCCAAGCTGGTGTGAGTTTTATGAGTTTATTTAAGTTGTGTTTGTCAACTCACAGTTTTCCTCATTTGTTTTAATTTACTTTTTGTGCGTATTGTCCTTTTGAATTTCATTTTCTTACATTTTTGTATATACTTTTTTCACTTGGTTTTGTTTTTTTTTTTGGTTGAAATAAATTTACTTTCTTTCTAATCTTTCACCCTACTTTTTGGCACTGTCTTGGCTTAACTCTCCAGACCACGAGGCTACCCTACAACATTTGGTGGCAGCGGTGTGATGCCAGTGTCTGTGGAGTAGTTGGCCAGCAGTGTGTTGTGTGTTTTTTTTTTTTCCCTACTTTTTCCTTACCATGGACGAGGAGCTGCAGATGGCAGCAGACCATTTGCTTAGATGGCTGGACCTTGTGTTTAGCCACATGAAGAATCTTGGAAAAACTGCCATTATTTTCCACAAACCTATTAAAATATAAATAGTTAGTACCTTTCATACAGTTGAGACTTGGTGGAAATGGTATAAAAAATCAATGTGAGATCCAATATAATAAAACGTAATAAAATACAACTACAGTATTATAGTAAAAAAAATCTTAGAACTCACTTGGAACAGACAAAACCCACCGTTCAATGAACTCTAACAGGTTGCAGCTTCACTTTCAGTCGAGGGTAGGACATTATGAAAATCATTCTGCTCACCCTGTCATTATACAAAAAAGTCTTTGGTCAGTAGATGAGTAAGTTATGAAAACAAAACACATTACTTCGTTGTTTTAGACAAGTAAGCCATTGCTATGCAATGTCCAAGCCATTGACTGTATACAGTATACAATGGTCCAAGCAGAGGGGAATGGTTGCTAACGTCAAAACTGCAGGCTAAGCATTACCGGTCAGGCAGAAAATAATTGGGCAGATGAATATAAAAATAATTAAAATCATCAAACCAAAATGATACAAGTAAACACCGATAGTTCAAAACTACATGTTTGTAATATTGTGTGAACTAAATACCAGAACGAGTATTAAAGAGCCCATAGAACACACTTTTTGACCATCATAAAATGTTCTTTGAGCCTCAATAATTGCGTTTGCAAATATGTGCCACTAAAAAAGACCCAGGAGCATTTCTAGGCTGTCTATTCCATGCTCAGAAATGTATGCTCATTAAAAATGTTCGTATTTCCCCCCCTGGTGCTGATTGGCTAGTTCATTGTGAGGCCTATTAGCTGGTTTTTCTTTCTCAGCAGTAAATCGGTGAAAATCTGAGCTAAATAAACACGCAATGGACCTGAAAATCTGTTAGGCTACGTCTTTCCATTATCGGGGCTGGCCCAGGGCCAGGGCTTTTTCAGTTAGCCTGCATCCTTCTCTTTTGCCTGCGGCCAACATTATTTGGTACCACTTGGCACGTTTTGTCTGTCTCTCTTCATTTTCTCGGAGAAAACAAATAAAGTTGTATATAAACACAAACAAAGTTTTCCACGTCCAGCTTTCTACATTATGATATTATAGGATTGTCAGCCTTTATGACAACACTATGCAGAACCATTTACCATTTAATATTAGGCATAGGCTACGTTTTAGTTTCAGCACTAATGTCTGAGGTTATGATATGCTATGATACGACGGCAATATGCATCTTTACTGGGAAATTAACGTAGGCTATTACGTTTGTATAGTAAACATTCCAAGTTCCCCGGTGTTAAAACTTGGTAATAGAAATACAACACTGGGGCTAAGCACAGGTGTTTAAGACCGGGGTGAAGCCTGGGGGCGGCCCGCGGCCGTAGTGGAAATGCGACATTTGTATCTGTTGTTATGGTTAGCTTGCTTGCCTACCAACACTTTAGTGACCAAGTGTGCAGCAACTTTTATTTTTGCTTCGCAATAACCTGGATATCCAGGTAGCATCAAGTAGGCAAACTGTTAAGGCCATAGAAATACCAGTATATACAAGTCTATAATTATATGGTTATAGTGACCAAAAACACTGAATTCTAGCGTGGTTACCGGCAGAATCAGTTGTGCTTGCAGAATAGTTGGAATAGATCCTGGTTTCACGAGTAGTGCTTGTGAAAAGCCGGATCTATACAGCCCAAGGTTGATGAAGCAATCTGGGGTGAAATGACCAGAGCAAACTGCCAATCTCGGATTGAAGTTTAGTGGAACGTGGTTGTAGATAAACATGAACTACTCCCGTTGAATGCGAGGTTCTTGAGGAAGGTAGTGTAAATTCCGGACAACCCCAGTACATCCTGGAACGTTACACGCGCGTCCTGACATTTTTTTCGTATGTTCTCAAGTTAAACAGAAATTCAACATGCACTTATTTTTTCTTAGAGCCATTAGCCGTTCTTTATGTTAGCTAGCTATTACATAGACTACAGTTCGTTTATAGCCTACAGCCGAAGCAACAGGGGGCTGCACAAGAGACTGTTTCAAACAATTTTAGTTATAATTCATAAAACTATAAAACTATAATTCATGTCACAATTGGTCACAATATCTTTTAATTTTGTAGGAGCTGGTACCACATATATTAAATATTATAGAATGGTGATTCTGGGGTTGTTGTGTGTTCTCCTGCTGACCGTCATCGTCATTATATGGTTGGTTAATAAACATTCTGTTAAGACAAAGGAGCAACAAAATATATCTGACCAATTGCAATTAGCCAACAACAACTTGACTGATGTAATAAATCAGCTCCAGACAAGAGAGACCCAACTCCAAAGAGAGAAAGAAGAGGAGAAAGATGCTTTGATAGAAAAAGAGAAGATATTGACTGCTGAGAAAGACCAATTGCAAAATGAAAAAAAAAAAAACAATCGGACCAACAAAATTAGCAGTTGCGAAAAACCAGCCAATAGGCCTCACAATGAGCATGCATTTCTGAGCATGGAATAGACAGCCTAGAAATGCTCCTGGGTCTTTTTCAGCCGCACAAATTTGCATACACAACTGTTGCGGCTCAAAGAACTTATTATGATGGTCAAAAATGTGTTCTATGGGCTCTTTAAGAGACAGTAATGGAATGGAACAACCCAAATGCTGCAATCGCTTGTGACCTTGATAATAACCGACCGGTTTTGTGCATACTTGCTGCAGCAGCATAACTGCAAAGGCCTCGCAGTCCAAATATGATTGTACTCTCATATTTTAATTGGACAATATTTAGAACAGACAAAGTCAGATGAGGATTATAAAAAACAGGAACAGAGTTGATGATTTTGTCTGATAATTTCCTGTGGTTTTGTTAAATGTAGTGTAGAAATAATGAACAAAGTAATATAGAATGTCTCGAACGTTGGCATGTTCAAATTCGGCCATGACCGACATCAAACGCAATATACTATTTCACCATATAGTGGTGCTTGACCTTAATACAGCCCTCAAAGGTACGCAACAATAACAAGACTTAAGTCAGGAGGAGAATACGCGACGAGAACCTTTTCATGAGAAACACCCCTATTTCAAGGTTGCTCCGCCTAGATCGCACAACTGCCGCGGCGCATAAGTGACTGATTTGAGCCTATGGCAGCATGCGTGCAGGCTGAAAAGTGTGCAGCTACGCTCTTTTTTTTTTTTTTTTAATTAAGCCACCCAGTGAATTCCGCACATTGTGATTAGCACTTTTTTAAAACCAGTGTTTTAAAGATAGAAACAACAAATGCCCATTGCTAGCCATTTTGAAGGCAGGCAGAGGAGATTCTACATTTCCCAAATAGCAGAGACAGGAGCAATTGTCAAAATTTTGGTGTCAACCATTTTATTGCATTTTAGACAATCTGTGAAAGGGGCTCAATGTGTTAAAAACCAAACCATACCTTTAAGACTCAGGGGTGTAGAAAGGTCACACCCTCAAGTTCTTTCTAGAAGAGTAAGTTTAATTCTGTGAAATACTGATACAGAGTTACAGAGGTTGGACCACAGTTTTGTTTTCCCGCTCAGTTCAAATTTCTACAAACTTACTAAGGGGTTTAGGGGTAACTAAGATATGAAGGTACCATCCTTATAACATCTCCAAATCAATAAATCTAGGCCATAACCCCATTTCTCAGCTTCACTTAAAACTTAAAGTCAGCCAAGACCCTGGGCTTTCATGTCTGATTGCTTGATTTGAAGTTACTTCTTCTGGCATACAATGACACAGGCATAACCATAGAAAACAGAACACCCGGTGGGGAGTGTATACCTCTGGTGGTAAGGTGTGCATTAAAAGACGTTATAGCCTATACTTAACATCTCTCTAGGCTCTACAATAATTTCCAATGTGTTAGTAGACTAAGTAGCCTATGCCTATCTTATGTAGGCCATAAGTCACACGTTCATGGTCTTCTTGCATTCAGATCGTTTTTAGCTCAATCAGACGCTGTGACGCCTGTGGTGGTAGCAAATTTCTCAGCAGATAACAAGGAGAACTATGTATGGCGGAAGAACACTTGGGAGCTCTTTGCCGTCGGCGCAGTAACATCCTTGGGGGAGAACATATACAGTCAATGGGGGAGAAGATTTGTCAGGAGTGAGGATATTACTGCGCCTCTGCCTGCCTTCAAAATGGCTAGCAATGGGCATGTGTTGTTTCTATCCTTAAAACACTGGTTTTAAAAAAATCTACTCATCAAGTGGTTAGTGTGCTCGATGATGTTCCAAAACATGTGTCGTAGCGAAATAAAGCTTCTGTCATGTTTTAATAGCCACTTTGTTTATATGAAGGAGCAAATAGATCCCTATGTGACTTACAAAATGGCAAATAAAACATGACAGAAACTGTATTTGGCTACGATACTTGAGTTGGAACATCAGCAAACGCCACTAATCACTCCATGAGTAGCACTTTTTAAAAACCAGTGTTTAAAGGGTAGAAACAATAAATGCCCATTGCTAGCCATATTAAAGGCAGGCAGAGGCGATTCTATATTTCCCAAATAGCCGAGACAAGAGCAATCATCGAGATTTTGGTGTCAACCACTTTATTTCATTTTAGACAACCTGTGAAAGGGGCTCAATGTGTTAAAAACCAAACTATCCCTTTAAGTACTTTTCTTGGTTTGGAATGTGCGAATGCAAGTTGCAAGAGAACTGTTGACTCATCACACATTTACTATCGTTAAAATTTGGATTTGGACATTGGGGCGTGACGTCCGTGCTCGGATCAACTCCTAAGGCTCTTTCAAGTGTTATGTGCTATGCTGCATTGAATTATTATTTGCTCTATTATTGACTACTAGATTGCTGTGTGTGGACTGTAGCATTGCTGTGTTTATTTACATGTCTTATTGCCGGGAGGAATATCTGAAGCGTGTTTTTGATCATTTGTCCAAATGGGAGAATATAAAGTTTGAATAATAATGGCCCAAAGATCGACCCCTGGAGCATGAGACCAGGAGGTTCACACGGGACAGATACAACAATCAAGATGGGAAGACACTACTGTAACTACTGCAACCACTACTAATGTTAGTGGTTGCAGAGAGCAGGAAGTGATTAAAACACTGCTGGCTTGGGTGTGTTTGACAGTATTTGTGAAATATTACAGTGTGGCTAAAGTGAAACCTTGAACTGAAACTACAAACAAGAACTGAGCTGCTTAAATGGAATTCTCTGACAAAATTTATGAAAATGTTGATTATCCATGCCAAAGAGATTATCATGACAAAGATGAAATTTATGCTAATCAGGAAACAATTGGACCCCAGTCACCTACTGAGCAAACCCAGAAAAAGCTCCCACGTAAGTCTTTCTTGAAAATTAATATTTATTGTTGTACTGTGTTTTTGTCCTATGTACAGTAGCTGATAAATGATGCAGTACTCAGAGTCCTGAGCAGAGTTGGTATAGGTTCCAAAGAACTTATTTATCATATTTCAGGAAAGATCCCACTATAATTCATGTCACAATTGGTCACAATATCTTTTAATTTTGTAGGAGCTGGTACCACATATATTAAATATTATAGGATGGTGATTCTGGGGTTGTTGTGTGTTCTCCTGCTGACCGTCATCGTCATTATATGGATGGTTATTAAACATTCTGCTGAGACAAAGGAGCAACAAAACATATCTGACCAATTGCAATTAGCCAACAACAACTTGACTGATGTAATAAATCAGCTCCAGACAAGAAATACCCAACTCCAAAGAGAGAAAGTGGAGAAAGATGCTTTGATAAAAAAAAGAGACTGCTGAGAAAGACCAACTGCAAAATGAAAAAATACAATTGGACAAAAAAAATCAGCAATTGCGTGACCAATATACGAATTTGGCAGCAGAGAAAGAGAAGATGTCAAAAATTGGTTGTTGTGAGTATTAAGAACCTCGGCTGTTGCACAGTATGCCCTATGTTGTTTTTCGTTTTGCAATTAGCCTTAAAACCTAGAGAGACAGCGAACAGCACTGGGTGACACACAAATGAGATTCCTTTTAATTTCTGTTACAGGGAAATTCCAAATCCTACTACATTTCAACTGACCAGAAAAGTTGGAATGACGGCAAACAGTACTGCACTGATTTAGGGGGGCATCTGGTGATTATTAACAGTGAAGAGGAACAGGTGAGATTAATAAATATGAAAGAATACAGAAGGGAGATAACAAAAGACACCATTTATATCATGGGGTGTTACAGAGAAATGTAGCATTAATTAAAAACGGGGCTAAAGTTAATGTTTATTGGGTTGTAAATGGCAACTGCATGGATCAAGGGGGGCATCTGGTAATTATTGACAGGTAAGTGAGACAAACACACAGTTACAGAGCTCACTACACAAATTCAATAAATGGCTCAGTGAATTGTTTTCTTAATGTCAGAGATTCATATTGGAATTGAAAAAGAGAGCTTGGATCGGTCTGAGTGACATTGATACAAAGGGAACCTGGAAATGGGTCAATGGCCAAACCCTGAACAACCCTAGGTAACTATGTGTGTGTAATGAAAAAATAGTGTGCTATCCAAAAAGAGGTGGACGAAATACACAATATGAAGTGTTCTAAATAAATGAATTGTTGAATATTTCTTTCACTTTGTAGAAATCAGATAAGGCAACTGAAAAAGGTTTGTATAGTACCGGTATATAAATCTTTTTTGCTTTATCTGATTTCAGCTACTGGATAAATGGAGAGCCAAATAACAACAATGGAAATGAGGACTGTGTAGAGACTCTCTCAGATTCCCTCTCATTACAAAACTGGAATGACGTTAGTTGCTCTAGTAAAAAATACTACATTTGTGAGACAGCACACTGATTTCAGTTCAATTTTGGTATGTTCCGAATTTTGCAATGTTGCAAATTCAGCCCTACTCTGCAAATTCATTGGGGCAAATCACCGTCCTTGATTTTTTCAGCTTTCTGACCACTTTCTAAAGCTATATTACCCAACACAGCAATTCCTTTCATCTAATAGCTATTGACCATATATGTTTTTACTGCTGAATTACTAACTGTTTAGGTTATCAGTCATGCAGTGTTTAAAATGTTAAGAAGCAGCTTGTTACCTTCCTCTTGCTTGAGGAGTGGCAGAGGTCACTGAATTCCAATGTACGCATCTCTCTCACTTTATTTCTGTGCAAGTCCTATTCTAAGCTGCAGTTCCTGTTCTGCTATTTGCCTGTGCGCTTATTTGTATGTCCAGTAGGGCCCTCTGAGAGAGAGGTTTGGAAGGAGACTGAAGACTGAGGGCCACAGGTAGTCACGGCTTAGGAGATCTCCTTCCCCAACCCCACTCTCACTCATGCCATGTTACTCTGAAAGAATGGGTGTTAAAATTTAACACAAATTTAAAAGTTAAACTTTTAGTTATAATAGTGGTAGAATTGTGCAGTTGCTTACAGTATAAGTTAGAAACCAGCTCATATGTCTATAAACATGTAAATTCCTTGATTAAAATGTTTATTGATATATGCTGTCCTCATTTTAAATAAATAAAACATTTAAAGTTTAAGCTTGTTTTTTGTGTCCACCTTTTGTGTAAACAATGTAAAGTTTCCTTGTTAAATGAAAAGCTGATATCTGTTGCCTGTTATAATGGACAATTCTAGCAAGGTTAGTGCGGATAACTATAGCCCACTAACATTGTGTCCTAACTGCAAGTGAGTGTGCAACTATTGTGTTGTGCTGAAGGCTTTATGCCTTATGTCCGCATTTAACCCCCAAAACATATTTTAAAAATAGCTTTTAAAGACATTGATAACGACAGGCCTTGAATGGCTAAATGGGTGAGTTGGGCTGATGGCCTGGTCCAGCTCTCTTTCCACTCTACATTCACCTGATTGCTAGCGGAATAATGATGAGGAATAATTTTGTCAAATGTTTTAATTGTATTGTATAAACTCAATTATATATATATTATATAGGGCCCCATAACCCATCCATATTCTTAACATATACATTCATGTTTACCACATTTTGTTCTACCACATAGTGAAAACATGCCAATCGAAATAAGTTCAATTAATTCAGGAAACAAAAGTCATATTTCTTTATTTTTGCCATTTTTACTCTGACTGCTGAGTAGCGTGTCATTTAAAACCTACAGAACAGTTGAACACTTGATAAAAATGTCAGAGCCAGAGGTGGTCAAGCCATTTGTCACTAGTGGTTTTATGTGTTTATCTTTATATGTGTGTAAGCTTTTCACACATTATTTTAGTTTCTCTATTCTACTTTGTCATGTGTAGCTTGTGGGAAGTAACGTTTCTTTGCTCTGAATGTCATGCTCATATCAAACTGACAAAGTAAGCACTTTGTGTAATCAAGAGCCTGTAGTGCAAAGGCATAATGTTGAGGCTATAACACAGTTCATTGTGCATCTTTTCTCTTCTTGCATAAGAGCACAAAACCATCTGCTTTAAAAGGACTACACTTCTGTCTTAGTGGCCTTCCCCCTGTCCATGTTTTAATTCCCCTATTCAAGAATAGGCCAGGTGAGTCTCTTACTTAGTTTGATGGAGAGAGAAGGTCAATTTTGGGGCAACAAGGACACGCACATGTAAACAGTACATCTACACCTGCAATCAAATGCTACTTTGGACATTTATCTTTTCTGAAAAATGGAAAACAAATAGCTGTTGCTTTCTCAATGCAAGGTATGAAAGTCTTTAGTATAGTGTTGGGTTAATACTATTGTCAAAGACAAAGTCAGTTTTATTTGTCAATTTCTTCAAATGTACTTGACATACAAAGGAATCGAAATTACGTTTCACACTTTTACCCATGCGTAGACGTGGACAACAATAAAGTGCAGATGCACAACAAGAACAATTCTAAACATTAAGGTAATGTTAAGTGAAAAAAGTGCAAGTAGGCTTAGGGCATTATACTTAGGTAACATACAGGATATAACAAGACAAGACATAACACATAGTAAGTGTCCCAACAGTATACACTGGGAAGTAGTATACTAGTCTACTTGAGGTAGTCCCAGGTTATGGTTGGTAAGGGATTTTTTGGTTTTAGTGCAACACCAGATTGTAGCAGCAGTGGTAGTAATATAAATAGTGGTAAAAAGAATACTAAAATATATAGCAGCAGGTGTGTGCAATTTGCAGTGCAGAGGTAGTTATTATATTTTCAGTCAAGAGTGTTGTTTTTAGTTCTTAGTTCAGAGTGTTTGTTTCCTTGTTGGGGAGTGTGTGTGTGGGCGGGGGATAGGGGGGGGGGGGTGGAGTCCAATCTCTCTTCCTATACTCCTGCCAGTCTGGTGGTTCTGCTGGCTGGGAGCCGGGAGGGGAGAGAGTTCAGCAGTCTCACAGCCTGGTGGATGAAGCTGTTGGTGAGCCTGGTGGTGCGGGAGCGGAGACTTCTTTATGCAGAGGATGCTTCCCATAGCACGGCTGTCTTTTAGCCCTAGAAATTCGCTCAACACTGGACTGTCTTTTAGCCCTAGAAATTCACCACACACTGCGGAAAGGTCGGTCAACAACGGACTGAAAACTCCAGCCTTTCTTAAATCCTCTGTTGCCTTCAAAAAGCGCAAGGCACCACAGCCCCCAGACCAGAGATATGGGATGGAATGTGCACAACTGCATAACACTTCTGTTTGATATGTTGTGGGTCCCTGTGCTGAGAGTGTTTTGAAAAACAAGCAGGGACCCAGGATGCCCTTGTCCTTTATCCCAGTGCTCACAAGGAAAAGAAGAACCTGTGTGCATTTTGCCAGTAAACCAATCTAATCTCCTGCATGTTCCTAAACAATCTCAGAGTGGTCCAGTGAATCAGTGCCCCGCACTTACTGTTAAACTAGCTCTTCTTAATATCAGATTACTTTCAAACAAATCATTTTTAATCAATGATCTTATACGCACACACAAACTTGACTTTCTGCTTCTAACTGAAACCTGGCTGGAACAAGGAAACAGTGCTACCCTCATTGAGGCGGCTCCTCCAAATTTCAATTTCATGAGTGTGACAAGAGCAACGAAAGGAGGAGGGGTTGCAAAAATATTTAATACATCTTTTCAGTGCAAACAGATATCTCATGGTGACTTTGCATCTTTTGAGTACCTATGTGCACTTGTTAAGGGTTCCCCCTGTATTTTATTATTGACTATTTACAGACCTCCAAAACATTCAGCTAAAGTTTTTCTTGAAGATTTTGGTGAATTGCTAACAAATATTTGCTTGAGTTTTGACTGTCTAATTATAACTGGTGATTTTAACTTGCATGTGGATAATCCAGAAAACACATATTCTAAGGAACTACTTAGACTAATTAACACTTTTGGCCTAACCCAACATATACAGGTTCCAACACACTCTCATGGTCATACTCTTGACCTAGTCATCACAAAGGGTCTTGATGTCTCTACAACAATTAAGGACTTGGCTTTGTCTGATCATTATTGTATTTTCTTTGACATTTCTATGTTTCCTCACACACGGAACAAGGCTTTGACTATAGAACGGAGAATCTTAAATGACAATGCAGGTTTTCTCTTTGAGCAAGCTCTCTCACAGCACTCAAGTATAGATTCAGATTCTGTAGATGACCTACTGACCAATTTTAATTCTAATATGACACAAATTATGGATAATATTGCTCCGTTAAAAAACAAAAGAATCACTGATAATAATAAAGCACCATGGAAACAAAACCTAGCTGTTAAACTGTTAAAGAGAGAGTGTAGGAAGACTGAAAGAAAATGGCGTAAATCAAATCTCCATGTCCATTACCAAATCCATAAAGAGATGCTAAGCAAATATAACTATGAAATTTGTAAAGCAAGACAGTCTTTTTTCTGCAACATTATCAATAAGAACTTGCTCGTGTATTATTTAGAATGCTCGTGTATTATTTTCTACAGTTGAGAAGCTAACAAATAAACCATCACAATTAGCACCTGAGCTGCTATCAGTAGATAAATGCAATGAGTTTGCATCTTTTTTCAGAGGTAAAATTGATCAAATAAGACTGAATATAACTTCACAAATATCTCAAACGCTAGAACCAATGTCTTCAAAGAGAGGGGAACTAATCACAATGTCAACATTTAGCTTTATTGTCTATGAAACGCTTGAGAAAACAGTACAAAATCTAAGCTCTTCTACATCCCAACTGGACGTTCTGCCAACCAGCTTTTTTAAAATTGTTCTACACCTTGTGGCACCTGACGTGCTCCGAATTATAAATTCATCTTTGCAAAGCGGCATTTTCCCTAATTCACTAAAGACAGCAGTTGTTAGACCACTGCTGAAAAAGAATAATTTGGATGTTTCAGTGCTTAACAACTACAGGCCAATATCAAATCTACCGTTCATTGAAAAGATAACTGAAAAAATAGTATTCAATCAATTAACTGCTTTCTTGACATGTAATTGTTGTTTTCATAAGTTCCAGTCAGGTTTCCGGGCTAATCACAGCACTGAAACAGCCCTTGTTAAAGTTGTAAATGACATACGTCTTAATACTGATGCAGGCAAAAACATCTGTCTTGGTGTTACTAGACCTCAGCGCTGCCTTTGATATTGTTGATCACAACATACTGCTACATCGACTTGAACACTGGGTTGGGTTTTCTGGTATAGTTCTCAAATGGTTAAAATCATACTTACAAAATAGAAGTTTCTTTGTTGCCATGGGCAACTGTACTTCAACACCTATGTCATTGACCTGTGGTGTCCCCAAGGGATCAATCCTTGGACCATTGCTTTTTAACCTTTATATGCTTCCACTTGGGCAACTTATCATGAACAACTCAATCTCTTATCATAACTATGCTGATGACACCCAGATTTAGTTAGCTTTGTCACCTAATGACTTTGCCCCCCTTGAATGTCTCTATCAATGATTGGACCAAATTAACAACTGGATGTCACACAATTTCCTCCAGCTTAACACAGACAAAACCGAAGTAATTATTTTTGGAAAGAAGGAGTCAATGCTTAAAATCTCCTCTGTCTTGAAACTAAAGGGCTTAAAGCAAAAGAGTCTGTTAAAAATCTTGGCATCATCATTGACAGTGATCTAAACTTCAGCAGTCACATGAAGGCAATCACCAAATCAGCCTTTTATCACTTAAGAAACATCACCAAACTGAGAGGTCTAATGTCAAAAAATGATTTAGAAAAACTTATCTATGCCTTTATTTCCAGTAGGGTTGATTAGGCTACTGTAATGGTCTGTTTACAGGCATTCCTAAAAAGACCATTAAACATCTTCAACTGATCCAAAATGCAGCTGCCAGGGTTTTAAGAAGTACAAAAAGAACCAGCCACATTACCCCAATTTTAAAGTCATTGCACTGGCTTCCTGTAAGTTATAGAATTGATTTCAAAGCATTACTACTTGTGTTTAAATCACTAAATGGGATAGGACCTAGTTACTTGTCTGACATGTTTCAAAAATACATACCACCTAGGTCTCTCAGGACACAAGAAAAAAAATTTGCTTGTAAAACCTATGGTCAAAACAAAGTGTGGTGAAGCAGCTTTCAGCTACTATGCATCTCAGATTTGGAACCAACTTCCTGAAGAAATAAACAATGCCCCTACTGTTACCAGCTTCTTCTTATCAACTTATTATTCTTTTAATTTTTACTCTTTCCTTCAATCTTATTTGTTTGTTTTCTTACTTTATTTTATCCACTATGTTTCCATTTTTTGTCTTTGTGAAGCACACTGAACTGCCTACTTTGTGTATGAAATGCGCTATTTAAATAAACTTGCCTGCCTTGTATCTCTTTCCAGAGGGCAGGAGGCTGAACAGATTTGGTTGCATCGTTGATAATTGTGATGGCTTTGCGGGGGAGGCAGGTGGTGTAGATGTCTTGCAGGGAGGGGAGTGGTCCACCAACTATCCTCTCAGCTGTTCTCACAATGCGTTGTAGAGCTTTCCTGTTGTAGTTGGTGCAGCTACCGCCTCACACAGTGATGCAGCTGGAAAGGATGCTTTCAATGGTTCCCCTGTAGAATGTGGTCAGGATGTGTGGTGGGGCACTTGCCCGCTTGAGTTTGCGCAGGAAGTAGAGGCTGTTGTGCTTTCTTGGCCAGTGGTGTGGTGTTGGTAGTCCAGGAGAGGTCCTCACTGATGTGCACCCCCAGGAACTTGGTGCTGCTCACCCTCTCTACCACAGCGCCGTCGATGGTCAGTGGGTGGTCACAGGTGCGGCCTCTCTGGAAGTTTACAATAACCTCCTTGGTCTTGCTAACATTTAGCAGGAGGTTGTTGTCTCTGCACCACGTGGTCAGGAGCTCAACCTCTTTCCTATAGTGGGTCTCATCGCCCTTGGTGATGAGCCCCACCAGCGTTGTGTCGTCCACAAACTTCACAAGGTGGTTGGAGCTGTAGGTTGGTGTGCAGTCATGTGTCAGCAGGGTGAAGAGCAGCGGATAGATCAAAATATCAGATCAGATCAAAATATCATGTCTGTAGTTCAAGATTGAAATACATCAACAAAAACAAATCCTGCTGTATTCTTAGACATGATGTAACAGCCCGGCCCCCTTCAGAGACTGAACTCAGGACTCATCATTAGATCCTCATCCCCAGTCTACTAATGAGCTCATTTCAGTTAATACCTGGCACCTGGCCACGCCCCTATTTAAGCACCTTGGTTTCAGCCATGTTTGTGTTGCTTTGATTCAAACACCGAAGGACTGTCTGTGGAGAACCCCCACGTATGCGCTCTCTGCTTGTTTCTGTTAATCTTCTGTGTTTTCTGCCCTCATGCCAACTTTATTTTGTGCATTCCTGCACTTGCGTCCAGTCTCCCCCTGTGTGACACTTGAGGAGAAGATGAACTAACACATACTTTTCCTGAAAGAGCGGTACTGGGGTGCGTTTCCCGAATAGGCCTACCGACCGAAGTTAGCCTACGACGGTAATGCGAAGTATTTTTGAACGAGCCCACACTTGATTTCCGTCCATTTCCCGAACACCATTGGACGATGAAAGTTGTAACAACGTGAGGTTGCCCTTGCTTCGCTGAAGCTAGGAAGTCTACAGATATTTCGGAAGCGTTCGGGGACTATACGGATACATTCGCTGCTGAAAGCGTCTCAAAAATAGCCTGGCTTGCGCAACAAAGCTCATGGGAGCTTAGTCTGGCCATCCTACATGTACATTACTAAATGTCTTCTGGGAGGCGGGCTTAACCTACGTCCATCAGATGCCTCTGTGTACTACTTGACGAATCTACAACCAATCAGACCACTCATTCCGATGACGCATGCGTAAGATCGTTTCTCATTGGTGCCCACAGATTTGGGAAAAATGATTCCTCTAAAACGGAAGCCTGGCCAGACTGACTTGCTCGCGAAATTGAATGTAGCGTCACAGGAAGTATGGGCGGGCCCAGGCTATCTCAAAAACTGAAGTGTAACCTCATTTCACTTAAGCCAGTGTGGCATTGTTAGCAACTTTTACTAATCTTTGCCCACACGATCATGTACCTTATTCACTGAAATGAATGACGGAAGGCCATAACTGCCATTTGAATTAATATTAAATATGTAGTGAAAACGACATAGGAGACCGGGGCTGGTTGGCACACTTTTTAGTCTAAGTCATACTTCTCTGTAATACATGACATGAAAACTCTCAAACTGTGATATACTGAAAGCTTCAGATCTCAGCTAAAATTCAAGCACATGCAAATCATTTGTTAATGATCCCTTGTTTTAAATTATTTATGATTAAGTTGGTGTTGTGCATGTGCCGCCCTGCCCTGCCCTGCCCCCATAAGGTGGGGGTGGTAGGCACACATTTAAACTGCTGTTTTCTGGGGGAAATAATGGAAAATAACATGTAGGGTACTCAATAATGACTGGATACTGAATCTTTAAAATATTATGATTTGCTGAATGATAAAGGAAAACCCTATTTTAAGTTGATGTTAAGGGATTAAATTCATATAGGCCTATTAATAGCATATTTTGTATCATAGTTATATTTTTGTAATTATAATTCATATACTTCATAGCTCAACAAGTGAAAAGCCAAAATTCAGTATCATTCAAACCAATTCCTTTGCAAAACATCAAGTAGGCCAACATTTAGGCCTAACCCTTTAAATGTAAGATTAAATGTTACATTACACATAAATTATATACATTACATAATATATAATACATCATCCACAACATAGGTTAATGTATAAAGTAATATTTATAGTAGATAGGCTAATATATAACAATATTTATGTATTGTATGTATTATATAATATATATTGTATGTATGATAAGAGTGTCATTCTAATACAGAATGTCCAGTAACCTTTGTGCCAACCTGCCCCGGCCACATCAAGGCACAACTTTCACACAAATCATGTTAACCTGACAGCTGCAGGCACCACAAGATTTCAAAAGTTAATATTAGATAATAGTTAGGTCCTTTATTTACCAACTAAAGTATTTATTTTTTTCTATCCATAACCATTACTTTTCTAGGATGAATTTACTGGGAGGTGCATATTCTTAGTTTGAACGCCACTAAATCAAAATGTTTAACTCATCTAAACAGTTAATAACCTTGAGACTTCTATCATAAGTGATTTAACTCTATTGAAGATGTAGGCCCTCTGTGTTGAAAATTTTTAACAGCAAATGACACTTTATGGCCATGCCTCTTCATGGGTGAATGGTTAGAGCAGTGAATTACGAATTATGTGATTGCATCTTGTTATTAAGTCACACATTCAATTCCTGCTGAAGGCATATTATCTTGTCTCTACTAATGTCTCTACTAATGTTCGGACATAAAATCGATTTACAGAGTTGTTTTTCTGCAATGTTTGTGAAGATTTAATATTGTTCATCGTGACTTTAGTTATCAAAATACCCCTACAATCCATAGCCTATGATATAAAATGTCATGGTCTAGTCATTAGGCCTACATCAGGGGTCAGGCTACTACATTTGAAACAGGTTGAAAATGTCTAATCTAATTTCAGGCTAATGCATGTTAAGAGTATTTAAAGCCAACTGTAAGTGGCGGTAATGCATCAAAGGGGGAACAACCCAGACATTTTAGCCGAAAAAAGCCGAAAAAGGCGTCATGTGACCATAACCTAGCCAAAACGACAGCTCGAAGCTTAGCCAAAACGAAGCCTTTTTACGAAGGGAATTTCGAGCGGTTGTCCAGCCTATGCTTTTGGGTAGGGATGGGACGATACGCTTAAACTCACGATACGATGCACATCGATATGCCAGGGTCACGATACGATATGATATCAAAAAAGAAAAAAAAAAGAAAAAAATAGTACTTAAGCACTATCGATACTTAAGCAAAATATTACTTAAGCATTATGCAATAATGCTTTTATACAACAGTTCCATTGCCAACAACAAAAAAAAGATTCCAAGAGTGCATTTTTAGGAAGGATAATTTCTTATTTGCCATTGTTTTTTTTTTTGCCCAGTTCCTCTGCTGTGCGAAGTATACCCAGAACGCATGTGGTTGCAACAAATAGTTACTCTTAATTTGCAAGATGAGGCTACCTCACTGTGGCCTATTGCTTTCGGCTCTTCTCAATACGGTCCAGCTCGTCGGGGTTAAACGGGGCGCATCTACAGTATGTGCTTGCCTCTCCTCAGTGGCGTAGCACGCTATCTCGACCCATCTCTGTGCGAGAACCACTTCCCATAGGGCCTACCACTACAGCCCAAGGCCCAAAAACAAAAAAGGATAGGCCTACACAATATTACAACATTACAACATGCACAGTGACAACCAGCATATACCGCAACACACACACTGACCGACCACAGAGGGAAAGAAGAACGCACACACGATCATGGACAGCGACTATTTGCATAACCTGCACACAGCCTACGATGAAAATCAGAACGCATACAAACACACCACGTTTCTTTTCAGGCAGCACAACAATGGCCTCATCAAAGAGCAAACAGACACATAAATGATGGCACAGCGGCCATTTAAAGGGATTCTCCGGAGTAAAATACAATTTAGGCCAATTTACGGATGATTGGGAGTATATACTTTGAGTTGGCATCAAAATCACGTCATTCGGATGTGTTTTGAGAAAGTTGCATTTTACCGTTTTGAGCCCAAACTCGTTAGCCTGGACGTAACCAGGGCATGTCATTCCCGCGGCTACAAAACGCTATTTATACCTCCTCTACAGTTCCAAACAACATTACACTTACGTGGTAATGAGTAGAGGGTCCCTATATCCAAACCGAAGTATCCCGAAAACCGAAGACCTCGGGATCACTGAATCGGAACTTGATGACGGCTTTAAAAATACGTCTAATTTTGCTAATGTCGAATTCCTTACATCCAATTCTTTCTTTTGCTTACGTTTTTGAGCGCCACTTTTGGGCTTCTTGTACATTTATGCTGACTTTCCTAAGAGGCCGTTACCGTTTACATTTACTAGGCTAACATGTAGAAGATCAGAAATTACAAAAAATGTTATGATTGGACAGACAAATTTCCCAGCAGGCCATGTTACAACATCTTGTAAATTGACGATGAAATAATGTTCAAAAATGTTATTAGTTGTTATTAATTAAAATTGAAATGTCATTAGTAAAATCAAATTGACAAGAAAAGTAGGAGTAGGAGTTGTTGCAACATGCGCTGTGACTTGACGTGATGGCGCACCACACAGTTCCGCATATATTATTTTTCGTTTTACCCTGCTTGATCATCAAATGGTGCAGCCAACCTGCCACCATAGACTGTAGGTCTGCCCCATATACATACACACACATATAATACACTAAATTATTTGCATAACACACAAATCATGCAGCAGTGCCATATATCTTTATTTTGCGATCCATTTTTTTCAACCTCGATGCGTATCGTCACATTTTGTATCGCGGTATTTCGTCAAACGATATTTCGTCCCATCCCTACTTTTGGGAAACACCTGCATCGTGTGCCGATGCTTCGGACTAAGTTAGTTATCAAGACCTTAAAGGTGCTCTAAGCGATGTGACGCGATTTTAGGACTAAAACATGTGTTGTTACATACAGCAAACATCTCCTCACAATCGGCTTGCTGCCTGTCCCCTGAACACACTGTAAAAAAAACGAGGTCTCTGTAAACAGCCCAGGCTCCACAAACGGCAACAAAAACACATTGGGCAAACCTAGCATAACAAATGAAACATAACAGTGTTCCAGCCAATAAACGACAAGAAGGAAATGCACGTTCATGAGTCTTTCAGGAGGCATGGGAGGGAGGGGGAGGAGATAGCTATCCTCCGTTTTGTTTGACAATACTTCGAACGTCAACAAGAAGTGACGTGAAACAGCATCGCTTAGAGCGCCTTTAACTTGCTTCGTCTGTATGCTGCTTCGAGTAGGCTATGACTTTGGGAAACGGTAGCGCCGTAACTCCTTCGGGCAAACTCAGGAGGTAGCTACGGAAGTTAGCAACGATGCTTTTGGGAAATGCACCCCAGGACCTGTGGTCAAAATATTGTTGTTGTTTTTTTAATCAGTGAAATGATCATAGAGCACCTTTTTCCAACCATAAAAGTACAACTGCTTGATAGCATATCTGTTAAATTTGTAGTCAGTGCGTGAAATTTGTCCTCTGTTTTGTTTAGAGACCATCCTTTTCAATATTTTAGCATGAACACATTTTAAACTATGTTTGCTGTTTGAGAATAAGGCATTACAGCATTAGATTTTTTTTATGAAATAGAAATAAATATAGCCAGATGAATTCTGTCCATGGGGTCTGGTGTCCCAAATTGAAAAGCATCAACTTGTAAATCAATGTGTCTGTGGGTAACACTAAAGACAAAGGCTTCTCTGCCTTTTGGCTAAAATCAAGTGTAGTATCTGTTCTTATCAGTTTAATATCTGATACGTCCTCTACCCGAGGACTACTACAGTTTTTCTTCAAAGGTTCGGCTCATTTCTTGAAACCGAGATGACATTCTCAAAATAACATGAACAAATCTCCAAACCACCTTGCAATTGTTCATAACAGAATGTCATTTTTATCAATTTATCAAATGACTTATCAAATTGCAAATGCCTTAGTACATGTCTGAAGTTACTCAGCACTTTTTTGCAAATGATTATGTACAAGTAGCCTACAGTTAGCACAATGAGCCCACATTTAGCACATTTTCTAAATAAATAGATCTTGCTGATCTAAACTGATTAGTTGATTTTTCAGTGTAATGGTTACTCTCTCCAAAACATATCAGCATGATTTCATTGTGTAAGTTATCATATGCACAATAGTCTGTTCAATTGTCAAAATTAGCCAAGAATATAATGCCATGAACCTCATATATGAATGTCTTGGAGCATTTGAAAAATTTGTGACAGTAATTGACAATAAGGAGAATTGTTAGCAAATGAAGAGGTTTCCAGATCTCAGAAAAATTTGTTGTTGTGTTACCTGTCAATAGCTGTTTATGGTTGTGAATGCTGCCAAACATGTATATATAGAGATGGCCAGGGCCAGTACCATTTGCAGTTTGAAATAAGAAGAACCTGACCAAGTAGGATAAATGAACAAGGCCAACTTCCTGCTCGAGGAAGATGAAGAAATAGAGAGATCTGAGGATGCAAGGTGGTGGAATAGGGAGAAGAGGCAGAGGAACACTATACTGTCCAGGACAAAATTCAGGCTATAATTATAGACCATGTTGTAAACCATCGCCCCACAATAGCAGAGGTAGGTCGCTTAGTGCAGCCTTCTGCCTGTCTCTATAGTCTTCTCCATCATCCAACCTCTAAAGTCTTCTCCATTATCCAAACCTTTCGCAATATACTGTAACAATGTGTGCTGCCATATCTGAGAATGATGTGGCCATAGACACCCCCAGTTTAGGCCCCTACAACAGTCAAATACCAAAAATTGTCATTTTGGTCTGGTCCAGGGAAATGAGAGAGGTCTCGAAGGGCCTGTCCTCTATGTCATCGTGTGGGACAATGTGGATTTCAACCGCTCATCATAATTATTCTTGTTTTTTTTGTTTGTGTTTATATTTGTGCATGCACAGAATACTGCATTCATCTATGGAAGTTACTTTATGTTTTTTCCAGTTGCAGTTCCAGTCATACCGTTGCAATAGTGACAGAACATTTAAGCATTTTGACTTGCACTGCTTATACAATGCCAAAGGGAAGATGCATTTTGGGGGCACTGACTATTTACATGAGAAAGATATTTAGTTTTGCACAAAAAAAGCACTAAGTGAATGCACATGTGCCAAAGCAATTGAGAAGGATCTTTACAATTTTGACTGTAGTGACCTTTTATATGGGAAAGGAATCTGATTTTGAAGCATGTATGAACAGTTTTGGGAAAGATATTTGGTTTTGCTAGTGAGCTATAATGTTGTGCAGAACTGTAAGACTATAGGACAAATTACCTTATAGTTGTAAGAATGTCATCTCGGTTTCAAGAAATGAGCCAAACCAATGGAGAAAACCTGTAAGCCAATTTTTAGAACATGAAGACGGATGAGGGGCTTGCTCCATCCACTCCACGCATCGACCCGGTATTGCAGTGCCTCCAGGAATGGGCAGTGGTGGCACAGGTGGTGGAGGAGCTGTTCAGTGACCGCAACGTTGCAGGTTCGAGACCCATTTTACCTGACCCCATCAAAGTGTCCTTGAGTAAGACACTGAACCCCACATTGCTCCTGGTGGCAGGCTGGTGCCTCGTATGGTAATCCCCTCCACTGGTGTGTGAATGGGTGCGCATTCGATTTCTCTGTATGTCCAGTATATGTAGAGAAAGTGACAATAAAGAGACATAATGTAGAAAAGGCAGTGTTGCATGTTACAGGCCCCTGTGTTGTTGCAAGTCCTTTTAATAGTTAATAATAAACTTTTAATAGTTTAGATATCTATTTTGGTGCCCATGTTGCCAGGCTGCAATTATATTCTGACAATAATATGCATGTATTTATGTCTCCATACATTTTCTTATGTTTTACACAGTGATTCACTGAATTGAAAGTGTTCCCAGTTAGCTTTAGTTTGGTTATTCCAGCATACTTATGCAGTAAGTACTGTACTCTATAATTTACCCCTTGATACTTTTTGTTACATCATTCTTACCTGCGTCACACAGTACTTCACAGGCTGTAATCTAAAGTGTTGCCTATCTGTGTTAGTTTGAAACAATGCTTTACACAATGTTTTAGCCTTTGAGCACTATTATCATATAGATGGAGGTCATGTGGGCACATCTGAGAGAGGGAAGTACTTGTCAACAAATCAGTGTAGTTCTGTATAGATCTCAGGCATTGTCACATGTTACTGACAATATGTTATTAATAAGAAAATACACAATAGAAATAGCATAACCCTAAGCACTTCAGGCGTATCTTAATTATCGTCATTTCTCAAGGGGATATAGATCTCTGAGGTTTCAGTGGTGCCACACAAGAGTGTTCAGTAAATGAAACCACCCTGTCTGAAACTTCCCCTTCCATCATGAATGTATTTACAGAGAGAACAACATTTTGTCTTCATTTCTTTTTTTAATTGCAGCTGACAGCCCTGAAACGGTCCAGATAAGTCCTGTGAGAAGGAAACGAAAATTAGCTACTGGAGTGGGAGATGGGGACAAGACTGCCTATGTTGAGACCGAGTCTTTGAAAGGTGAAGACCAAGTCTGAAGTACTACAACACTACTGGAGTCCACAGAAAAGCTGTGTGTCACACATACATTTCACAGGAAGTACATTCTGCTACTGCACAAACATCTCACCCTGTGCTCTTCTGATTTTTTTATATCTACTGAAGGCTTCTGTTATTCATATATAGCGGTACACACACACATGCAATATATATATATATATATATATATATATATACACACACACTAGTTAACAATATGGTACAAGAGACAGTGGAGTCACTACAATAAACTGAGGGAGAGGTTTTCGTATTCTGGTGCATTAAGAGTTTTGACTGGGCACAGTTAGAAGCAATTCTTTAGCGTGTGGGCCCAGTATGAGCAGTATGATGGTTAGGAAAGTGGTCTCTTTGGCTTTTGTCCTGGAAGTCCATGACCACCTCTTTGGTTTTCTTGGTGTTGAGGGTTAGGTTGTTGTAGTCACACCATTTTGTCAGATGCTGGAACTCATCTCTGTAGGCGGTGTGGTCAGCGAATTTGATGATGGTGTTGCAAAGATGTTTGGGGGTGCAGTCACTGGTGTAGATGGTGTGCAGGTTGGGGTTCAGCACACATCCAGGTCCAGGCTAACCAGGTTTGCTATTAGGATACCTGAGATGATGGTATTAGAGGTCAAGCTGAAGTCAATGAAGAGGATTCCTACTAACGTCCTGGATTCTCCAGGTTATGCAGGGAAGAGGGGAGGGCACTGGCTATTGCATCTTTGCTGGATATGTTTACCTGTAGGTCAAAGCTGGGGGAAGGCAGTCCTTTATGTGCTTTATGGCTGGTCTGTCAAAGCATTTAGCAACAACTGGAGCCATTAAGGCTACTGATTAGTCTATACAGATTTTGGCAGTGAGGGACAGTGGATTACAAGTACAGTTCTCTCAAAGCGGGCAAATAAGTGGTTAAGTTGTAATTAGCTAATTAGATATCTATGTTTTCTGTATTTGTCCCGGTGCCTTTGTAAGAGCCTGGAGCATTCACTCTCTTTTCTTTACAAACAGAGAACATCACCCCCCACACCCTCTCTTTTCATTCTCCTCCCCTCTGGCAGACATACAAAAATCACCAGACACAACAGCTTCTTTCCCACTGCCACCATCTCCTGAACTGTAGATATAAGCAATCTCCAACTGGCCTAAATCAGAGTCTTGTTGTCTGTGAACCCAGCACATTATTGCACTTTACTATTTATTCTATTCTATATATTTCTTTTGCACAAAAATCATTGTGTGGTTTATTACTTGTATAACATGAATAGGAACCTTTTGTGATCTACTGTCATTTTCTAGATTACCTTGTTGCACAATATGTGTCTATAGGCTACTTCCTTCTTGAATGCATTTATTTTAGTTGTTTTTCTGGAGAACTAACACCTACCGAAGGCAAATTTAATATTTAAGTAGGCCTATACTTGGCCAATAAAACCTGGTCCTGATTCTCACTGTGCAATTATTAACCCACAGGTGACCAGACGTCCTCTTGCCCTGCAAGTCCTCTTTATTCTATATGAGAATGAGACTGTACAAAGTGAGGTTTGTATATTTATATACAGTAACTCAACAAACCGCTGGTCACTTTTTTCTTATATTGAGATCCCCCTTTTCCATCCTTGCTCCTTAATCAGAAAACTCACTGCAGTACTGGAAATGGACAAAGGACGGCGCTGTAGGCTAACTCTAGAGCAGTCTCTCCGTGAGATCTTGTTGGGTAGGGAAGCTATCATCCTACACAAGCACAGCCTTCCGGACGAAACTTCTGGGTTTAAGTGTCCACGGTAGCCTATGCCAACCCCCGCCGATCATGGTTTGGTCTTCCAAGCGCAAAAATGGAAAATTAAAATATTGAGTCATAGTTTGACTTTTGAACTTCTGAAAAGAACACCACCAGTGTGCTCAATACAAAATATAAATCTAGCAGCAGTTATCAATTTGCTAAGATAGCTATCCGAAAAATGAATAATTGAAGTTTTAAGCCAATTTTTCATTATTTTTCTGTGAAATACACAAAGCACTGCAAAGCGTTACACGGACCCGGTCCTAGGTTTATTCCAGTTTTGAAGATTTCGTTTTCGTGTTTCAAGAAAGATCAAGGACGTTTTACACCTCAAAACAAATTCAAAAAACAAATTCAATACCATACAGCACCTTGGCGTTTATATTTTACATATTTTCATTAAGATAGGTTTAACTATCGTCAAAGATCGTTTGGAACAACAATAACCGTCTCTGCTATCGTTTTGGGAACGTCCTTTATGATGTCACTCATCTTTGTGATGTAGGCCTTGATGCAGTTCTGATATTTGCTCTCACCCACCATTTACTTCATTTCTGATACTATTTTCAGAGACATAGTCTCTTAAATGTTATCTGGTTAAATTCATCATTTGCTTTAAAAATTATAGACAAACAGGAGGAAATTATTTCTGAAACTGCAGCAGGTACAGTACATTTTATTTCTAAAATGTTTTGGGTTCTCCTTTACATATAAATATAAAACCTTTTGTATTTACATTTTACTTTTACAGCAGATCCTTCTCAGCATGAGCGCTGTTCATCAGGACACTCTGTTAGTTCCAGTTCAGGATCTGCCACAGGCTCTTCCATACATGACTGCATACAGAATTTCTCTGATGAGTATGTTTCCGAAGTCTATAAAATGTTTACAACAGATGAACTAGAATCTTGCTGCTGGTATATCTATTAGCCTATTGCTGAACAGATTTCTGTTCTGATGCTTTTTTTCTGCAGGGAGTGGATGGTTTTCAGAAGCCTACTCAACACTCCTGTACGTACTACTGTTGGACAACCATTCAGATTGACTTATTGATTCAATTAAAAAAATAACCTTTCAATCAAGATGTAAAGTTTTGATGTTAATCACAATTATCTTTCAGATGACAAGGACTCAGTTTTCAGAACTATGTGTGGCTATAATGAAGGTGGTTAAGCTTAGTTCCATCGCAGTGATTATACCGGCGTTTGTTAACGCAGGGACAGGTACTGACAGCAGATCCTCATCATCCACAGACACTGAAAGGTATAATCTTGAAAAATGTATAATCTCAGCATAAATGAAGATGAGATTCTTATGTTTAACCAAGAAATGCATGCATAGCATTCTCCCTGGCAGTTAGATTAATATACAGGGAAATCACAATACATTTAGAATGTTTTGTATTACTTATTGAATTATACAACAGACTTTATTAAAAAATTTCAATTGTATGTACCATAGCTCCCTGGCCACGTCCTCTGGTTCAACAGACACCACACATACAAGTACCTCTTCAGCATCATCAGAAATGACAAGTGGTCCTTTGAGTGAAATGATGCACAGGATGAAAGCTGTCCTAGCATCCTTAAAGAAAACTGTTGCGTGGTACCCTCATGGGGAAGCACAAGCAGCAGTGCCTGCGGACTCCAAAGCTGCTGGTGAGGACAAAGAGGACTTGCCTTACATCACTAGGATTCTTGAAAGACTCCTATCAAATGGGGAAGTTCACAAGTTTGCAAAGAACGTTGTTGGTCAGCTTCAGGAAATTTTTCAGAGCAGCCAAACATCACCTCCTGTTGCTGCCAGCAAAAGCATTTCAGGTTCTGAGATTTTGCCAGAAGGTTCTCCACAGCGGACAATAAGCCCCTCTCACTTGGTTTACTCCTATGCCGAGGATGCTATCAGGAATTTACTTCAGCCATATCTTCTTCCCCATGTGGTAGCAAAATCCAGTGAGAAGGGTGCTTTGGCCGGAGGTACCCCTTCCAGGATTCAAAGTGCCTCATCATTAGATGTGGGCAAAATTACTTCTGCCTTACCAGCTCTTCCTGGAGATTTGGAAGTGGGCTCCGCACCCCAGAAACGTGGAGAAGTGGTAGATCTGTTCAGCAGGATAATGATAAACCAGGTAATGGAAATTGTCCAGGTTGAATCAACTTTGGACCTGGACAGAACCCAGGCTGAAACTGGCTCCGTTGCACAGGAGCAGATAGGGCATCCATCCCCTGTGGCCTCTGTGCTTGGTCTAGACAGCGGTGACTATGGCTGTTTGGTCACAGTCCTGATGCTCAGGCTGCTGGTCAAACTGAAGAATCAACAAAGTGCCTCTGCCAGTATGGTGGACACCTCTCAAGAGTTGATCCAGAAAGTTCTCTCTGAATTCAGCAGTCCCTCAGGCACACCAGACTTCCAGGCATATCATAGCAACCCAAAGATTCAGGCTATGTACCAAGCCATGGACAAGTTCCTTTTAAAAGAATTCGGAGCTGAGGCCATCCTACAGAAGGCTGTGGAGACACAGGATGTCTCCTTTGATGACATCTTGTTGAAGGCACTGGGCAAGGAGCTGCAGCACCATGCTGACACCGAAGCCACTTCAGTACCACTTCCACCAGCCCAGAGTTCTACAACCTCCCTTGAGCCTGTGCCTGCAGCAGCAATGGAGCAAAGAACTAATAAGCTGTCTAAATGGAGACTCAAGGTGCAATACTGACTGTGAAATACTGCTTTGTAATCTTTTACCTGTATTATATTTAGGGTAATAATAATATTATCCAACATGTATGTACTTGCAGCACGTCTGATTTTATTTTTCAAATGTTTTTTTCCTCTCTTTCTTTCAGTTGCGCAAAAGATCAAGCAAGAAGTCTTCCACTGATGCCTACTCTGACTCTGGTATTAATAGACCTATTGTTGCTAGTACTTATGCTATTGTTGATGATGATGTTTTATTTGGTGCTTATTTTTCCCTCTGTTTTTACTAGCTAAGAGCACTGGCAGTTGTACTCCACCTAAAAAGGATAATCCTGTTGTGCCTGCATCTGGACAGAAAACTTATAAACGTCCTTTTATCATGAGGATGTTTGCCTGCTGTCTGCAAAGCACAGCAGAGCCTTAAACATTCTCTCTCTCTCTCTCTCTCTCTCTCTTTCTCTCTCTCTCTCCCTCTCTCTCTCTCTCTCACTCTCTCTTCCTCTTGCAAGCATGCAGTCACGCACGCTCACACGCACACACACACACACACACACACACACACACTTCTTTTCATAAATAAATTCATTCCTCACTCAAATGTTCTTTTTGGTTGTGTTTCTGAAATTGACACTTGATTAGATCATCCTTGTGAAAATCAGGGAAATTAATGCGACAGTGCATGTCTCACAAATGTAATGCTCCAGAAAAAAATATCAAAATTACAATACAACCTGAGGAAAATACAGGAAAGTATATATTATTGGATGGAGACAAACCTTTTGTGGTCTTTACATGCCTGTATGAAATAATTGCCATGTGTGTAATATGTGGTTTATTGTGTCCTGCTTTTCTATAAGTCAATTTCATACTTATATAACGTTATAAAAAACTTCCAACAAAGTTATTGGCAGCATTTTGAATGTTTGAAAATATAACATCGTACCTTAAGGTCAGTGGAAAGTTAGCATTTCACACTTAACCCTAATTGTATGCAAGATTCTACCCACATAGGGTGTTGTAAAGTCCAAGAAAAAATCACTTTAGGTCATGAAAAATTAATGCAAAAGTTGAAATTTTGTCAGTGAGAAAGAGTGGGAACCCTGATCATAACTATTATGTTTGGTTTGTTTGGTATGTTTGGCCTTGCTGGTCCTGCATCCAGGTTCCTGCTGAGCCAGTAACTGTGCTGGGTACGACTATAAATCTTAACTTGTAACAAATGAATCTGCCTGGATGTCTGAGTCTAGCTTTGTCATGCCCTATCAGTGACATCTGCTGGTGTTGTGGAGAAGGTATCGAAAGCAGCCACTGCTGGTTGCACTCAACAACAACCTATGACAGCTCGTAGAACTTATGCAGGGCAGTGGATGACAGATAAAAGTGTGTATAACATTTGCCTCAGGTGCCATCAAACATATGGAGATGGACATGCCTGTGTAGGAATAGCCTAAACTGGCATGACTAAAATTTATACGTTCACTAACAGTTATCCTTCACTGCTTTCACTGGAATGCTCTTGATCTGTTATTACCCCAGATTGGAGTATACAGCTTGGTTACACAACTGAACTTTGTACCAAAGGTCCAGAAATGAGTTGCATATCATGCTTACTTTATCGCATAAAATAATCTTTCAACGACAAAACCATGTATATGCCAAATGAAATCAAACCTAATTCTACCATTTGTGTGGACCTATTTGTATTTATTATGGAACACAAGAACACAACACCATACCAAAGTTATTTTTGCAATCCCCTAATCTACCAGATGATGGCAGCACATTAATTAAATGCTTGGGAGCTCCTTAGAGCCAGTAGTATACAAGAATGGCGTCAGTGAAAGTGGTTGTTGTAGGGGCCGGAGTTGTGGGTCTGTCTACGGCGGTGTGCATTGCAGAGACCCTCCCTAATTGCTCAGTGACTATCATCAGTGAGCGCTTCACCCCTGATACCACCAGTGACGTTGCTGCAGGGATCTTCTTGGCCCGTCAGATTCCAGGTAACAATGATCTGTGCAGGATTATGCATTGATTTTGACCAGCATTATGCATTGATTTTTGCTGTTTGCATCTTTTTGTGACTTGCATTGCGTTGCTTGCAAAGGTTTATGGTCTGTGTTTTGAAAAGATTTTCCTTTGGAGCGTCAACGCCAGTGGTTCAGAGATAGTTTCGATCACTTGCTGGCCATCGCACAGTCCACTGAGCCTGGAGAGGCTGGAATCATCTTGAGCTCAGGGTTGGTCAGCAGAGAATTCACACCTCCTGTCCCATAATTTCAAGTGTAAGATAAAAAACCTCTTATAAATGAATACCTTCAGAGCTTTATTTTTGTTAATATAAAATCTGAACAAAGAAGACATCTTTATACTTTTAAAGCATTTTCCACACAAAGCTTTATAGACATTAACAAGATGTTGGATTTTAGTAGAAGAACATGATTTACAAAGGCACTACAGTATTCAGGGCTGAAACATTCCGAACCTGAGTTCACATGTTTGTGCGCGGTACATCATTTACAAGATATCAAATGAGTAAGCAAGTGGTTTAATATTTAACATCTCTCCTCTGACTTGCATTTGTGGAGGTGTGAGCTCTACAAGGAAGTGCCTGTTGAAAAAAAGCCACTGTGGTCAGAGTATGTCCTTGGTTTCCGCTTCTTGAGTGACCGTGAGATGGAGAGGTTCCCCGACTATAAGTTTGGCCAAGCATTCACTACAGTCAAGTGTGAGTGTACCACCTACCTGCCCTGGCTGGAGAAAAGGTAGAGTCTCTCTCTCTCCCAGATTAAACTCCAAAGTGTAGGGTTATGTTTTAGATGCTCTGCCCCAAACCTTTTTATTTACACATTTATTTTTTTGTCATCAGCTGCATACTTTGCATTGTTAGTCTGTCATTCATATCGGTGATATTTCTAGATGGTATTTGATGTTGCTGTTTTTTAGGTTCAGGAAAGCTGGTGGCAGGATTCAGTATGGGAAGGTCTCTGATCTACAGCACCTGGCTGACACCTATGACATCATTGTGAACTGTTCGGGACTTGGGGCTCACTCCCTGGTGGGAGATACAAAGATGTACCCTATCCGTGGGCAGATAATCAAGTTCCAGGCCCCCTGGGTGAAAAACTTTGTTAGTGATGATAGTTTCACTTATATCTACCCAGGGGTGAACAGCATTACCCTGGGGGGAACATGGCAAGCTGGGGACAGGCGTCTAGAGGCGGATGCAAGTGACAGGGAGAGCATCCTTGAGCGCTGCTTCCGACTGGAGCCAGCCCTCCATGGAGGGAAGGTGGTGGGGGAGTGGGTTGGCCTGCGCCCAGGCAGGGAAAGCCCACGGGTTGAGGTAGAGCCACTTAGAACTGCAGGGGGCCGTGAGGTCCCAGTTGTGCACAACTATGGCCATGGAGGCTGGGGGGTCACGCTGGCCTGGGGCACTGCACTGGATGCCATGGGGCTTGTGAGGAAGGCACTGCAGCAGCGCCTCCCCGTGGCTAAACTGTGAATATATTGAACTAAGCAGACAAGGAGCCATCTAGAGACTATAATAGAAAATAGGCTAAAATGGTCCATCATCTTAAACCACTTTAGACACCCAATCTATTTTTTAAGTAAGGATAAATGGTAAATATTTTAGTAAAGCAGTACTATATATAATATATAATATGACTATGACTATGACTATAATATGAAAACTTATACTGTAGTCTATGACTGAACTGGATTGGACAGATCGTAATATACAGTAAATGAACATGTAGCCAAGAATTCAGCAAGTATTCACTTTTCATTAACACACAAAGATTGCTTTATTAACCATCTGTTCAGGATGCTGGTAAATTGCTATTGTCCTGTTCAAATAATTAACTAAAAAAAAAAATTTATTAAAAACATATTTGACACAAATCCTCCTATTACGATGAAGTAGTTACTAGTTTTTCTTTGAGCTGCTTTTTTGTCTGCCCTGCTCTTTCAACTTTTTAAGTAGGAGGTTCATCAAAAGATTAACATAAACGTGACAAATCAACCCCGACTGATGTGTTGGTTTTGGCTACAGCAAGCAAGTAAACCCAGGCAATTCTTACTGTGTTTAGTCAATGAGAGGTCTGTCCTGTAGTTGAACTGAGTTGAATTAACAAGACACGTATGACTCGTGCGAGATCCAACTGCACATGGAAAAGCCAAGGCTAAAGACAAAGAGTGAATTGTAAGTCCTTCCTCTATTTTCCAACACTGACATGCCTCTTCAGGAAAAGGACACGTTCCCAAAAGAAAGCATGGAATGCTATTGATTTCTGAGACAGACATTTAAATGTTTTGTGTTTGACAAATAATTTCAGGAAAAGTTGCATACATTTTCTAATACTGTCTTTTTATTCCTTTCCATTTCATAATAAGTTAATATTAATACTGTAATTTCATTTATCTCAGTCATTTAACCATTACTAAAAATTGTACTGTTAAATGATATCTGCTCTAAACAAATTCACATATTTATTTTTATTTTCATATTAGATCATTTCATATTTCTTTTTCAAAAAAGTAAAAGTATTCTTTTAAATTGTAAAAAAAGTTTAAATACCACTGGACACCATCTGGAAAATGTACTTGTCTTTCAGGTCGTCCCTACTCCCTTCCTGTAAAACTTGAGAAAGAATCCTGACTACAGCATAAACAGTTTCAGCATCCAATTACAGCCTGGACAGACCTCAGTTCTTCCTCTACAGTGAAGGCCTTCTTCTGAGGTCACTGGATAAAACCCTAATGCAGAAATCAAAGCTGTCTATTATTACTAATGACAAGACCAGCATGTCTGCAAAAACCTCTGAAGCGTTCCCTCTGACTGTCAGAGGACATATTGGGTGTAATCCAAGTGATCTTGAATGGGTACTCAGGACTAACTAGTTCAGTGGTGGCCTGCCTCGTCATCGTCCTGCTCATCTGTGTATGTTCTGGAGGCAGGGCTAAGGCGTCGGGACGGACGAGGCCCAGAGCGCAGTCCAATCTTCCTCTTTGTGAGGTGGAAGAGATCTCGCACAAAGTTGTAGAAAATGTACTCATACTCCATGCGCTGATAGAGCACCTGTAGGGCCTCTAGGCCTGGGGTGTGCTTGCGAACGGTCCCTGTCAGGTTGCCCAGCTTCTTATACTCTAGAGAAGAGAGGAAAGGGAGAAAGAGGGGTAAATGAGTGAGAGACTCCGGGACAATCTTTATTTAATTTAGACAGATTGTAGTAGAGAAGTACTTTGAAATTTTCCCAAGCAATCAACACTGCTCTAAATGACGAGTTATTATGCCTTCTGCCTCTGGATGGACTCACCAGGACTCTTGTAGATGTTGAGAACGTCGAAGAAAAAGTGAGGCAGGAGACGTTCCAGCAGCAGCAGCACATCCTCCAGCTCCTCCAGGACACCCACCAGAAGGTAATGTTCCACAACATTCTGCTTGGCCTTCTGCAAAGCCCATTCGCTGGGCTCCCTAGCAACAAGCAACAAAACCAAAAAGTTTTGCCATCCAAAAAGCTCAGGAATGTTTCATGGAACAACCAAAACCTGTAAATTGCGTAAATATTTAAAGTTTATTTTAAAGTTTCTTAGTAATACTATAAACCTCTGTAAAATGCAATTGCTGCATTTATAAAAGGTTTTCTTTTCACACAAAAGTCACGGATGGTCTCATGGATGAGAAGGGTTTACAGGAGTATCTGTACTGCAAACTGGGGATGCATATCTTCCATTCACCTTGGATGCCCCAGCCCCTGAAATAAACTTCAGCCACCTCACCTCACCCAGTTAAAAAATCTTTGGCGGAAAATTCACCTTTATTGACTTTCTAATTAACAGTCGCTAAATATAAGGCACCACTCATGAGTTAGAGTCTATGGATGGCTCTGTCACTGGCCAGGATTTTGGCCCTGTGAGATCTCAGACAGCCTGGCGAGGGGGTCTGAAGGCCTGGAGGCTCTGTACCCGGGTGTCAGGTGTGAGAGGAGGATTTGTGTGGGTCTCACCTGCATTGCGGATGCTGTCCACAGAAGTACGGGATGATGTAGAACAGGCGAGGGTTAGAGCACTCAGGGTAGTTTTCCAAGATACAGGTATTGATGTCCTAGAGAAGAAAGATGGCACCTATCAGCACAGGGGTTTCAAAGAGTTCATTTTGGACCTCCAACCTATACAAGTACAAAGCCATCAAATCTCAAATGAAACATCAGAATCCTCATAGTGATTACTTATTTTTGTCTGTTAGCTTTGAACAGATTTTAAGCAAAGTGTTCAATAGATAGAGAAATACTCTTGAATAGAGAAAAACAACAAAAACTGTCTAGTTTGCCTGAGCCTGTTACTACTAATGTATAAACATCTGTGAGCCATGCTATTGCACTCAATAACACAAGGGGGAGGGATTGGCTGAGCATGTGATGTATAGAAGCATTCAGGCCAGGAGCTGCCACAGGACTATTTCCTGTCAAAAGCAAACACAGGCAGACTCCTGGGACATAAATACCCTCTATATGAGAAACATCACAGGAAAGGCTTGTCGTCAGAGCACCAGATCATTTGTGGTAAAGGCTTTCAGAGATTTCCAAGCAATTTGAATAAAGCCAACATGTAAACATAATAATAGGAATATTTTCTGACTGACAACAGGGATTACATACACCCTCACACATTATGCCAGGTTAAAATGAAAAGCAAGAGAAACTGAGATTTTGATTATGCACTAGTGCTGAACTAACTAATGTTAATGGCAACATGCACTAGTGCTAAACTAACTAATGCTAATGGCAACATGCACTAGTGCTAAACTAACTAATGCTAATGGCAACATGTCTCCTCCTGATGCATTTGTAAAACACTTTCAACAGCTTCAGTCAAGGCACTTTATTCTATTCACTTTATTCACTTATTCTAAAGACAGGAGTGTCAGCAATGTCATTTGAGCATTAGAATTATGTGTCTGGGACCTGTCTGTGTTCTGACTTCATACCTCATACTTGATTAGTCTTTCTTTTCCTGATGGTAAGTTTGATGTACCTCAAAGTTCAGCTTGACATACGTCATAGTTCAGTTAAGTTCAGTAGTTAAAATTGTGCTGTGACTGCCAGTAGACACAATCAGATTGTCTTGTACCTGAAACTATTTGTAAGCAGGCCCACATTACAATTCTTTTAAAACTTTTTTCATCGGGGCACATGAAATCATGTGAAGGGCCACAACCAGCCCCTGAGCCCTCTGACACCACACAAGGTGTTTTAATGTTTTACATGTGTATGAGTGAGTAGATCTAGACTGTATTCATGTGTGGTAAACAGAGCAGGAGGCTAAGGAGACTAGACAGAAAAAAAGCACTTCACTTTTTAAGTCCTTCAACTACAATTTTACAATTACCTATTATAGATGACAAATTCTCTCCTTCGCCTCAAAAAGAAGACATACTTCAACAAATGACATGGTCCACACAAAATGCACCACACTGGTGTGTCTGCAGTAAGCTTTTTTTTTTTTATTTTAGACTTAGGACTAAAACATGCATGACAACAAGGCTGAGAAGACTCACCAGGTACCTCTCCTCGTCCTTCATCCCAGGTGTCCTCACCAGGTGGTTCTCTTCCCCACGCCAGTCCCCAAAACGCCGGAAGAAATAGTTGGACAGGAAGCGGTTGATGGGGTCTCTAATGATGTTGATATAAACAGGATCATCTAGCCTAAACCTGTAC
Source organism: Limnothrissa miodon (assembly GCA_017657215.1). Lineage (NCBI taxonomy): Eukaryota > Metazoa > Chordata > Actinopteri > Clupeiformes > Clupeidae > Limnothrissa > Limnothrissa miodon. Next base: position 593,037 of record JAGFZM010000011.1, read on the forward strand.
AAAACAAGCATGAGTGTTTAGTTGCTTGGAAACTTCACTAGCAATAAAACTTTCTCATTTGAACAACAAAGTTTGAACAACAAGGACAGGGATTGATTCCAGTTGTCTTTAGCTCATGTATCAAAAGAAATTTATATTTTATATGATGGTCCAAAAAGCAAGACATTGTTAAATGACTAAAAAAATGTGTCTGGGTCACCTGCTGAAGTTCAGAAAGTGAACATGTCGAGTGTACAGAAAAGGCTGCGGTATTTCACTGATGTTTCTCATGAGAGTCGCCTAAAACCAGGAACACAAATCCACCTTAGACACAGTTAATGTGTAGAAAGATTCAAACATGATGCAACCCTTTGTGGATTCGAGAAAGAACAAGGATTTGTCTCCCTATACAAGACCTTGTTTAAACCCCTAAATCTCATCTTATTTAGTGTTATGTAATTGTCTAATTTCACGGTTCTGTAACTTATGTTTATAATATCTGAAATGCCAAACTGTAGTACCCCCTACTATAGGATCCATTACTTTTTTGTCAAAACCAGTATGTGAACAGAGTGCCAGTACTGTTCTACTAGGTGCTGTGTGCGTACCTGCTCATGTTTGGTGAGTCGGGTTTTATTGTGGATGTCAGAGGAGACCAGTGTGAACTGCTGCCGTTCAGCCAGGATGCGCAACAGCAGGACGATGGTGCGACTGCCACACTTCCCCACACGATTATAAACCACTCTGCTAGGGAATGGCAGTAGCTGCAATGCCACAGGTAATAAGGTTACAGGACTGTGTGAACCAACTGTGATCTCGCAATTTGGATACCAAGTCCATTGTATGCTCCACTATGCTAAAATTCTGTTAAATCGGTAATTGGTAAGATCACACTGTGAAGATACTGTATATATATAATAACAGTGCCATAACAGTGCAGCAAGAAGATTGAGGAAAAAAAGAAATACATTTTCCCAAAAGTCTGATTATAATGTATGGGTAAACTATGGCTCACAGTGTTGTACAGTAAATGTTTACTTTGAGTATGTGATGAGGAACTTACTTTGGGGGCTATGGGTCCATGATCATCTGTGAATGTTGACCGTCCTGTGAGGAAGGAGTACATGTACATGATCTCCTGCCTGCAACCACTCCGAGGCCTGATACTACTATGACTTTAACAGACTTCAACCACAGCACAGCATTAGTGCTGACTCACAAAAGAGAAACTAAACCATTTCAACAGGTCATTAGCATTTCATTGATAGGCAGAATTCTGCAGGGGGCCTTTGAGATGTGCACGGGCAGAGATGTTGTCCTCAGAATCCTAATATATCATCATTTCTTCACCTCACTGGGAGAAGAATGTATTCTGTCCATGTAGAGATGATGAAAGCCAAGGATTACACAGGAATACCCATTGATTTCTAAATGAGTTTGTGTAGAGAACACATGCTGATGCTTTCCCTTGTGTGACCAAAGCAGGCCAACACGACAGGTCAGCACTTCTGCTTTATTGTCTACATTTCTGCTTCCCCTGAAATAACATTTTCAGAAAATGCTAATGTTGTACTTATTTTAGCTCTTCAGCTACTGGAAGAACTATTTTATGTGTTTTGGCCAATGTTCTAAAATGAAAGAATTTAGCGGACCATCCAGTCAGACAGAGAAGAGCCCAACTTGGAATGTTTATCAAGGCTCAATATCCAACCTTGCTAGGGAAATATTTTTCTCGCTCAGTTCTCTCCTGTCCACAAGATCAAATTAACAATCAAATATGAACCCACCTGTAAATGAATTTAAATAATTACACTTATAATAATGATATGTTTACTGTGTGACTATTTGTGTAGAGGTAGTAAAAAAAGAACTTAGCACTGCCTTTGATGCCTGAAATAAAAAAAGCACCATAAAGCTTTGAGAGACATGGATGCTAAGAGTCTGAGGGCCAGAATGTGGCCTGATTCAAAAAGCACAACACAACAGGGTACTGAAAGCTGTATAATGCTCAGAATTGTACTATTACTGTAAAATCAACTGACTGAGCTATGGCTTGCATCAGGCTCAGCTGCAAGAAAAGGACACCAAATATGAGGAAGTCACCCTGCTGTATTTGTGACCATGCACAGGGACGAGTTATGGTGGCCCTCTGAGAAAAATATTGATGTTTGACACCACTGATTTAAACAGTGTGAGGTAATTCAATGCGTGCTGACACAACCAGAACTTACACTTGACAACACATTGATATTACTTAAGCTGAACTTGACCGAGTGAAGAGAGTAAAGAGAGTTTTCTACATTCTGCCCTACCCTGGTATGCATCATGGGGCCGGGGACCCGTAGAACACTTCTTTCAGGTCAGAGTCTGACGGTAAAGAGGAGCCAGCTTATCCCTCTAACACCCTGCCTTCATCAACAGCCCATGCTGGGCAGGCTCACAAAGAATTGAGAAGCAACTTAGGTCCAGCCATAACTCCTACCCTTTTAGATGAGACAAGGCAAGACATCAGACAGAGCACAGTATGCAAGCAGTGTTGCCGGCAAAAGACACTGAATTCCTCCCTAATCCTGACCAGTGGATTTTCTCAACTAAGACATTTCTGAAATTAATGTATTCTCACAATTCTAATCTGGACAGGATGGGGTGGGAGTTCAAATATGGGTAATCATGTCTGCGTGTGTGTCTGAGGGGTCTCTCAGTGCCCCGAGTGGCTGTATTATATAATCTCATTTAGCTTTCCTACAGGGGGGTTGGCGTTAGGGGTCCAGCCAGTCGGCCAGCCTGGATTTTTCCATGGGTCAGTGGAGACTTTCCAAAGGCCCAGCTCTAAATGAAATCATTACTGGATCTGAGACTGAAGACAGAGAGTTCACTTTTTATCTGGAGACTTCCTGAGACCAACAGGAAATGAGCACTGATCTAGTTTACACGCCACATGCTTCGGCTAGCGGGGGTGAATAATGCAGACAAGTGGAATCTGACATGGAGCACCAGTAGGGTTCTAATGGAATGAGACTGCAGGTGCTCCGCTGACAGCGTCAGAGAAAAGGGTTCATGCAGGGTGATTACGACTCACTGGTACACATCACATTCAAATAGAACCAGAGTTAACAATACCGTACCAAGCCTGTAAAAATTACAATGTGTCAAACTGACTGGACAGATGGGTTAGAGATGGCCAACTGTATCGCACATGGTAAACAAGCACCCTACTAACAATTACCCAAACCACATTCTGTCAAGCAAAGATGTGAAATGCTACACAGGTTTCCCCTGCAGTAACACGGAGGCAGTGTGAGTTAGTGGTCAGTAAGATAATTCTTTAGCCTATACTTCAGGCCACTGACAGCAAAGGTTGACCATAGGGTTGTCCCTCATGGCCCATAGATAAGGACGACTAGCATCCTGTCCAGGTTATTCAGGGACAAAACCGATGTAGTGCGAGATGAAAAATATTTGAGTCCACTGAGCTCTGATTACTGTTCTCAACGAACTTTGTATGCGAGTCTTGATTTTCTTCTAGGGTAGATTCAGCAGGCCTACAATTGACAGAGGGTCTGATTATGTAGTGGTGATGCAGCATAGCCGCCTCCTATTAGCTAAGAGATTTTGAGGTTTATTTGACGATTTTCATTTCGAATAAGTGTGACTTACCACATACGCGCAGTGTGCAAGTTATAGCACTTGCACACTAATAAGTGATTTTGCCAGTTTTTTTATGGTGGTCATTTATATGTTGTTCCAGCTGCACTATATCGATATGTTTAGTTATTTGTAGAAAATAGGTAGAACCTTAGAACTACCATTAAAAAAGAAATGCAAGGTTCCGTTTAGCGATCATTTATCTATGTTTTACGCACAGATTGTCTACCGGACAAATCAAATGTAGCCTACAAGTAGTAGGCCTAGGTCTAATCTTTTTAAATAATAATATTTAACTTTGCACAGCTGAAGATGTTACTTTATTTATTGATTGCGTTTGGCTATGGCCATTCATTTGTACTCTCTCATCTTCATTACAATTTTTGGGCGAATTAAATCCTATTTTAGGCCACGCCGAATACCCTAATCTGATGTGACCCAACACATTTCCCCAGGGTAAACAGACTTCAAACCGCCCAACCAAATTCTACTCGGTAGGCAACCTGAGGCTGTGTGTCTAGTGCCAAAAATATATGAAATATTTTGCACGTGCAGCCTACGTGGACGTGTAGGCTACGACCCCCCTCACACGCACACAAACGACCCTTTATTCAATAGCCTAAACGTGATTTCGTCACTTAGACCAAAGTCAGGCACAGCGACGGCCGATCTTGCAGATAATGAAAACGAATGGCTTACCAAAATAATAGCGGATGTCTTGGAGAAGGTTTGGAGGACCGCCGTTAAATTGCCAAAAAAGTGAACCCAAACAGAACAGGAATAGTGCTGTCAGACAAACGCCGAAGTCGCGCCGTGAGATTCGGAACAAAATAACGGCCAGCCAGTTACCCCTCTTGTTCTTGCCTCGAATGTGGTTTGCTTGGTGTTTATGACTTGGATTGCTGCCTATATTCTTCATCATATCCTCATCATTCGGAGACGTTGTCAGCGATGGTCCCCATTCGAAAGCGCCTCATATGTTTCGCCGACATTAACGCACCCACAGTCAGTGGAAAGAGAAAGACACATAACCTGATGCTCATCGAGCGGTGCGACTCGGTTAAAGAAACTGAAAAGTTCCTTCATCATTCACTATTCAAGAGCGATGTGGCGGTGTCGAGTTTCAACCAAACTGACTCGAATCGCGCAACTTTTGAACCTCCTGGCGAAATAGAGACACCTTCTGGCAGCTTTACACTTTCACACCTGAACTGTTAAAAGATCCGTCAAGTACGACGGAGGATTAGGGCCACAATAAAAGAAAAAAAAAAGAAAAAAATTCGAGAATAAAGTCGTTAATTACGAGATTAAAGTCATTATTTACGAGAATAAAGTCATTATTAATGAGAATAAAGTCATTATTAATGAGAATAAAGTAATTAATTACGAGAATAAAGTCGTTATTTACGAGAATAAAGTCATTATTAATGAGAATAAAGTCGTTATTTACGAGAATAAAGTCATTAATTACGAGAATAAAGTCATTAATTACGAGAATAATGTCATTATTAATGAGAATAAAGTCATTATTAATGAGAATAAAGTCGTTATTTACGAGAATAAAGTCATTAATTACGAGAATAAAGTCATTATTAATGAGAATAAAGTCATTATTTACGAGAATAAAGTCATTAATTACGAGAATAAAGTCATTATTTACGAGAATAAAGTCATTAATTACGAGAATAAAGTCGTTCTGAGAAAAAAGGCATTCATTAAGCCTACTGTAAGGAGACGGAATTATTGAGACGAGGAGAAAAGGTGAACAGGTAGGTTGATGTTGGCACGACTAAACTTCTAGGCCTACTCAGTAGGCTACAAATCTACGTTTGTTTGCACCTATTGTTTAAGAGGTCGGGGTGGCCCAAGTTTCTACAGCAAATGGAAAATGCAACGGTGTAGGCTAGGCTACTCTTTTCTGTGGAAACAATATGGTTTTTGGGATGTAATGAGACCATTACCCCCTTGTGGTGATTCGGGGAAGACAGAACTACTGTAGGGCATGCTAACAATGCTGTTTATGATTTCTACTCTCGGGAAATCGTCCATAAAAGCACAGACGTTGTTTACACGTTTAATTAGGCTAAGACTTGGTAAATTGTAAGAGAACCTGTGTTTACTAGGGGACGTACATTTCTGCGAAGCTCGTTAAAATGTAATGGGGCGTTCACACTATCACGATTGGGACCACGATTTGAAACGTGGGGTGAAACTTGAGCTATCGTGGTGATCGTATGACATTGTATCAGGTCTTGTGGTGACTCGTGGTAGTTGTGGCGATCGTGAAAAAAAATTGGACGGTTCAAAAAAGTTTCACGATCAGAGTAATTCCCTATCGTGCCAATCATATTAGGACGTAGGCCTAGCCTATGTGTTTGTATCAAAACGCAACAGCTCATTGTCTGTGGTCGTGCCACCACATGATGTGGAGCACATATAGGCCTACTACGTATTCCACTTATAGTTACGCAGGCTACACAGTCAAATACCCAACATCTTCCTGAGTGGCAACTTAGAATGAATACATGAACAGTTAACACACATAATTTGGAACTATAGGCCTAATGGCATGAATTACAACATTCTAGGCACAACATTCTGGGACTCCAGACATAAAACCGCTCAGTTCGTTACAATATTCTACACTGTAAAAAATATACACACTTATATACTACACTGGCATGCCTAACTTTTTTCAGTTTGAGTGAGATTATTAGTTTTAATGACTTCTTTTAGCAACTGAAAATAGTCATCACAACTCATTAGGCCTAACTCAAATGTAATCAACTGGAAAAAGTTAGGCAGCCAGGAAACTTAACTTTTGAAAGTGTGTATGTTTCTTATAGTGTATGGCTACTGTATATTACTCTGACACACACACACACACAGAGAGAGAGAGAGAGAGAGAAAGAGAGTTTCCACTTGAGTCCTTTTTGCTATTAATTCTCACTTTAAAACTTTACTGTCATTCTGTCATATTCTACAGATTCATGATGGCAGAGACAGATATCACAACATTCTTGAGAGGTCGAGGTGTCCCAGAGGAAACACTCACCTTGGTTGAAGAGAACAAGGTACTGTACTGTTCTGTAAATTCACCCACACTGTTTTGTTATTTAAAGAAGGCAAGAAAACAGTATTCATATCCTGTCAAGAATGTCACACTAATAAGGTGACAGAGGGGATCAAAGAAATTTCTTGGTGACAATATTTTGCAATTGATGGTCATTACTATCATCTTGGTCAACTGACATTTCTTTATAAATAAAATGTAACTTGACTTGATATTTTATGGCTGAGGGAATGTATAGTGATTTTTTTTGTTTGTGACTCTTCATGCACCCATTAGTCAAATACGCTGAATAATAACTATTTCACACAACAGTTGATGAACGTCTTACATTTTGCTTTTCGCTTTGCATATTTAAGGTTTATTGTTCTTTTGCATGTGAAGTTGATGGCCTTCTCTCTGTCCTATCCCCAGATTGACAGAGAGGTCATTCTGCTCTTGGAAGATGCTCAACTGGCTCAATATCTTCCATCATATGGAGACAGAGTTGCTCTATTAAATTTTTGCAAGCTTAACACAAACTCATTAAAGCGCAGACAAGGGCTTTTTGAGAAACTAAGAGAGAAACTGAAACTTAGAAAGGAAAATGACAAAGAGGATGAGAAGCCAGAAGCACCACATAAGGCAAGAGGTCGACCAAAACAGTCCACAAGAAATATTGAAATAGGCTGGATTCACACTGAAAATGAAATGACAAAGCAGGTTCTGTTACAGAAAAAATGTATTAAGCTGAAAAATGTATTGATTGGTTGGTAAAATAAGGTTACTGTTTAATATGTACTGATTGTTTGTTATCAAGCTAAGGTAACTGTCTACATGAAAAAAAGAACAGAAAGTAACAGAAAAACTGTATCAGGTTTATCATTGTTTACAGATGTACGAGATATAGGGTACAGGTTACTTATTACAGTATTTTTACAGTATTGATGTACTCGCATTAAACACAAGTCACTTGTAATGACTTTACTTATTTGTGAAGTTATTAAAAGATACGTTTAACTAAAATGTATTGACTCGTTTTGATCAAAATAGACATCATGTAGCTATTTTGCTAAAAAACATTATTTACCTTATACTATACAGGAGTAGCAGGTCCCCTCTTATTGAGGATGCCATGTCAGTAGCATGATGTGCATAAAAAATGTTTTAAAATAAAAGCTGCACATCAGTATCTCAAGTTGAACAGAGTTTATTCATCTTTAGTACAAATTACATTTAAGATAATTGTGACAGGGTGACGTGTTCAAAGTCCATATTATGTACAATTTAGACCCTTTTAAAAAAAACATTCTGTAGTGTAGCATCATAACGAGGCATCCTCTAATGAAGTCATGTCAAAGAGTTGTAAAACTGAAATATTTATAGATTTTGAAGTATTTCATTTCTTAATAGTGAATACAGTTCAGTGGCACTGTATGCATTTGTAGGAGGACTCCAAACATTTTCAGCCATTAGGAGAACGCAGAGCTCAAAAAAAGTTTCATCACAGGGGTACTGCCCTTTTGGGGTGCACTCTTCCTTGCAAACAGCAACCTCCTCAGGTAGTACAAACTGGAGTTTGTCCTCTGCTGCATAGAGCTGTGGCATAGAGTACATGAGAATGGGTCGTCCTGTCTGCACACCATGGGGCAGTCTTGATCTTATCTGGTGTGTATTCCATATCCTGACAACCTCATCAAGTTCATCCTGTAAATAAATAACCATTTAATATTAATACACACACAGCCCCTGTTGATCACAATAAAAACTGTTTTCCTTTTGCTGCATGCTGTGCCTTTGTGAAAGGTTCAGAGATAAACTGTCTGTCAGCTATGCAGGACATACCCTGACATGAATGATTAGGCCTATATGAGATTAAAAAAAAAAAAAAAAAACATTTTCAGTGTCAGATACTTTGACTTTAATTCCACCAAATGATCATTAAAAAGAATAAAGGAAAGAAAATTACACCACACTCAAAAAAATGAAATGTTGGCATTAGTTAGGCCTAGTTTTCTTATGTCAACAGGTTCCACCTACATTTCTAAGTTCAATTAAAGTATTTACTTTATGCCATTATCTAAGTTAATTGAATTTCACAATTTAAGAACAAATTCATTCAACACTGTAGGCTACCTGGATGAGATTGAGGAAACAGAACTGGACCAGGGATTTGTCCAGAAAGTTCCCTGAGAAGAGCCCATCATCTTTGAGGGTCTGAAGTATGTCCATCCAAAATTGGACACTCTGTCTACGCAGGATCCCCCACCACGATTCAATCCGCTGATTGGCGGTGCTGCATCCGTAAATGAAGCTCCCTTCTCCCGCATGATGGTCCGTGTGATTCCTCCGCATGAACATCTGCATGTCTCTGACGTGTCCATTTTCCGTACCAGGGTCGGCCCTCAGCCGCTGTGGACAGCCTCCAATGCGCATCACAGTATTGATGAAGTATTCAGCTATTACTTTGGGGTTGCTGTTAGTTGTATACGCCTCCATCCACATTATGTGGCGACTGAATCCGTCAATGCAGCCGTTAATAGCAATGCCATATGGCTTTAGTTTATCGTACGAATCCATGTGCCATAAGGCGTTGGGGCCTCTGCAGGTGTACTGTCGCCGTCGGAGGCCTTGCTCGCCTGAGCTCGACTCCCTCTGGATCCAGAATCTTGATTATCAGTCTGATTGTTTCTTGAGAAACCACGAAACCCATCTGAATGGCCCGCTGATGCATCCACCGGTAACCCTGCAGTCGAGCAGTTCCAGCCATTTCCCCCTCCACAAAAGCAGCGATTTCCCCTACGTCCGTCTGGTTCCTTCTCCGAAAAAGATGCATTTTCTTGCATATTCTTTTTAAAGTCCTGATGCTAATTATGATGTGATGCTGATGTGCCAAAAGAACAAGTATTTCATTGTTTGAGAAACCAATTCTAAAGTACAGCTCCACAAAATGTTCCACGGCCCTCATTTTGCTGACTTCTTAGAGCATTATGACTTTATTCTCGTAGCTAATTAACGACTTTATAGTAACTTATGACTTTTTTCTCGTAAATAACGACTTTATTCTCATTAATAATGACTTTATTCTCATTAAAAATGACTTAATTCTCGTAAATAATGACTTTATTCTCATTAAAAATGACTTTATTCTCATTAATAATGACTTTATTCTCGTAAATAACGACTTTATTCTCATTAATAATGACTTTATTCTCGTAAATAATGACTTTATTCTCATTAATAATGACTTTATTCTCGTAAATAATGACTTTATTCTCGTAATTAACGACTTTATTCTCGTTATTAATGACTTTATTCTCATAAATAATGACTTTAATCTCGTAATTAACGACTTTATTCTCGAAATATTTGATTTTTTTTTCTTTTATTGTGGCCCTAATCCTCCGTCGTAGTCAAGAGACTTGAACCCGGCAGGTATAAACTACGACAAATCTCTTAACCTCTTAAGGCACACCCCTATTTTTCCTTTTTTTCAAAACAACGGCATACCCAAATTGAAAGCTTGACAGTTCCTACATAGTTTTAGACTCAGGGATGTGCCTCATACCATTGGAAAGGTGACACCCTCAAGTTTTTTCTACAGGAATATGTATGTTTCTGTGACATATGGACACAGAGTTATAGAGGTTGGAACTAAGTTTTTTTTCCGCTCATTTCAAATGTCTATGAACTAACTAAGATATGAAGGTACCATCCATATGATACCCCCAAATAAAAAAATCTAAGTCCTAACACCATCTCTCAACCTGTTACACAAAAAAATTGAAGTAAAAATACCAAAAATATGATTTTTGAATATGTTTATGCGTTTTGATTGGGACCCCTATGTAAATTCCCATAGAGACTTTTTGTAAACAAGAGGGCCTACTGACATTCAAAAGTTTATAACTTGAAAACCCCTTTGCCTAGAAACATAAAATTGGTTTCAAATGAAAGCCAAGACCCTGGGCTTTCATGTCAGTTTGCTTGATTTGAAGTTACTCCTTCTGGCATTGAATGACACAAGCATAACCATCAAAAAAACAAAAAAGCGGGGTGGCGTCCCAGATATGGGCGGGTCTTAGCTTTTACCAGTTAACCGTTAGGAACACATTACACATTTCTTTAAAAGAAAATCATGGAAAATGTTGCATAGACCTAAATGACATCACATAGTGCATTATAGCCTAATGTTTTCTTTTATTTGAAATTGACTTGAGTGTTTTCACAGCATCTAGGCTCCTAGTCATAAAATGGAGAAACACTTAGTAGTAAAAATAATGCCTCAACAACAATCAGTATTTGCGCTGGTGTCATGCATACACAGTACAGGTTGGTCAAATAAATAAGTTATGGTATATTAACTGCATCTTTTCATCTATTTGACTATTCTGATTGTGAGAGCTTGTTTAATGCAAGAATTAAAGCAAGAATTTCCAATGTGTTTCGTATAGATGTATTCTTTTAGGCTCCCAGATTGCTACAAAAGGCATCATATACTGTAGGCTATTATCAAATAAGATTTTCTATTATGGTTGGCAATCGGCTAAACATTGATTAGGCTACAACAAACAGTAAAGACAAAAGATACAGCCTACACAAAAATGTCTGGCCAACACATTCTAAAACAAATGCAGTAATTGACACATCCATGTTATAAAACTGCACATTTGTGGTTAAAGATGCAACTGCACAGTGGTTAAATATCCAACATGTATGCATGTTCCAACATAAAAAAAAAAAAAAACTCTGTGATTTGAAAAAAAAAAAATCATCATATTGGTTAGTCAGGTTTTGAATATCACCAGAGACTCCACCACCAGAAAATTTCTAATGACCATCAATAGGAAGGTGCTACTCAAACCGTCCTGTACTCAAAAACAATACCAAATTATGACCATCTTAATGGTAATATCTTAAAGATTGGCCTCTGCTGGCCTCCTCATATTATTAAAACAAACTGTGCCCATCAACAGACGATTCATTTTGAGAACAGTCTGGCAGTCTGATAATCTTGGAAAAAAAGGTCTTTAGTAAACAACTTTGAACAGTCTCTGCCCTTATCCATCATTGTTGGGAGTGATATCATATCCAGGAAAAAAGAGTAATAAAAATAATTCATATAAACTCATCTATGCTCACATCAATGCCTTAATTGTGCTACACATGGAGGTCATAGTATGCAAAGATTTCCGTTATTCTTGGCAGTGGTATGGGTACTGCTGGCAGATGCATTTTGGGTAGCGAAGTGAACACATTGTGACTGACAAGTCAAGTGACCTCTGCGCTGAACTCTATCAGGCATACATCCTTAGAGTCAGCGGATAATTCCGGCATCTACTTCATTGGACACACCATGGACAGCCCTTTGGAGGGGATCTGGGGAGAGATGAAAGGACAGATTAAGATTAGGTTGTAAACATGAAGCCAAGTTAATGGTTTGATTAAGATCTGCGGTGTGAGAATGGACTTCCATTATTTCAATTCAATTCAGTTTATTTGCCAGACACATGTCCAAATTTACACAAGACAGACATCACAAATACACATCAAGACAACCTAGGAAAATCACAAAAAAAAAAAAAATATATATATATATCTATATATTATAATATATACAGGCATTTTCTCCAGTGCGCTCTCAGTCTGGATGTGTACCTTGTGCTACTCATAGCCGGATTTGTGAGTGCCACTATGATGTTGTTGGATGAATCTTCCAGGTGTTGTGAGAACTTATACATTAGGTTTCTTAAAAGTGCATGAAGTATACTTACTCCTGCGGATGCAAACATCTGGCTAGCACTCCCTCCTCTGGCCACCTTTAGTAATATTCTTTATTTAAGCATTATTGTAGGCTACTTGTAATTTTTGCATGCTGACTTTTTTATAGGTGGACCAGAGGTGAGCAGTGTAAAGTGGTGTGTAGTATGCCTTGAACAGAGCCACTTTAACTTGATTAGAACAAAATGAGAATTTTCGGGCTATAATGTTCGCCTGTGCATATAACTTAGAACACTGCCTGTATATGTCATCATCATCACTCATATCCTCTGTAATCCAGTGACCTAGGTATTTTATCTTTTTACAAACCTCAAGAGGATTATTCGACAGTCTAAACACAGGAAATTTGAGGCTTTTATCCTGCTTAGTTCTACATATTAGAATAGCGCTTTTACTGGAATTATATTTTATGTCAAATTGTAAACCATAGTCAGAACATACATTAAGTAGCTGTTGCAACCCCGCACTGCTTGGACTAATTATCACAAGGTCATCTGCATACATAAGGTGATTGACTAGTACACCACCAATCATACACCCTGTGTTACAGCCATTCAGTCTTCTAGACAGTTCATCCATGTAAAGATTAAATAAAACAGGGGACAGGATGCCACCCTGCCTAACCCCATTGGTCACACTAAAAGGGTCCGAAATACTACCCCCCCCATTTGATTTGCATTTTCTGATGAGCATACCAATAGGCAAGTACCCTCACAATGTAGCCAGGCACTCCTCCTTGTCTTAACTTAAAGCCTCTATGTGTAGGATTTATCTTCTATTTATCTTCGTCTTTTATTAAAAATATATTTTTTATTTTAAAAATATAATGTAAAACGATGGTAATTACCTCCATGAATAAATTGTAGTGTTCCGGTAAACTTGGTAATTTCCATTTATATATAGATTTGGCTGGGGACCAAAGAAGAATATCCATTTTGCGCCGACATTTTCAAAAGTACGGGTTCTTGTAGGGGAGAGCAGTATCGTATATTCAGCTCCGCCTTTCGCGTTTCCGCTCAGAGACTGAGTAGCAGAAACTGAGATAAGAGCGAGCGAGCAAGCGAGCGAGCGTTTGGCCTCCGTAGCAAGAAATTAGGATTGTGGGAAGGGGAGGGCTAATACATTTTATTCAAACGTATGCAGTATACCACTTCGCCGATAGATGGGGAATTCTGATACGATCCTACACATAGAGGCTTTAACAAAAAGCTTTTTGTGATTTACACGGTCAAACACCTTGGAAGCATCTATAAAACACATTAAAACAGAAGAATTTTTGGATTTATACAAGTTCACTATCTCTTTAAGAGCAAAAATACACATGTCTGTGCCATGCTTTGACTTGAACCCAAACTGATTGTCAAGGGAAGAGACATACAGTATACAGTTACTCTGTTAAGAAGGATTCTTTCAATGACTTTTGACAGTATGCTGGCCAGTGCAATAGGTCGGTAATTGTCCAGGCAGCCAACCTTTCCAGTTTTGTCTTTGATGACTGGCACAAGCAGAATGGATAACATAGAATCTGGCAGTATGCCATGTATCATCAGTCCAGTAAAGTTGATGGCAAGGAGCAGAGAAAGCCGCTGACTGGCATGTTTCAGGTGTTCTGCACTTATGAAGTCCATGCCGCATGCTTTACTGTTGGACAATTTTTGTATTGCCTCATGCACCTTGTGAGCCAGTATTGTTATTGATTAATCTTGGGACACAGAGTCCTCAATATATGGGTTGTACTGTAAACAATTAAAAAGAGAACTAAAATGTTTTCTCCATAGTTCAGCAATGCACTCTTCACCAGAGACTCCTTCAATAGAATAAGGGAGGGAAGACTTACAGTTATTGAGAGACCACATCTCTTTCCAAAAATCATTGATATTGTTTTCCATCATTTTACCATCCATAGAGTCGCCCCTCATGGCTTGCTCATTTCTAGATATAAAACGAATAGCATACTTATATCTGGCATTAGCCTGTTTTTTACACTCTAGCTCTGGGCCCTGCCTAGGCCTCCCAGCCATGACCCAGAGATTATACTTTTCCCGTGCTTCAGTCTGATATGGGGCCACATGTTCAAGCCATCCAGGTCTTATGTTATTTGCCCTGATTCTCTTCTTTTTAGCAAGTGGTTTTCCACTCTCATACAGAGCTGCAACTACAGCATCATACATTCTACAAAGGTCAGCCTTGTGTTTTTCATTTTGACAGTGAACGTCCTTACATAAAATGGCTTCCCTAGGGAGATAGACATTTTTCAGGTGTTGGTCTGAGTTTGTATAGTATGTTATCAAGTCATCACCAGATAGAGTTGACCAGTCTATTTTAGTAGACACATTACCCCCAGCATCCTTAGTATTAATACTAATAGATGGTAATTCAATAATGTTAATTGTAAAGGCCAAAGGTATATGGTCTGTTAATGCAAGACCATATTTAATGACCATTTTCTCCACAGCAGCATGTCCATCTGCTGTGCTGAAACAATGTTCAAGCCAAGATGTAGTGTGCCACGCTTCACTTATATATGTATAACTATCGGCTGGTAGCAATACTTTACTTGATAGAGTAAAGTTATTATCCTCACAGAAGCAGGTCAGATGGTGAGCAAATGATGATCTGGGGTCAGTGATATCAGAGTTCATATCCCCAACAACATACACACAACAGCTGCTATTATCTTGAATAAAAGCATTAATAAAAGCCAGTCTATTGAGATACTCAACCTCGTTTTCACTGGATTCGTATGGAGTATAAACATTTAAAACAATAAAACTGTTATCTTTATAAGTATAATGCACCCAATACACCAGTCAACCTCAAGCCTAATTGCACAGCATCAAGCATCATTATGTGCAGCCTGCCCTATTAACCAAACATTCTCGGCTATGATCACATTCAACTCTAAATATCGCCGCCCACTGCGCCTGTCCTTTACAACCCCGAACTGGGACAAGATGATCTCAGAGGATGGAGCATTTCCATCTGGTTTGAATTTACAATCCACCCAACGTATCTTTGTTAGAGGCATTTCTAAAAAAAAAGGACTCATCCAGACCTATAGTCTCTTTCATATTTCATTTTCTACATATTCAATATGTTTGTAGCTGAATAAAGTATTATTTTCAGCTCTCTGTTCAGCCCCATTCTTTTAAGACCCATTGTTTTTTCACATTTATTAATCCGTGTCACAGTAAGTGTGAAAGTGCTTGAGAAGTGTCTTACAGCAATGCGGTGTTGCTTGTGAAGTTGTTGGACTCTGATGTGCTCCATAACCCTGGCCATATCCCCCATGGCCTCGCTGAGCTCCTTACAGTACCTCTGGACCAGGGTTATGGGAATCCCACCACGGCCATGCTGCAGGGGATGGAGGCCATGCAGGAGAACAATGAGATGACAAGGAAACAATGGGAGGACTGATAACAGCAAGGTTACAGATTATAGCCAGCATGACCAATGACTATGAATTATGCATTTAAATAATGACTCCTCCAAACAGTACATTTTATGCATGTCCCAGTACCTTGTCAGAATAGGGCTCCTCAGTAAGGCAGATTCCCTCCAGTGCCATCTTATCCTCTACAAGGGCCTCTAGGTATCCCATGTTGTCCTGTGTGCTCCTCCTGCCAGGCCCCGGAAGCTTCCTGTGTGGAGGCTCAGGGGTGCCGGGTGGCCAAGAAGGGCAGGCCAGATCCACGGCCAAGCTGAGATTCTCTGATGCACTGGAACCTATGCTTGTGGCCTGGGTAGCAGTGTTGGGTTCCTCAGATGGTTTCAAAGGCACAGTGATGTGGTGAGTGGCAGGGCCCTGTTGATGGTCCCGGGCTGGTGGCTGTATTGAGCTCCTGCTGCTGGGCAAATACTCTTTGGGTTTGGCTGGAATAGGAGGCTTGGTGCCCCTCTGCACTGTGGGCTTCTTTCGCAGCTGTGAGACTTTGACGTGAGCCTGGCAGACCTGCATGGACTCAAACATCTGAGAAGATGACGAGACATCTACCTTTTCAGGTGTGATGGGGCTCTCAAGACAGTGGTGCAGGCTTATCCAAGCATCCTCTTCTGCAGCTGAGTCAGGGGTCCTCTGGGTCAGGTTCTGAGACTGCTGCCCTTCTCCAAGCAGCTCCACACCACAGGGGAGTGCAAGCTGCATCAGCTGTGTTGTTTCTTGTGCTTGAATGTTATCTGTAAATTCCAACTCTGTTTCTAATGCCATGGATATGCAATCATGTGGCAATTTATCAGTTTGAAACACACATGCTGCATCTGTATGTGTTGGTTTTTCAGCTTCACCTGTGTTTGATGCAAGAGCCTGTATTTGTTTATATGAGAAAAGCAGACTCATCTCTGCTGATTCTACTGGGTCAGAGAGAGAGTTTACAGAAGGCAGTTTGTCTGGTTCGCAAGTTTTACTGCCATGTGTTAATTCCTCTCTGTCAGACCCTAAAACGGCTGTCGACTCTTTTGTTTGTTCACATGAATATGCATCAACAGGCTGACTTTGTTTTGCTGAAGCACATAGCACTGTAGATGATAAGATTTCTACACATTCCCAAATATCTGGCACGGGCAAACAAACTGGATTGATTTGATTAGACAACCATGGTGCAGTAGGCTCTTGAGGTCCTTCATTATGAAATAGAGAAGGGGCTTTCTGTTCAGGTACTTCCCCAAGTATTGCGGCCTCCTCCACCTCTGTGCTTTCTTGCCGTTCTTCCTGGAGCTCCCTCTCCTGGTGGACCTCCTCCAGGGACTGATAATGCCTTCTGAAGCCCAGGGCAGCGTGGCTGTCCAGGGAGTCCATGCTCTGGCTCAGAGCAGCGGCCCCCAGCATGTGGTCATCCACCAGGCTCTGCAGGGTGGCTGGGCGAGGAGGCAAAGAGCTAGGCCTCTGATCCTGCCCAGGAGGGACAATGCTGACAGGAACCAAAGGTAGGCTAGGGGACTCGGGAGAAGGGAGGTGGCTGGACTCAAAGCCTGATGAAGACCTGCTTATGTAAGATGTCTTTTTGATCCTTCCTACGAAGAAAGCAGTTGTGTGCAAAAACATGATCTTCTTAATCTAGAATCATTCTTTATTCATTTATTCAATAAGCTTGACTTAGATAACTAGAATTTGAATGAAATTTAAAAATCTTGAAACAATGAACTTGAACAAAATGAACAAAATATAAAGTACAGTATGCTGTGGCCAGGAGAGCATGCTGATGTGCAGAAGAAAGCAGATGTAAGATGGCAAGAAGACTTAGAGTCTGGTGCAGATGTGCAGCAGCATGTCAGAGTTAAAGAGTGACTGACACAGGAGCTATTGGAAGGAGAATCACAAAAAGAAGCAGGCAACCAGACAGATGGAGGACAGAGCAGTTTATTCCACAGACTCTCCTAACCCAAAAAAAATGACAAGAGGCACACCTCTCTCAGCACTGTTCCCCCTCACCCCCTTTCCCAGAACACCGGCCCCTTCAGTGATCAAGAGCTTCCAGGTAGAACTGGATTCTGTCTAATTGTACTTTCCAAAGTCCAGCAAGTGACAAGTCTTTGACACAGTCTTTTTGTTTTAACCAGCTGAGAACAGGCGGCTCCTGGTTATTAGTGTTTGCGCTGCAAGACATTTAAACAGTAGCTGCTAACAAAACCCCCTTAACTAGCACCCACCTTTATGACAAATACAGTATAGCTGTACTTCATTGTAAATATATCTCTCCTTTTGAATGGTAGTATATACTGTAACATATATTTTTTAGGCACATCATAGGATATTGTGCAAGAATAAATATTTCCCACTGAAAAAAATTTACACACAAAGATGGCCAAAAGAAAAAAATGTAAAGAAAGTAAACGAAAACAAGCATGAAACACAGACATATCAACTCTTCACAGAGGCTTACTGACATTCACAAAAGCACCATGAGAACTAGGGAGCTCTAATGACTAATCCAAGCTAAATTGTACTGGCGATGAGTAAGTTAGGTACAGTCTTTTGTTTTTGTTTATGCCCCCACGCTATACTTTTTTTTTGTCACTCACTTCAGTTACTCACTTCTTCAGCACTACCACAAATAGTCAGCAAGTGCCCACACCCCCAGCACCCCAAAAAGCAACTTCACCCACCACCACCCACCCACCAATAAATTCACTTAGCAGGACAGCCGAGTCCCGCTTCATACTACTGGGAGAACACGCGTCTCTAAGAGTCCTGGTCCCTGAAGGGCTGGGCTGAGAGGTGGGCATGCTTGCAAGATGAGAGACAGAACACAGAGGGTGAAAATGAGAGGGGGATTCCTCTCCTCCTCCTCCATCACAGAAATGAAAAGCAGAGAAAATGTGACTGAATGGCAGAAGGATGAGAGAGAGAGAAGGAGAATGACAGCTAGGTCAGCAGAAGGTCGTTGCAGTCGGCTGCTGCAGCATGGTGACCCGCCTCAAAGGTTGAGAGGTCAAGTGGGGCTCATGAGCGAGGCAGGCTGTCGTTACCGTTCTCCAGGTGCTCGGTGCTCTCGTAGCAACCAGAGTCACGGGGGGAGTCGCCGGCAGGGACAGGCCCTTCCAGAAGCAGCTTCTCCTGGGAGCCACTTGAGCCTCCTGCCCGCTCCAGGTCACTGTTGCCTGGAGGAAGAGACAGATGACCATGGTTGACACAATACGCTGGATGGATTTGCATCTGACATTTTATACAGTTTCAGAAAATTGGCATGCCCCTGGTATTAGCATGTGGATGACCTCACAGTCAAGTTCATGTGACTTTGCATTTGCCTTGTGCATTTGTGTGTGTGTGTGTGTGTGTGAGTGTGTGTGCTTACTGTCATACTCCTGTAGTAGCTCCACAGCAGTCATGAGCACAGCTTTGTGCTGGGGGTCTCTGATATTGAGCTCATCCAAGTCCTCCTCTTCAAGGAGTTTGAAGGTGTCCAGGTCCTCATAGCCATTGAAGAGGAACGTTGGCATGTGCTCCTGAAGAAGGGACCACACATATAAAATCATCAAGACTTACAACCATACTTGACTTGTTCCATCAGTACTTGTACTTGTGCCATATATCCACTAAAGAGAAGTCTAGGCTAAAATCACGTTTGAATGGTTGTTGTCATGGCCACCTTGAGGTTGATGCGTTCCAGGAGCTCCTCCACAGAGGTGGGCTTGGGTGGACGGCCCTTCCTCCTGCGGCGGCTGCTCTTGCGCGGCTTCTCCTCCTCCTCGCTCAGCACGTCCACGTAGATGAACTTGAAAGTGCCCACCTTGTTGTTGAGCAGGCCCATCCATGTGCCCATGGGTGGCTTGCTGATGATGTCAATCACATCTCCTTTCTGTGGAAGCAAATTATTGCTGCATTCAAACAAGAACTTACACAGCATTCATTAAAAGTGAATACTTACAAATAGAAAATCGTAAGATGCGACTCAGTGAAGTGCAAAAACATTTATCAGTCTTAGTCAGACCATCATCAGTACAAGCATTGGTAATAATGACTCGCCATATAGCCCATGTCTACAAAAGACAAGTATTCAAACTAGATAGTTATTTTGCATTGGCATAAGTGGTGTGAAATAATCTTCTGACTGGAAGCTTGCATTACTTGTGGGTTACCAAAGTTACCAAAAGTGAAATGAATCACTGTAATGGTGCACATCATTGTTGTCAGTAAACATTATAACTGCACAATGTATATTAGAATGCATTTTGATTTTGAATTACAGAGAGTCTAGTCTCACTTTAAAGACCTGCCCCGCTAGGAAGGTCAGACAACCGACTCCTTTATCCTTGGAGTCATCCGATAGTCGCCAACACGAACTGATATATTTATCTGATGTGATATATTTAACTGATATACTAATGAAATTCATCCTTGTCCGTAAGTCATGAAAGAAAAGGTTTACAGCAGGAGTGGTCATGTGTAAAACTATAACACAGGACTTGTCATCATTTCCTGCAGTAGTTTTTTTAGGGCCGCTCTGAGGTACAGTGGTCAGCTGCTGTGGTTTCTCATTTCTAAATTGATGTGGCGCTTACTGTGGTGCTGTTTTTGTGTGTCTTTGTGAACTGTGGGGTCAGAGAGAATGCTATTTCACTTTAGCTTCCTCCGCTCACAGAAATTTCTTACAAAGTTAAGGAGCACAAAGAGCTGCACAGTCAACAGCCTGTAAGTTTCATTTGGAAAAGGTGGGTGTGAGAAAGGAGCAGGTCTGTGTATGTGTATGTGTGTGTGTGTATGTATGTGTGTGTGTGTGAGAGAGAGAGTGAGAGAGATGAGAGCAAGTCCTTCTGTACCTTGAGCTTGAGGGAGTCTGTATCGTAAGGGCTCGGGGTGAAATCTGTGTGGACCTGTGCCCTGCCACAGAAGGGCCCACGGTATGGCAGTTCCTCCTCTTCCCCATCCTCTGACTTGACACTCTCACGGTTACTGGCCGAGGAGTCTGTGGTGCTGACCGTCTGGCCACCTGGACGCACAATACAATGCCAGCCACCAGGGCATTTACCTATTAGTCAGGAGTACATTCAACTACAACTACACAACCATATTTACACAAGCGCACAACAAGCGCACAACAATCTCACAACATGCGCTGTCTCAGGGTCAGCAAACGGCACTGTACATACTCATTGAGCTCTGTCCACTCAGAGAGCTTCTGAGGCTCTCCACGGAGCCTCCAGCCTTCAGGCGCGGTTTCTCTGGGCCGTCGGAGTCCAGCGGGGGAGACAGGGAGCTGCAGCCTCGCACAGGGCTGGACTGGAGATCACAGAGAGGGGGACGCAGCACAAGACAGGGAGGGAGCAAGAAAGAGAGTGAGAGGGAGCGGCAAAAGAAAGAGGGTCAGAAACATCCATTTGCAATGTCATTACACATATCTTCCCACAGAGGGCAGTCTAGAGCTGTGCAAATGGAACAAATGGAATGTCCAACAATAATGGCATTTACTTTAGATCACATTCTGTTTACTCAAACAAAGTGTTTTTCTGTGAGCAAAATAACAGGAACTCATTTTAGGACAATATTTGCAGTGGTTATGCAATTGCAATGGCAAAACATCTCAAGCATGTTGAAATCTAGTAAAGGTCCTCACATCCTTTCAAAAAATGTTTGTTATGGGTGAAGAAAAACAGGCCACAAGGAGCTGAGCTGCAGTTGTAGACAGCGGGGGAAGCTACCTGTTCAGAACTGGCCGAGCTGTGGTATTTCTTCGAGATGCGTTTTCTCATGGTCTCCTTCACGGACTTCACCTTCTTGCCGAGAGACACACGTGTGGGGGTCGGTGATGGAGAGAATACTCTCACCCCATCTTCAACCTCTCTTTCCTGCTAATAGAACATAGATCTTACAGTTGTTTTTCTATTCTTCTATATTCTCTCTCTCTCTCTCTCTGTCTCTCTCTCTGTCTCTCTCTCTCTCTCTCTCTCTCTTTCTCTCTCTCACACACACACACACGTCACCTGAGTCACCTAAACTCTATTAGTCCTAAAATATATCCACATCTCTTCAATATTACTCAGAAACACATATATTAAATCAGATGCAGAAAAACATGTCTATAAAGGACTATAATATATAAATAATAAAATAACATTTCTGAAATATCCATTACATTTTTGTGGAGAGCAAAAACAATCTCTCTTGTTTTTTTTCCTATTAAGTAAATCATGTTATCAGTGATATGATTTCACATAACTATAAACATCAGTGTGTTAGCTGAGTCATGTTACCAGTATTGAAAATGAAAATGTAGGAAATTAAACTTGAATAAACCAAAAGTACATATTTATTAATAAATTCAAAATGACAATTAATAGTTTTGAATGCCACAAGGACTATGATTTTCTCATAATAATGTTACCATGGCAACAGTTCAATTCAGTAGGTAGGTACTCACCTGGGGATCACACACAGTGCTGGGGGAATATAGGGGCCGGTTGGTGAGGTCAAAACCTCCAAAACTACAGGTTCTCTGTAAAGCAAAGAATTTTGTTCTACATTCTATGCCCAGCAAGGGAACTGTAAAAAGGATCAGTAGTCCGTTGAACTGGAAATAAACAATACAGGTCAGGTTTATAGAGCCTGACAAAGCAGTCAGGATAATATAGATGCAATACACATCCCGTTTTATTTTTTTACATATTACAAAATGATAGATCTTGATGATTTCTGGCTCAGAATATTACGGACAGATTCATACAGTCTGATGCCCACTGCCTACTCTACAAGGGTGTCAACACTGATCTTTCCTTCCGTAGACGAGAGGCCACTTACCCCGTGGTAGACTGGGCTGAGCCCTCGCCGCATCTCTCCCTCGGTGGCCGAGCGGGACATGTGGGGCTCATCCTCACCACCCCCCTCTGCCTCAGAGAAGGAGGAGCCGCTGCCCGCCTCCAGCGCCCCCAGAGCCGACGGGCTGCTCGCTCCTCTGCCCGCCGTGCCCCCGACTATGCCACCAGTGCCAACCAGGCCTCCGCTGCTGTTGGACTTCCCAAAGGCCCGCATCAGCTTGTGGCTGCTGCTGGAGCAAAAGGAGAAACATTAGAATACAATGTGCGGAATGTAAAACATGATGTGCAGTGCCTTAACTCCATGCATTTCTGCCTGGATAAAAGCGCCACATGTTCAATGTTGACTTTGTCGTGAGGACAGATGCAGAACAATGTTGCTGTTACCCGTAGGTGTCCAGACTACTGGAGGAGGGAGAGGTGGTCAAGCTGTCAGAATCTCCGTCCAATGAGAGCTGCTCCTGCAGCACCAAGGCCAAGCCGTCGCCCTGGGAGACCAGGAGCTTCCTCTGCACACCTGAGTAGATAGGTGTGGCCTCCTCTGTGGAGGGGGACGCCTCTGAGCTGCCACACTCTGACAAAGAGTGTGAGATGAGAAGGAGACATTGGAACACTTGAAAACAGCAGCTCACCATCAGAACACCATTACCATCATTAAAGCCTCTATGTGTAGGATCGTATCAGAATTCCCCATCTATCGG